>JANJXV010000048.1:2992500-3070000 GCA_024803745.1 Megascapheus bottae
AACCCTTACTCTTACCCTAACCCTAACCCCAAACCTAACCCTAATCCTAACCTTAACCCTAACCCTAACCCTCACCCTAAACCTTACCCTTACCCTAACCCTAACCCTAAACCTAACCCTAACCCTAACCCTAACCTAAACATTACCCGTACGATAAACCTAATCCTAACTCTAAACCTTACCCTTTCCCTAACCCTAAACCAAAACCTAACCCTAACCCTAAACCTTACCCTTACCCTTACCTTAACCCTAACCCTAACCCTAAACTTAACCCTAAACCTAACACTAGCCATAACCATAACCCTTACCCTAACCCTAACCCTGAACCTAACCCTAGCCCTAACCCTTACCCTTAACTAACGCTAAAGCGAAACCTAACCCTAACTCTAACCCTAACCCTAACCCTAACCCTTGCCCTAACCCTAAACCTAACACTAATCCTAACCCTAACCCTAACCGTAACCGCAAACCTAACCCTAACCCTAACCCTAACCCTTACCCTACCCTAACCCTAACCCTAACCCTAAACCAACATTTTGCGCTAACCCTAACCTTAACCCTAACCCTAACCCTTACCCTTAACCTAATTCTAAACTTAACCCCAAACCTAAACCCAACCCTAAACCTAACCCTAACACCTACCCTTACCCTAACACTAAACCTAACCCTAACCCTAACACTTACCCTTACCCTAAACCTAACCCTAACCCTAACCCTAAATTTTACCCTAAACCTAAGCCTAACCCTGAAACTAACCCTAACCCTAATCCTAACCATACCCTAAACCTCAACCTAACCCTAACCCTAACCCCTAACCCTAACCTTTACCCTAACCCTAACCCTAACCCTAACCCTTACCCTGAACCTAACCCTACCTCTAACCCTAACCCTAACCCTAACCCTTAACCTAACCCAAGCCTTACCCTTAGCCTAACTCTAACCCTAACCCTACGCCTAACCCTAACATTATCCCTACCCCTAACCCTTGCCCTTACCCTAACCCTAACCCTAACACTAACAGTAACCTTAAACCTAACTCTAAAACTTACTCTAACCCTAACCCTTACCCTTTCCCTAAACTTAACCCTAAACCTAACCCTTACCTTTACCCTAAACTTAACCCTAAACCTAACCCTTACCCTTACCCTAACCCTAACCCTAACCCTAACCCTTACCCTAACAATAAGTCGAACTCTTAGCCTTACACTAACCCTAACCCTAAACCCTACCCTACCCCTAACCCTAACCCTTACCCTAACACTAACACTTACCCTAATCCCTAACCGTAACCCTAACCCTAAAGCTCACCCTAACAGTAATCCTAACCCTAACTCTAACCCTTAGCCTTACAATAACCCTAACCCTAACAATAACCCTTACCCTAACCCTAACACTTACCCTGACCCCTAACCCTAACCCTTACCCTAACCCTAAACCTAATGCTAACCCCTAACACTAACCCATACCCTAACGCTCACCCTAACCCTAACACTAACCCTTACCCTAATCCTAACCCTAACCCTTACCCTAACCCTAACCCCTACCCTAACCCTTATCCTAAACCTAAACCTAACCCCTAACTCTAACCTTTACCCTAACCCTAACCCTAACCCTAACCCTTACCCTTACCCTAACCCTAACCCTAACTCTAACCCTAACCCTAACCCAAACCCTAACCCTTACCCTAACCCTAACCCTAACCTTAACCCTAACCCTAACCCTAACCCTAACACTTTCCCTTACCCTAACCCTAACCCTAACCCTAACACTAACTTAAACCATAACCGTAAACCTAACCCTAAACCTTACCCTAACCCTAAACTTAACCCTAACCCTAAACCTTGCCCTTACCCTAACCCTAACCTCAAACCTAACCCTAACCCTAACCCTAACCCTAAACCTTACCTGTACCCTAAACCTAATACTAACCCTAACCCTAAGCCTTAAACTTACCCTAACCCTAACCTTAACCCTAACCCTAACTTTAACCCTAACCCTAATCCTAACCCTAAAACTTACCCTAACACTAAACCTAACCCTAACCCTTCCCCGTACCCTAACCCTAACCCTAACCTTAATGCTAACCCTAACACTAACGCTAGCCCAAAACCTTACCCTAACACTAAACCTAACCCTTATCCTTACCCTAACCCTAAGCCCAACACAAAACCTTACACTTTCCCTAACCCTAACCCTAACCCTAACGTTAATGGTAACCCTAACCCTAACCCTAACCCTAACCCTAACCATAACCCTAATCCTTAACCCTAACCCTATCCCTAACATTAACCCTGACCCCTAAACCTCACCCTAACCCTTACCCTTACCCTTACCCTAACCCTAAACTTATCCCTAAACCTAACACTTACCCTAACCCTAACCCTAACCCTAACCCTAATCCTAATCCTTACCTTTACCCTAACAATAACCCTAACCCTTATCCTTAACCTAACCCTAACCCTAACCTTAATGCTAACCCTAACACTAACCCTAACACTTACCGTAACTCTAACCCTAATCCTTACCCTAACCCCAACCCTAACCCTAATCCTAACCCTTACCCTTTCCCTAACCCTAACCCTAACGATAAACATAAGCCTAAACCTAAACCTTACCCTCACCCTAACCCTAACCCTAAACCTAACCCTATCCCTAACACTAAAGCTTACCCGTACCCTAAACCTAATCCTAACCCTAACCCTAAGCATTAAACTTAACCTAACCCTAACCTTAACCCTAACCATAACTTTAACCCTAATCCTAACCCTAACCATAACCCTGACCGTTATCCTAACCCTAACCCTAAACCTAACCTAACCCTAACACTAACTCTAACCCTTACCCTAACCCTAACCCTAAACTTCACCCTTACCCTTACTCTAACCCTAACACTAAACCTAACCCTAACCCTAACCCCTAACCCTAACCCATACCCTTATTCTATCCCTAACCCTAACCCTAACCCTAACACTTACCCTACCCCTAAACCTAACCCTATACCTATCCCTAACCCTAATCCTAACCCTTACCCTAATCCTAACGCTAACACTAACCATTACCCTAACACTTACCATTACCCTAAACCTAACCCTAACCCATACACTAATTCTAACCCTAAGCCTAACCTTAACCGCTAATCCTAACCCTAACACTAACCCTAACACTTATCCTTACCCTAATCCTAACCCTAACTCTAACCCTAACCCTAACCCTAACCCTAACCCTAACCCTTACCCTCACCCTAACCCTAACCCTAACACCTAACCCTAACCCTTACCCTATACCTAAACCTAACCCTAACAATAACCCTAACACTTACCCTAACCCGAACCCTAACCCAAACCTTAACCCCAAACCTAAACCTAAACCTAACCCTAACCCTAACTCTTAAACTTATCCTAAACCTAACGCTAACCCTAACTCTAACGCTAACACTTACCCTTGCCCTAACACTAACCCTAACCCTAACCCTTACCGTAACCATAACCCTAACCCTAACCCTTACACTAACCCTAACCCTTATCCTAACCCTAACCATAACCCTAACCTTAACGCCAAACCCTAACCCTAACCCTTACCCTTACTCTAACCCTAAACCAAACCCTAACACTAACCTAACTTTAACCCTAACCCTAACCCTAACCCTTACCCTAACCCTAACCCTAACCCTAACCCTTACCATTACCCTAACACTACCCCTAACCCTAACCTTAATCCTAAACCTAACCCTAACATTAATCCTAACCCGTACCCTTACCCTACCCCTAAACCTAACCCTAACCCCTAAGCCTGACCCTAACCCTAAACCTTACCCTTACCCTAAATCTAAACTTAACCCTAACCCGAACCCTAACCCTAACCCTAACCTTAAACTAAACCGAATCCTAACCCTAACCCTAACACTAACCCTCACCCTTTCCCTTACTCTAACGCTAACACTAAACCTAACCCTAACAATAACACCTAACCCTAACCCTTACCCTTATTCTATCCCTAACACTAACCCTAACCTAACACTTAAACTACCCCTAAACCTAACCATAAACCGAACCCTAACCCTAACCCTAAACCTTGCCCTAACCCTAACGCTAACCCTAACCATAACCTTAACACTTACCCTTACCCTAACCCTAACCCTAACCCATACACTAATTCTAACCCTAAGCCTAACCTTAACCCCTTATCCTAACCCTAACCCTAACACTTACCCTTACCCTAACCCTAATCATAACTCTAAACCTAACCCTAACCCTAACCCTTACACTCGCCCTAACCCTAACCCTAACCCTAACACCTAACCCTAACCCTTACCCTAACCCTAAACCTAACCATAACCCTAACCCTAACCCCTAACCCTAAACCTTACCCTAACGCTAACCCTAACCCTAACCCTTTCCCTAACCCTAACCCTAATCCTTACACTAACCCTAACCCTAACCCTAAACCTAACCCTAAACCTTGCCCTAAACCTAACCCTAACCCTAACACTTACCATTACCCTAACCCTAACCCTAACCTTAATGCTAACCCTAACCCTAACCTAACCATAACCTTTACCCTAACCCTAAGTCTAACACTTATCCTTACACTAAAACTAACCCTAAACCTAACCTTTACAATTTCCCTAACCCTAACCCTAACCCTAAACCTAAACCTTACCCTTATCCCTTACCCTAACCCTAACCCTAACCCTAACCCTAACCCTTACCCTAACCCTATACCTAACCCTAACCCTAACCCTAACCCTAAGCCTAACCGTAAACCTAACCCTAACCCTAACCCTTACGCTTACCCTAACCCTAAACCTAACCCTAACCCTAACCCTAACCCTAACTCTTACCCTTACCCTAAGCCTAACCCTAACCCTTACCCTTACCCTAACCCTAACCCTAACCTTAATGCTGACCCTAATCCTAACGATAACCCCAACCCTTAACCTAACCCTTAACCTAACCCTTATCCTTACCCTACCCTAACCCTAACCCTAATCCTTAACCTTTACCTAACTCTAAACCTACCCCTAACTTTAATGCTAACCCTAAACCTAAACCTAACCCTAACCCTAACCCTAATCCTTACGCTAACCCTAATCGTTACCCTAACCCTAACCCTAACCCTTACCCTTACCCTAACCCTAACCCTAACCTTAACCCTAACGCTAAACCTAAACCTAACCCTAATCCTAACTCTTAAAATTACCCTAACCCTAACGCGAACCCTTACACTAACCCTAACACTTACCCTTGCCCTAAACCTAACCCTAACCCTAACCCTTATTGTAACCCTAACCCTAACGCTAACCCTAACCCTTACACTAACCCTAACCCTAACCCTAACCCCTATCCCCAACCCTTATCCTAAATCTAACAATAACCCCTAACCCCAACCCTTACCCTAACCCTAACCGTAACCCTAACCCTAACCCTTACCCTTACCATAACCCTAACCCTAACTCTAACCCTAACCCTAAGCCAAACCCTAACCCTTAACCAAACCCTAACCCTAACCCTTAGCTTAACCCTAACCATCACCCTAACCTTAACCCTAACCCTACCCGAAACACTTACCCTTACTCTAACCCTAAACCTAACCCTAACACTAACCCTAAATTTAACCCTAACCCTAACCCTTACACTAACCCTAACCCTAACCTTAATCCTAAACCTAACCCTAACATTAATCCTAACCTGTACCCTTACCCTACCCCTAACCCTAACCCTTACCCTTACCCTAAACCTAACCCTAAACCTAACACTAACCCTAACCCTAATCATAACCCTAACCCTAACCTTAAACCTAACCCTAACCCTATCCCTAACCCTAACACTTACCCTTACCCTAACCCTACTCCTAACCCTAACCTTTACCCTAACCCTAACCCTTACGCTAACCCTAACCACAAACCTAACCCTAACCCTAACACTTACCCTAACCCTAACCGTAACCCTAACCCTAACCCTAACACTAACACTAACCCTAACCCTTACCCTAAGCCTAACCATAAACCTAACCCTAACCCTAACCCTTACCCTTACCCTAACCCTAAACCTAACCCAAATCCAAACCCTAAGACTAATCCTTACATTAACCCTAACCCTAAACCTAAACCTTACTCTTATACTAACCCTTACCATAACCCTAACGCTAACTCTAACCCTAAACCTAACCCTAACCTTAATGCTAACCCTAACCCTAACGCTAGCCCTAAACCTTACCCTAACCCTAAACCTAACCCTTATCCTTACCCTAACCCTAACCTTAACCCTAACCCTAACCCTTACACTTTCCCTAACCCTAACCCTAACCCTAACCTTAATGGAAACCCTAACCCTAACCCTAACCCTAACCCTAATCCTTACCCTAACCCTAACCCTTACCCTAACCCTAAATCTAACCCTAACCATTACCCTTACCCTAACACTAACTCTAACCCTAACCCTTACTCTTACCCTAACCATAACCCCAAACCTAACCCTAACCCTAACCTTAACCCTAACCCTAACCATAACCATAACCCCAAACCTAACCCTAACCATAACCATAACCCTAACACTTACCCTTACCCTAACCCTAACCCTAACCCATACACTAATTCTAACCCTAAGCCTACCCTTAACCGCTAATCCTAACCCTAACCCTAACACTGACCCTTACCCTAACCCTAACCATAACTCTAAACCTAACCCTAACCCTAACCCTTACCCTCGCGCTAACCCTAACCCTAACCCTAACACCTAAGCCTAACCCTTACCCTAACCCTAAACCTAACCCTAACCCTAACCCCTAACACTAAACCTTACCCTAACCCTAACCCTTACCCTAACCCTAACCCTAATCCTTACACTAACCCTAAACCTAACCCTAAACCTAACCCTAAACCTTGCCCTAACCCTAACCCTAACCCTAACCCTTACCCTTTCCCTAACCTAACCCTAACCCTAACCCTAACCTTAACCCTAACCCTAACCCTAACCGTAACCCTTACCCTTAGCCTAACCCTAACCCTTCCTCTAACCCTCACCCCAGCCCTAACCCTAACCCTTACCCTAACCCTAACCCTAACCCTTAGCCTAACCCTAACCCTAACCCTAAACTTAACCCTAACCCTAAACCTAACGCTAACCCTACCCTAACCCTAACACTTACCCTAACCTGAACCCTAACCCAAACCTTAACCCCAAACCTAAACCTAAACCTAACCCTAATCCTAACTCTTAAAATTACCCTAACCCTAACGCGAACCCTTACACTAACCCTAACAATTACCCTTGCCCTAACCCTAACCCTAACCCTAACCCTTATTGTAACCCTAACCCTAACGCTAACCCTAACCCTTACACTAACCCTAACCCTAACCCTAACCCCTATCCCCAACCCTTATCCTAAATCTAACAATAACCCCTAACCCCAACCCTTACCCTAACCCTAACCGTAACCCTAACCCTAACCCTTACCCTTACCATAACCCTAACCCTAACTCCAACCCTAACCCAAACCCTAACCCTTAACCAAACCCTAACCCTAACCCTTAGCCTAACCCTAACCATCACCCTAACCTTAACCCTAACCCTACCCGTAACACTTACCCTTACTCCAACCCTAAACCTAACCCTAACACTAACCCTAAATTTAACCCTAACCCTAACCCTTACACTAACCCTAACCCTAACCCTAACCCTTACTCTTAACCTAACCTTAACCCTAACCCTAACCTTTATCCTAAACCTAACCCTAACATTAATCCTAACCTGTACCCTTACCCTACCCCTAACCCTAACCCTTACCCTTACCCTAACCATAACCCTAAACCTAACACTAACCCTAACCCTAATCCTAACCCTAACCCTAACCTTAAACCTAACCCTAACCCTAACCCTAACACTTACCCTAACCCTAACCGTAACCCTAACCCTAACCCTAACACTAACACTAACCCTAACCCTTACCCTAAGCCTAACCATAAACCTAACCCTAACCCTAACCCTTACCCTTACCCTAACCCTAAACCTAACCCAAATCCAAACCCTAAGACTAATCCTTACATTAACCCTAACCCTAAACCTAAACCTTACTCTTATCCTAACCCTTACCATAACCCTAACCCTAACTCTAACCCTAAACCTAACCCTAACATTAATGCTAACCCTAACCCTAACGCTAGCCCTAAACCTTACCCTAACCCTAAACCTAACCCTTATCCTTACCCTAACCCTAACCTTAAACCTAACCCGAACCCTTACACTTTCCCTAACCCTAACCCTAAACCTAACCTTAATGGAAACCCTAACCCTAACCCTAACCCTAACCCTCATCCTTACCCTAACCCTAACCCTTACCCTAACCCTAACCCTAACCCTAAACATTACCCTTACCCTAACACTAACTCTAACCCTAACCCTTACTCTTACCCTAACCATAACCCCAAACCTAACCCTAACCCTAACCTTAACCCTAACCCTAACCATAACCATAACCCCAAACCTAACCCTAACCCTAACCATAACCCTAACACTTACCCTTACCCTAACCCTAACCCTAACCCATACACTAATTCTAACCCTAAGCCTAACCTTAACCGCTAATCCTAACCCTAACCCTAACACTGACCCTTACCCTAACCCTAACCATAACTCTAAACCTAACCCTAACCCTAACCCTTACACTCGCGCTAACCCTAACCCTAACCCTAACACCTAAGCCTAACCCTTACCCTTACCCTAACCCTAAACCTAACCCTAACCCTAACCCCTAACACTAAACCTTACCCTAACCCTAACCCTTACCCTAACCCTAACCCTAATCCTTACACTAACCCTAAACCTAACCCTAAACCTAACCCTAAACCTTGCCCTAACCCTAACCCTAACCCTAACCCTTACCCTTTCCCTAACCTAACCCTAACCCTAACCCTAACCTTAACCCTAACCCTAACCCTAACCCTAACACTTACCCTTAGCCTAATCCTATACCTAACCCTAACCCTAACCCTAACCCTAAGCCTAACCGTAAACCTAACCCTAACCCTAACCCTTACGCTTACCCTCACCCTAAACCTACCCTAACCCTAACCCTAACCCTAACCCTTACCCTTACCCTAACCCTAACCCTAACCCTTACCCTTACCCTAACCCTAACCCTAACCTTAATGCTGAACCTAAACCTAACGATAACCCCAACCCTTAACCTAACGCTAAACCTAACCCTTATCCTTACCCTAGCCTAACCCTATCCCTAACCCTTAACCTTTACCTAACCCTAAATCTACCCCTAACCTTAATGCTAACCCTAACCCTAACCCTAACCCTAACCCTAACCCTAATCCTTCCCTAACCCTAATCCTTACCCTAACCCTAACCCTAACCCTAAACCTTACCCTTAGCCTAAACCTAACCCTTCCTCTAACCCTAACCCCAACCCTAACCCTAACCCTAACCCTAACCCTAACCCTCAGCCTAACCCTAACCCGTACCCTAACCTTAACCCTAATCCTAAACCTAACGCTAACCCTACCCTACCCTAACACTTACCCTACACTGAACGCTAACCCAAACCTTAACCCCAAACCTAAACCTAAACCTAACCCTAATCCTAACTCTTAAATTTAAACTAACCCTAATGCGAACCCTTACACTAACCCTAACACTTACCCTTGCCCTAACCCTAACCCTAACCCTAACCCTTATCGTAACCCTAACCCTAATGCTAACCCTAACCCTTACACTAACCCTAACCCTAACCCTAACCCCTATCCCCAACCCTTATCCTAAAACTAACCCTAACCCCTAACCCCAACCATTACCCTAACCCTAACCATAACCCTAACCCTTACCCTTACCATAACCCTAACCCTAACTCTAACCCTAACCCTAACCCAAACCCTAACCCTTAACCAAACCCTAACCTTAACCCTAACCCTAACCATTACCCTAAGCCTACCCCTAAACCTAACCCTAACCCTAACCCTTACCCTTACCCTAACCCTAAACCTAACCCTAATCCAAACCCTAAGACTAATCCTTACCCTAACCCTAAACCTAACCCTAAACCTTACCCTTATCCTAACCCTTGCCCATACCCTAACCCTAACCCTAACCTTAATGCTAACCCTAAACCTAACGCTAGCCCTAAACCTTACCCTAACCCTAAACCTAACCCTTATCCTTACCCTAACCCTAACCCTAACCCTAACCCTTACCCTTTCCCTAACCCTAACCCTAACCCTAACCTTAATTGGAACCCTAACCCTCACCCTAACCCTAACCCTTACCCTTACCCTAACCCTAACCCTAACCCTAACCCTTACTCTTACCCTAACCATAACCCCAAATCTAACCCCAAACCTTACCCTAACCCTAACCTTAACCCTAACCCTAACCCTAACGCTAACCCTAAACCTTACCCGTACCCAAAACCTAATCCTAACCCTAACCCTAAGCATTAAACTTACCCTAAACCTAACCTTAACGCTAACCGTAATTTAACCCTAATCCTAACCCTAACCATAATCCTTACCCTTACCCTAACCCTAACCGTAAACCTAAACTAACCCTAACCCTTACACTAACCCTAACCCTAACCCTAACCCCTATCCCCAACCCTTATCCTAAAACTAACCCTAACCCCTAACCCCAACCATTACCCTAACCCTAACCATAACCCTAACCCTTACCCTTACCATAACCCTAACCCTAACTCTAACCCTAACCCTAACCCAAACCCTAACCCTTAACCAAACCCTAACCTTAACCCTAACCCTAACCCTTACCCTAAGCCTACCCCTAAACCTAACCCTAACCCTAACCCTTACCCTTACCCTAACCCTAAACCTAACCCTAATCCAAACCCTAAGACTAATCCTTACCCTAACCCTAAACCTAACCCTAAACCTTACCCTTATCCTAACCCTTACCCATACCCTAACCCTAACCCTAACCTTAATGCTAACCCTAAACCTAACGCTAGCCCTAAACCTTACCCTAACCCTAAACCTAACCCTTATCCTTACCCTAACCCTAACCCTAACCCTAACCCTTACCCTTTCCCTAACCCTAACCCTAACCCTAACCTTAATTGGAACCCTAACCCTCACCCTAACCCTAACCCTTACCCTTACCCTAACCCTAACCCTAACCCTAACCCTAACCCTTACTCTTACCCTAACCATAACCCCAAATCTAACCCCAAACCTTACCCTAACCCTAACCTTAACCCTAACCCTAACCCTAACGCTAACCCTAAACCTTACCCGTACCCAAAACCTAATCCTAACCCTAACCCTAAGCATTAAACTTACCCTAAACCTAACCTTAACGCTAACCGTAATTTAACTCTAATCCTAACCCTAACCATAATCCTTACCCTTACCCTAACCCTAACCGTAAACCTAACCTAACCCTAACCCTAACTCTAACCCGAAGCCTTACCCTAACCGTAACCCTAACCTTTACCCTAACCCTAATCCTAAACCTAACCCTAACCCTAAATCTAACCTTAACCCTAAACCTTACCCTAACCCTAACCCTAACCCTTAGCCTAACCCTAACCCTAACCCTAACCCTAATCCTTACCCTTACCCTAACCATAACCCTAACCCTTACCTTATCCTAATCCTAACCCTAACCCTAAACCTAACATTAATACTACCCCTTACCCTTACACTAACCCTAACCCTATCCCTCACCCTTACCCTTACCCTAACCCTAACCCTAAACCTAACACTAACCCTAACACTAACCCTAAACCTAACCATAAACCTAACACTACCCTTAACCCTAAACCTAACCCTTACCCTAACCCTAACCCCAAACCTAACCCTAAGCCTAACCCTAAACCTAAACCTTACCCTAACCCTAACCCTAACCCTCACCCTTAAACTAACCCTAACCCTAACCCTTACCCTAACCCTAACCCTAACCCTAACACCTAACCCTAACCCTAACCCTAAACCTTACCCTTACCATAACCCTGAACCTAAACTTAACCCTAACCCTAAACCTAAAACTAACCCTAACCCTAACCTTAACACTGAACCTAATCCTAAACCTAACCCTAACCCTAAACCTCACCATACCCTTACTCTAACCCTAACACTAAACCTAACCCTAACCCTAACCCCTAACCCTAACCCTTACCCTTACTCTATCCCTAACCCTAACCCTAACCCTAACACTTGGCCTACCCCTAAACCTAACCATAAACCTAACCCTAACCCTAACCCTAACCCTTGCCCTAACCCTAACGCTAACCCTAACCGTAACCCTAACACTTAACCTTACCCTAACCCTAAACCTAACCCTAAACCTTACCCTTACCTTAACCCTAACCCTAACCGTTACCCTAACCCTAACCGTAACCCTAACCCTAACCCTAACCCTAACCCTAACACTAACCCTAACCCTTACCCTAAGCCTAACCCTAAACATAACCCTAACCCTAACCCTTACCCTTACCCTAACCCTAAACCTAACCCTAATCCAAACCCTAAGACTAATCCTTACCCTAACCCTAAACCTAAACCTAAACCTTACCCATATCCTAACCCTTACCCATAATCTAACCCTAACCCTAACATTAATGCTAACCCTAAACCTTACACTAGCCCTAAACCTTACCCTAACCCTAACCCTAACCCTTATCCTTACCCTAACCCTAACCCTAACCGTAACCCTAACCCTTACCCTTTCCCTAACTCTAACCCTACCCCTAACCTTAATGGGAACTCTAACCCTAACCCTAACCCTAACACTAATCCTTACACTAACCCTAACCGTTACCCTAACCCTAACCCTAACTCTAACCCTTACCCTTACCCTAACCCTAACCCTAACCCTAACCCTTACTTTTACCCTAACCATAACCCCAAACCTAACCCCAAACCTTACCCTAACCCTAAACTTAACCCTAACCCTAACCCTAAACCTTCCCCGTACCCAAAACCTAATCCTAACCCTAACCCTAAGCATTAAACTTACCCTAAACCTAAACTTAACGCTAACCCTAACTTTAACCCTAATACTAACCCTAACCATAATCCTTACCCTTACCCTAACCCTAACCGTAAACCTAACCTAACCCTAACCCTAATTCTAACCCGAAGCCTTACCCTAACTCTAACCCTAACCCTAACCTTTACTCTAACCCTAACCCTAAATCTAACCCTAACCCTAATCCTTACCCTAACCCTAACCGTAATACTTAGCCTAACCCTAACCCTAACCCTAACCCTAACCCTAACCTTAACCCTAACCCTAATCCTTACCCTTACCCTAACCCTAACCCTAACCCTTACCTTATCCTAATCCTAACCCTAACCCTAAACCTAACATTAATACTAACCCTTACCCTTACACTAACCCTAACCCTATCCCTCACCCTTACCCTTACCCTAACCCTAACCCTAAACCTAACACTAACCCTAACACTAACCCTAAACCTAACCATAAACCTAACACTAACAGTAACCCTAACCCTAACCCTTACCCTAACCCTAACCCCAAACCTAACCCTAAGCCTAACCCTAAACCTAACACTTACCCTAACCCTAACCCTAACCCTCACCCTTAAACTAACCCTAACCCTAACCCTAAACTTAACCCTAACCCTAAACCTAACACTAACCCTAACCCTAACCTAAACACTAAACCTAATCCTCACCCTAACCCTAACCCTAAACCTCACCGTACCCTTACTCTAACCCTAACACTAAGCCTAACCCTAACCCTAACCCCTAACCCTAACCCTTACCCTTACTCTATCCCTAACCCTAACCCTAACCCTAACACTTGGCCTACCCCTAAACCTAACCATAAACCTAACCCTAACCCTAACCCTAACCCTTGCCCTAACCCTAATGCTAACCCTAACCGTAACCCTAACACTTAACCTTACCCTAACCCTAACCCTAACCCTTACCCTTACCCTAACCCTAACCCTAACCTTAATGCTGACCCTAAACCTAACGCTAACCCCAACACTTAACCTAAACCTAAACCTAACCCTTATCCTTACACTAACCCTAACCCTAACCCTAACCCTAACCCTAACACTAATCCTTACACTTACCCTAACCCTTGCCCTAACCCTAACCCTAACCCTAACCCTTACCCTTACCCTAACCCTAAACCTAACCCTAATCCAAACCCTAAGACTAATCCTTACCCTAACCCTAAACCTAACCCTAAACCTTACACTTATCCTAACACTTACCCATACCCTAACCCTAACCCTAACCTTAATGCTAACCCTAATCCTAACGCTAGACCTAAACCTTACCCTAACACTAACCCTAACCCTTAGCCTAACCCTTCCCCTAACCCTAACCCTAACCCTTACTCTTACCGTAACCCTAACCCCAAACCTAACCCTAACCCTAACCTTAACCCTAACCCTAACCCTAACCCTAAACCTTACCCTTACCCTAACCCTAACCCTAAACCTAACACTAAACCTAACCCTAACCCAAACCTTAACCCCAAACCTAAACCTAAACCTAACCCTAACTCTTAAAATTACCCTAACCCTAACGCTAACCCTAACACTAAACCTAACACTTACCCTTGCCCTAACCCTAACGCTAACCATAACCCTCACAATAACCCTAACCCTAACCCTAACCCCTATCCCCAACTCTTATCCTAAATCAAACACTATCCCCTAACCCCAACCATACCCTAACCCTAACCCTAACCCTAACCCTTACCCTTACCATAAACCTAACTCTAACTCTAACCCTAACCCTAACCCAAACCCTAACACTTAACCTAACCCTAACCCTAACCCTTAGCCTAAGCCTAACCGTAACCCTAAACTTAACCCTAACCCTAACACTTACCCTTACTCTAACCCTAAACCTAGCCCTAACACTAAACCTAATCTTAACCCTAACCCTAACCCTTACCCTAAACCTAACCCTAAACCTAACCCTTACACTTACCTTAACCGTAACCCTAAATTTAATCCTAAACCTAACCCTAACATTAATCCCAACCCGTACCCCTACCCTACCCATAACCCTAACCCTTACCCTAACACTAACCCTAACCTAACCCTAACCCTAACCCAAACCCTAACCCTTAACATAACACTAACCCTAAACCTTAGCCTTACCCTAACCATAACCTTAAACTTAACCCTAACCCTAACCCTAACCCTAACACGTACCCTTACTCTAACCCTAAACCTAACCCTAACACTAAACCTAACCTTAACCCTAACCCTAACCCTTACCCTGAACCTAACCCTAACCCTAACCCTTACCCTTACCCTAACCCTAACCCTAACCTTAATCCTAAACCTAACCCTAACATTAATCGTAACCCGTACCCTTACCCTACCCCTAACCCTAACCCTTACCCTTACCCTAACCCTAACCCTAAACCTAACACTAACCCTAATCCTAATCCTAACCCTAAACCTAACCCTAACCCTAACCCTAACACTTACCCTTACCCTAACCCTACGACTAACCCTAACCTTTACCCTAAACCTAACCCTTACCCTAACCCTAACCACAAACCTAACCCTAACCCTAACCCTAACCCTTACCCTAACCCTAACCGTAACCCTAACCCTAACACCAACCCTAACCCTAACCCTTACCCTAAGCCTAACCCTAAACCTAACCCTAACCCTAACCCTTACCCTTACCCTAACCCTAAACCTAACCCTAATCCAAACCCTAAGACTAATCCTTACCCTACCCTAAACCCAACCCTAAACCTTAACCTTATCCTAACCCTTACCCATACCCTAACCCTAACCCTAAACTTAATGCTAACCCTAACCTAACGCTAGCCCTAAATCTTACCCTAACCCTAACCCTAACCCTTATCCTTACCCTAACCCTAACCCTAACCGTAACCCTAACCCTTACCCTTTCCCTGAAACTAACCCTAACCCTAACCTTAATGGGAACCCTAACCCTAACCCTAACCCTAATCCTTACCTAACCCTAACCGTTACCCTAACCCTAACCCTAACCCTAACCCTTACCCTTTCCCTAACCCTAACCCTAACCCTAACCCTTACTCTTACCCCAACCATAACCCAAAACCTAACCCCAAACCTTACCCTAACCCTAACCTTAACCCTAACCCTAACCCTAACCCTAACCGTAAACCTTACCCGAACCCAAAACCTAATCCTAACCCTAACCCTAAGCATTAAACTTACCCTAAACCTAACCTTAACGCTAACCCTAACTTTAACCCTAATCCTAACCCTAACCATAATCCTTACCCTTACCCTAACCCTAACCGTAAATCTAACCTAACCCTAACCCTAACTCTAACCCTAAGCCTTACCCTAACTCTAACCCTAACCGTAACCCTAACCTTTCCCCTAACCCTAACCCTAACCCTAAACCTAACCCTAACCCTAAATCTAACCCTAACCCTAACCCTTACCCTAACCCTAACCATAACCCTTAGCCTAACCCTAACCCTAACCCTAAACCTAACATTAATACTAACCCTTACCCTTACACTAACCCTAACCCTATCCCTCACCCTTACCCTTACCCTAACCCTAAACCTAAACCTAACACTAACCCTAACACTAACCCTAAACCTAACCATAAACCTAACACTAACCTTAACCCTAACCCTAACCCTTACCCTAACCCCAAACCTAACCCTAAGCCTAACCCTAAACCTAAACCTTACCCTAACCCTAACCCTAACCCTCACCCTTAAACTAACCCTAACCCTAACCCTTACCCTAACCCTAACCCTAACCCTAAACCTTACCCTTACCCTAACCCTAACCCTAAACTTAACCCTAACCCTAAACCTAACACTAACCCTAACCCTAACCTTAACACTAAACCTAATCCTAACCCTAACCCTAACCCTAAACCTCACCGTACCCTTACTCTAACCCTAACACTAAACCTAACCCTGACCCTAAACCTAACACTTGGCCTACCCCTAAACCTAACCATAAACCTAACACTAACCCTAACCCTAACCCTTGCCCTAACCCTAACGCTAACCCTAACCATAACCCTAACACTTTACCTTACCCTAACCCTAACCCTAACCCTTACTCTTACCGTAACCCTAACCCCAAACCTAACCCTAACCCTAACCCTAACCCTAACCTTAACCCTAACCCTAACCCTAACCCTAAACCTTACCCTTACCCTAACCCTAACCTTAAAACTAACCCTAACCCTAACCATAAACCTTACCCTTACCCTAACCCTAACGCTAACCCTAACACTAAACCTAACACTTACCCTTGCCCTAACGCTAACGCTAACCCTAACCCTCACAATAACCCTAACCCTAACCCTAACCCTTATCCCCAATCCTTATCCTAAATCAAAACCTAACCCCTAACCCCAACCATACCCTAACCCTAACCCTAACTCTAACCCTTACCCTTACCATAACCCGGACTCTAACACTAACCCTAACCCTAACCCAAACCCTAACCCTTAACCTAACCCTAACCCTAACCGTTAGCCTAACCCTAACCATAACCCTAAACTTAACCCTAACCCTAACCCTAACACTAACACTTACCCTTACTCTAACCCAAAACCTAACCCTAACACTAAACCTAACCTTAACCCTAACCCTAACCCTTACCCTAAACCTAACCCTAACACTAACCCTTACACTTACCCTAACCGTAACCCTAACCTTAATCCTAAACCTAACCCTAACATTAATCCTAACCCGTACCCTTACCCTACCCATAACCCTAACCCTTACCCTTACCCTAACACTAACCCTAACCTTAACCCTAACCCTAATCCTTACCCTTACCCTAACCCTAACCCTAACCTTTACCTTATCCTAATCCTAACCCTAACCCTAAACCTAACATTAATACTAACCCTTACCCTTACACTAACCCTAACCCTATCCCTCACCCTTACCCTTACCCTAACCCTAACCGTAAACCTAACACTAACCCTAACACTAACCCTAAACCTAACCATAAACCTAACACTAACCTTAACCCTAACCCTAACCCTTACCCTAACCCTTACCCCAAACCTAACCCTAAGCCTAACCCTAAACCTAACCCTTACCATAACCCTAACCCTAAACCTCACCCTTAAACTAACCCTAACCCTAACCCTTACCCTAACCCTAACCCTAACCCTAACACCTAACCCTAACCCTAACCCTAAACCTTACCCTTACACTAACCCTAACCCTAAACTTAACCCTAACCCTAAACCTAACACTAACCCTAACCCTAACCTTAACACTAAACCTAATCCTAACCCTAACCCTAACCCTAAACCTCACCGTACCCTTACTCTAACCCTAACACTAAACCTAACCCTAACCCTAACCCCTAACCCTAACCCTTACCCTTACACTATCCCTAACCCTAACCCTAACCCTAACACTTGGCCTACCCCTAAACCTAACCATAAACCTAACCCTAACCCTAACCCTAACCCTTGCCCTAACCCTAACGCTAACCCTAACCGTAACCCTAACACTTAACCTTACCCTAACCCTAACCCTAACCCTTACCCTTACCCTAACCCTAACCCTAACCTTAATGCTGACCCTAAACCTAACGCTAACCCCAACACTTAACCTAACCCTAAACATAACCCTTATCCTTACACTAACCCTAACCCTAACCCTAACCCTTACCCTTACCCTAACCCTAAACCTAACCCTAATCCAAACCTTAAGACTAATCCTTACCCTAACCCTAAACCTAACCCTAAACCTTACCCTTATCCTAACCCTTACCCATACCCTAACCCTAACCCTAACCTTAATGCTAACCCTAAACCTAATGCTAGCCCTAAACCTTACCCTAACCCTAACCCTAACCCTTATCCTTAACCTAGCCCTAACCCTAACCCTAACCCTTACCCTTTCCCTAACCCTAACCCTAACCCTAACCTTAATGGGAACCCTAATCCTAACCAGAACCCTAACCCTAATCCTTACCCTAACCCTAACCGTTACCCTAACCCTAACCCTAACCCTTACCCTTACCCTAACGCTAACCCTAAACCTAACCCTTACTCTTACCCTAACCATAACCCCAAACCTAACCCCAAACCTTACCCTAACCCTAACCTTAACCCTAACCCTAACCCTAACCCTAACCCTAAACCTTACCCGTACCCAAAACCTAATCCTAACCCTAACCCTAAGCATTAAACTTACCCTAAACCTAACCTTAACGCTAACCCTAACTTTTACCCTAATCCTAACCCTAACCATAATCCTTTCCCTTACCCTAACCCTAACCGTAAACCTAACCTAACCCTAACCCTAACTCTAACCCTAAGCCTTACCCTAACTCTAACCCTAACCGTAAACCTAACCTTTACCCTAACCCTAACCCTAACCCTAATCCTAACCTTAACCCTAACCCTAATCCTTACCCTTACCCTAACCCTAACCCTAACCCTTACCTTATCCTAATCCTAACCCTAACCCTAAACCTATCATTAATACTAACCCTTACCCTTACACTAACCCTAACCCTATCCCTCACCCTTACCCTTACCCTAACCCTAACCCTAAACCTAACACTAACCCTAACACTAACCCTAAACCTAACCATAAACCTAACACTAACCTTAACCCTAACCCTAACCCTTACCCTAACCCTAACCCTAAACCTACCCCTAAGCCTAACCCTAAACCTAACACTTACCCTAACCCTAACCCTAACCCTCACCCTTAAACTAACCCTAACCCTAACCCTTACCCTAACCCTAACCCTAACCCTAACACCTAACCCTAACCCTAACCCTAAACCTTACCCTTACCCTAACCCTAACCCTAAACCTCACCGTACTATTACTCTAACTCTAACACTAAACCATAATCCTAACCCTAACCCCTAACCCTAACCCTTACCCTTACTCTATCCCTAACCCTAACCCTAACCCTAACACTTGGCCTCCCCCTAAACCTAACCATAATCCTAACCCTAACCCTAACCCTAACCCTTGCCCTAACCCTAACGCTAACCCTAACCGTAACCCTAACACTTAACCTTAACCTATCCCTAACCCTAACCCTAACCCTTACCCTTACCCTAACCCTAACCCTAACCTTAATGCTGACCCTAAACCTAATGCTAACCCCAACACTTAACCTAACCCTAAACCTAACCCTCATCCTTACACTAACCCTAAACCTAACCCTAACCCTAACCCTTACCCTTACCCTAACCCTAAACTTAACCCTCATCCAAACCCTAACACTAATCCTTACCCTAAATCTAACCCTAACCCTATACCTTACCCTTATCCTAATCCTTACCCATACCCTAACCCTAACCCTAACCTTAATGCTAACCCTAAACCTAACGCTAGCACTAAACCTTACCCTAACGCTAAACCTAACCCTTATCCTTACCCTAAACCTAACCCAAACAATAACCCTAACCCTTACCCTTTCCCTAACCCTAACCCTAACCATAACCTTAATGGTAACCCTAACGCTAACCCTAACCCTAACCCTAATCCTTACCCTTACCCTAACCCTTACCCTAACCCTAACCCTAACCCTTACCCTTACCCTAACCCTAAACCTAACCCTAATCCAAACCCTAAGACTAATCCTTACTCTAACCCTAAACCTAACCCTAAACCTTACACTTATCCTAACCCTTACCCATAACCTAACCCTAACCCTAACCTTAATGCTAACCCTAACCCTAACGCTAGCCCTAAACCTTACCCTAACACTAACCCTAACCCTTAGCCTAACCATAACCTTAACCCTAACCCTAACCCTACCCTTACCCTTACCCTTACCCTTACCCTTACCCTAACCCTAACCCTTACTCTTACCGTAACCCTAACCCCAAACCTAACACTAACCATAACCCTAACCCTAACCTTAACCCTAACCCTAACCCTAACCCTAAACCTTACCCTTACCCTAACCCTAACCCTAAACCTAACACTAAACCTAACCCTAACCCAAAACTTAACCCCAAACCTAAACCTAAACCTAACCCTAACCCTAACTTTTAAAATTACCCTAACCCTGACGCTAACCCTAACACTAAACCTAACACTTACCCTTGCCCTAACCCTAACGCTAACCCTAACCCTCACAATAACACTAACCCTAACCCTAACCCCTATCCCCAAACCTTATCCTAAATCAAACCCTAACCCCTAACCACAACCATACCCTAACCCTAACCCTAACCCTAACCCTTATCCTTACCATAACCCTAACTCTAACTCTAACCCTAACCCTAACCCAAACCCTAACCCTTAACCTAACCCTAAACCTTACCCTTACCCTAACCCTAACCCTAAACTTAACCCTAACCCTAAACCTAACACTAACCCTAACCCTAACCTTAACACTAAACCTAATCCTAACCCTAACCCTAACCCTAAACCTCACCGTACTATTACTCTAACTCTAACACTAAACCATAATCCTAACCCTAACCCCTAACCCTAACCCTTACCCTTACTCTATCCCTAACCCTAACCCTAACCCTAACACTTGGCCTCCCCCTAAACCTAACCATAATCCTAACCCTAACCCTAACCCTAACCCTTGCCCTAACCCTAACGCTAACCCTAACCGTAACCCTAACACTTAACCTTAACCTATCCCTAACCCTAACCCTAACCCTTACCCTTACCCTAACCCTAACCCTAACCTTAATGCTGACCCTAAACCTAATGCTAACCCCAACACTTAACCTAACCCTAAACCTAACCCTCATCCTTACACTAACCCTAAACCTAACCCTAACCCTAACCCTAACCCTTACCCTTACCCTAACCCTAAACTTAACCCTCATCCAAACCCTAAGACTAATCCTTACCCTAAATCTAACCCTAACCCTATACCTTACCCTTATCCTAATCCTTACCCATACCCTAACCTTACCCTAACCTTAATGCTAACCCTAAACCTAACGCTAGCACTAAACCTTACCCTAACGCTAAACCTAACCCTTATCCTTACCCTAAACCTAACCCTAACAATAACCCTAACCCTTACCCTTTCCCTAACCCTAACCCTAACCATAACCTTAATGGTAACCCTAACCCTAACCCTAACCCTAACCCTAATCCTTACCCTTACCCTAACCCTTACCCTAACCCTAACCCTAACCCTTTCCCTTACCCTAACCCTAAACCTAACCCTAATCCAAACCCTAAGACTAATCCTTACCCTAACCCTAAACCTAACCCTAAACCTTACACTTATCCTAACCCTTACCCATAACCTAACCCTAACCCTAACCTTAATGCTAACCCTAACCCTAACGCTAGCCCTAAACCTTACCCTAACACTAACCCTAACCCTTAGCCTAACCATAACCTTAACCCTAACCCTAACCCTACCCTTACCCTTACCCTTACCCTTACCCTAACCCTAACCCTTACTCTTACCGTAACCCTAACCCCAAACCTAACACTAACCCTAACCCTAACCCTAACCTTAACCCTAACCCTAACCCTAAACCTTACCCTTACCCTAACCCTAACCCTAAACCTAACACTAAACCTAACCCTAACCCAAAACTTAACCCCAAACCTAAACCTAAACCTAACCCTAACCCTAACTTTTAAAATTACCCTAACCCTGACGCTAACCCTAACACTAAACCTAACACTTACCCTTGCCCTAACCCTAACGCTAACCCTAACCCTCACAATAACACTAACCCTAACCCTAACCCCTATCCCCAAACCTTATCCTAAATCAAACCCTAACCCCTAACCACAACCATACCCTAACCCTAACCCTAACCCTAACCCTTATCCTTACCATAACCCTAACTCTAACTCTAACCCTAACCCTAACCCAAACCCTAACCCTTAACCTAACCCTAACCCTAACCCTTAGCCTAACCCTAACCATAACCCTAAACTTAACCCTAACCCTAACCCTAACCCTAACCCTAACACTTACCCTTACTCTAACCCTAAACCTAACCCTAACACTAAACCTAAACTTAACCCTAACCCTAACCCTTACCCTAAACCTAACCATAACCCTAACCCTTACACTTACCCTAACCGTAACCCTAACCTTAATCCTAAACCTAACCCTAACAATCCTAACCCGTACCCTTACCCTACCCATAACCCTAACCCTTACCCTTACCCTAACACTAACCCTAACCCTAACCCTAACCCAAACCCTAACCCTTAACATAACACTAACCCTAACCCTTAGCCTTACCGTAACCATAACCCTAAACTTAACCCTAACCCTAAACCTAACCCTAACACTTACCCTTACTTTAACCCTAAACCTAACCCTAACACTAAACCTAACCTTAACCCTAACCCTAACCCTTACCCTAAACCTAACCCTAACCCTAACCCTTACCCATACCCTAACCCTAACCCTAGCCTTAATCCTAAACCTAACCCTAACATTAATCCTAACCCGTACCCTTACCCTACCCCTAACCCTAACCCTTACCCTTACCCTAACCCTAACCCTAAACCTAACACTAACCCTAATCCTAATCCTAACCCTAACCTTAAACCTAACCCTAACCCTAACCCTAACACTTATACTTACCCTAACACTACGACTAACCCTAACCTTTACCCTAACCCTAACCCTTAACCTAACCCTAACCGTAAACCTAAACCTAACCCTAACGCTAACACCAACTCTAACCCTAACCCTTACCCTAAGCCTAACCCTAAACCTAACCCTAACCCTAACCCTTACCCTTACCCTAACCCTAAACCTAACCCTAATCCAAACCCTAAGACTAATCCTTACCCTACCCTAAACCCAACCCTAAACCTTACCCTTATCCTAACCCTTACCCATACCCTAACCCTAACCCTAACCTTAATGCTAACCCTAAACCTAACGCTAGCCCTAAACCTTACCCTAACCCTAACCCTAACCCTTATCCTTACCCTAACCCTAAGCCTAACCCTAAACCTAACCCTTACCCTTTCCCTGACCCTAACCCTAACCCTAACCTTAATGGGAACCCTAACCCTAACCCTAACCCTAATCCTTACCCTAACCCTAACCGTTACCCTAACCCTAACCCTAACCCTAACCCTTACCCTTTCCCTAACCCTAACCCTAACCCTAACCCTTACTCTTACCCTAACCATAAACCAAAACCTAACCCCAAACCTTACCCTAACCCTAACCTTAACCCTAACCCTAACCCTAACCCTAACCCTAACCGTAAACCTTACCCGAACCCAAAACCTAATTCTAACCCTAACCCTAAGCATTAAACTTACCCTAAACCTAACCTTAACGCTAACCCTAACTTTAACCCTAGTCCTAACCCTAACCATAATCCTTACCCTTACCCTAACCCTAACCGTAAATCTAACCTAACCCTAACCCTAACTCTAACCCTATGCCTTACCCTAACTCTAACCCTAACCGTAACCCTAACCTTTCCCCTAACCCTAAACCTAACCCTAAACCTAACCCTAACCCTAAATCTAACCCTAACCCTAACCCTTACCCTAACCCTAACCATAACCCTTAGCCTAACCCTAACCCTAACCCTAAACCTAACATTAATACTAACCCTTACCCTTACACTAACCCTAACCCTATCCCTCACCCTTACCCTTACCCTAACCCTAAACCTAAACCTAACACTAACCCTAACACTAACCCTAAACCTAACCATAAACCTAACACTAACCTTAACCCTAACCCTAACCCTTACCCTAACCCCAAACCTAACCCTAAGCCTAACCCTAAACCTAAACCTTACCCTAACCCTAACCCTAACCCTCACCCTTAAACTAACCCTAACCCTAACCCTTACCCTAACCCTAACCCTAACCCTAAACCTTACCCTTACCCTAACCCTAACCCTAAACTTAACCCTAACCCTAAACCTAACACTAACCCTAACCCTAACCTTAACACTAAACCTAATCCTAACCCTAACCCTAACCCTAAACCTCACCGTACCCTTACTCTAACCCTAACACTAAACCTAACCCTGACCCTAAACCTAACACTTGGCCTACCCCTAAACCTAACCATAAACCTAACACTAACCCTAACCCTAACCCTTGCCCTAACCCTAACGCTAACCCTAACCATAACCCTAACACTTTACCTTACCCTAACCCTAACCCTAACCCTTACTCTTACCGTAACCCTAACCCCAAACCTAACCCTAACCCTAACCCTAACCCTAACCTTAACCCTAACCCTAACCCTAACCCTAAACCTTACCCTTTCCCTAACCCTAACCTTAAAACTAACCCTAACCCTAACCATAAACCTTACCCTTACCCTAACCCTAACGCTAACCCTAACACTAAACCTAACACTTACCCTTGCCCTAACGCTAACGCTAACCCTAACCCTCACAATAACCCTAACCCTAACCCTAACCCTTATCCCCAATCCTTATCCTAAATCAAAACCTAACCCCTAACCCCAACCATACCCTAACCCTAACCCTAACTCTAACCCTTACCCTTACCATAACCCGGACTCTAACACTAACCCTAACCCTAACCCAAACCCTAACCCTTAACCTAACCCTAACCCTAACCGTTAGCCTAACCCTAACCATAACCCTAAACTTAACCCTAACCCTAACCCTAACACTAACACTTACCCTTACTCTAACCCAAAACCTAACCCTAACACTAAACCTAACCTTAACCCTAACCCTAACCCTTACCCTAAACCTAACCCTAACACTAACCCTTACACTTACCCTAACCGTAACCCTAACCTTAATCCTAAACCTAACCCTAACATTAATCCTAACCCGTACCCTTACCCTACCCATAACCCTAACCCTTACCCTTACCCTAACACTAACCCTAACCTTAACCCTAACCCTAATCCTTACCCTTACCCTAACCCTAACCCTAACCTTTACCTTATCCTAATCCTAACCCTAACCCTAAACCTAACATTAATACTAACCCTTACCCTTACACTAACCCTAACCCTATCCCTCACCCTTACCCTTACCCTAACCCTAACCGTAAACCTAACACTAACCCTAACACTAACCCTAAACCTAACCATAAACCTAACACTAACCTTAACCCTAACCCTAACCCTTACCCTAACCCTTACCCCAAACCTAACCCTAAGCCTAACCCTAAACCTAACCCTTACCATAACCCTAACCCTAAACCTCACCCTTAAACTAACCCTAACCCTAACCCTTACCCTAACCCTAACCCTAACCCTAACACCTAACCCTAACCCTAACCCTAAACCTTACCCTTACACTAACCCTAACCCTAAACTTAACCCTAACCCTAAACCTAACACTAACCCTAACCCTAACCTTAACACTAAATCTAATCCTAACCCTAACCCTAACCCTAAACCTCACCGTACCCTTACTCTAACCCTAACACTAAACCTAACCCTAACCCTAACCCCTAACCCTAACCCTTACCCTTACACTATCCCTAACCCTAACCCTAACCCTAACACTTGGCCTACCCCTAAACCTAACCATAAACCTAACCCTAACCCTAACCCTAACCCTTGCCCTAACCCTAACGCTAACCCTAACCGTAACCCTAACACTTAACCTTACCCTAACCCTAACCCTAACCCTTACCCTTACCCTAACCCTAACCCTAACCTTAATGCTGACCCTAAACCTAACGCTAACCCCAACACTTAACCTAACCCTAAACATAACCCTTATCCTTACACTAACCCTAACCCTAACCCTTACCCTTACCCTAACCCTAAACCTAACCCTAATCCAAACCCTAAGACTAATCCTTACCCTAACCCTAAACCTAACCCTAAACCTTACCCTTATCCTAACCCTTACCCATACACTAACCCTAACCCTAACTTTAATGCTAACCCTAAACCTAACGCTAGCCCTAAACCTTACCCTAACCCTAACCCTAACCCTTATCCTTAACCTAGCCCTAACCCTAACCCTAACCCTTACCCTTTCCCTAACCCTAACCCTAAACCTAACCTTAATGGGAACCCTAATCCTAACCAGAACCCTAACCCTAATCCTTACCCTAACCCTAACCGTTACCCTAACCCTAACCCTAACCCTAACCCTTACCCTTACCCTAACGCTAACCCTAAACCTAACCCTTACTCTTACCCTAACCATAACCCAAAACCTAACCCCAAACCTTACCCTAACCCTAACCTTAACCCTAACCCTAACCCTAACCCTAACCCTAAACCTTACCCGTACCCAAAACCTAATCCTAACCCTAACCCTAAGCATTAAACTTACCCTAAACCTAACCTTAACGCTAACCCTAACTTTTACCCTAATCCTAACCCTAACCATAATCCTTTCCCTTACCCTAACCCTAACCGTAAACCTAACCTAACCCTAACCCTAACTCTAACCCTAAGCCTTACCCTAACTCTAACCCTAACCGTAAACCTAACCTTTACCCTAACCCTAACCCTAACCCTAACCCTAAATCTAACCCTAATCCTTACCCTTACCCTAACCCTAACCCTAACACTTACCGTATCCTAATCCTAACCCTAACCCTAAACCTATCATTAATACTAACCCTTACCCTTACACTAACCCTAACCCTATCCCTCACCCTTACCCTTACCCTAACCCTAACCCTAACCCTAACCCTAACCCTTACCCTTACACTAACCCTAACCCTATCCCTCACCCTTACCCTTACCCTAACCCTAACCCTAAACCTAACCCTAACCCTAACACTAACCCTAAACCTAACCATAAACCTAACACTAACCTTAACCCTAACCCTAACCCTTACCCTAACCCTAACCCTAAACCTACCCCTAAGCCTAACCCTAAACCTAACACTTACCCTAACCCTAACCCTAACCCTCACCCTTAAACTAACCCTAACCCTAACCCTTACCCTAACCCTAACCCTAACCCTAACATCTAACCCTAACCCTAACCCTAAACCTTACCCTTACCCTAACCCTAACCCTAAACTTAACCCTAACCCTAAACCTAACACTAACCCTAACCCTAACCTTAACACTAAACCTAATCCTAACCCTAACCCTAACCCTAAACCTCACCGTACTATTACTCTAACTCTAACACTAAACCTAACCCTAACCCTAACCCCTAACCCTAACCCTTACCCTTACTCTATCCCTAACCCTAACCCTAACCCTAACACTTGGCCTCCCCCTAAACCTAACCATAATCCTAACCCTAACCCTATCCCTAACCCTTGCCCTAACCCTAACGTTAACCCTAACCGTAACCCTAACACTTAACCTTAACCTATCCCTAACCCTAACCCTAACCCTTACCCTTACCCTAACCCTAACCCTAACCTTAATGCTGACCCTAAACCTAAGGCTAACCCCAACACTTAACCTAACCCTAAACCTAACCCTCATCCTTACACTAACCCTAAACCTAACCCTAACCCTAACCCTAACCCTTACCCTTACCCTAACCCTAAACTTAACCCTCATCCAAACCCTAAGACTAATCCTTACCCTAAATCTAACCCTAACCCTATACCTTACCCTTATCCTTATCCTTACCCATACCCTAACTGTAACCCTAACCTTAATGCTAACCCTAAACCTAACGCTAGCACTAAACCTTACCCTAACGCTAAACCTAACCCTTATCCTTACCCTAAACCTAACCCTAACAATAACCCTAACCCTTACCCTTTCCCTAACCCTAACCCTAACCATAACCTTAATGGTAACCCTAACCCTAACCCTAACCCTAACCCTAATCCTTACCCTTACCCTAACCCTTACCCTAACCCTAACCCTAACCCTAACCCTTACCCTTACCCTAACCCTAAACCTAACCCTAATCCAAACCCTAAGACTAATCCTTACCCTAACCCTAAACCTAACCCTAAACCTTACACTTATCCTAACCCTTACCCATAACCTAACCCTAACCCTAACCTTAAAGCTAACCCTAACCCTAACGCTAGCCCTAAACCTTACCCTAACACTAACCCTAACCCTTAGCCTAACCATAACCTTAACCCTAACCCTAACCCTACCCTTACCCTTACCCTTACCCTTACCCTAACCCTAACCCTTACCCTTACCGTAACCCTAACCCCAAACCTAACACTAACCCTAACCCTAACCCTAACCTTAACCCTAACCCTAACCCTAACCCTAAACCTTACCCTTACCCTAACCCTAACCCTAAACCTAACACTAAACCTAACCCTAACCCAAAACTTAACCCCAAACCTAAACCTAAACCTAACCCTAACCCTAACTCTTAAAATTACCCTAACCCTAACGCTAACCCTAACACTAAACCTAACACTTACCCTTGCCCTAACCCTAACGATAACCCTAACCCTCACAATAACACTAACCCTAACCCTAACCCCTATCCCCAAACCTTATCCTAAATCAAACCCTAACCCCTAACCACAACCATACCCTAACCCTAACCCTAACCCTAACCCTTATCCTTACCATAACCCTAACTCTAACTCTAACCCTAACCCTAACCCAAACCCTAACCCTTAACCTAACCCTAACCCTAACCCTTAGCCTAACCCTAACCATAACCCTAAACTTAACCCTAACCCTAACCCTAACCCTAACACTTACCCTTACTCTAACCCTAAACCTAACCCTAACACTAAACCTAAACTTAACCCTAACCCTAACCCTTACCCTAAACCTAACCATAACCCTAACCCTTACACTTACCCTAACCGTAACCCTAACCTTAATCCTAAACCTAACCCTAACAATCCTAACCCGTACCCTTACCCTACCCATAACCCTAACCCTTACCCTTACCCTAACACTAACCCTAACCCTAACCCTAACCCAAACCCTAACCCTTAACATAACACTAACCCTAACCCTTAGCCTTACCCTAACCATAACCCTAAACTTAACCCTAACCCTAAACCTAACCCTAACACTTACCCTTACTTTAACCCTAAACCTAACCCTAACACTAAACCTAACATTAACCCTAACCCTAACCCTTACCCTAAACCTAATCCTAACCCTAACCCTTACCCATACCCTAACCCTAACCCTAGCCTTAATCCTAAACCTAACCCTAACATTAATCCTAACCCGTACCCTTACCCTACCCCTAACCCTAACCCTTACCCTTACCCTAACCCTAACCCTAAACCTAACACTAACCCTAATCCTAATCCTAACCCTAACCCTAAACCTAACCCTAACCCTAACCCTAACACTTATACTTACCCTAACACTACGACTAACCCTAACCTTTACCCTAACCCTAACCCTTAACCTAACCCTAACCGTAAACCTAAACCTAACCCTAACCCTAACACTAACCCTAACCCTAACCCTTACCCTAAGCCTAACCCTAAACATAACCCTAACCCTAACCCTTACCCTTACCCTAACCCTAAACCTAACCCTAATCCAAACCCTAAGACTAATCCTTACCCTAACCCTAAACCAAACCCTAAACCTTACCCTTATCCTAACCCTTACCCATACCCTAACCCTAACCCTAACCTTAATGCTAACCCTAAACCTAACGCTAGCCCTAAACCTTACCCTAACCCTAACCCTAACCCTTATCCTTACCCTAACCCTAACCCTAACCGTAACCCTAAACCTTACCCTTTCCCTAACCCTAACCCTAACCCTAACCTTAATGGGAACCCTAACCCTAACACTAACCCTAACACTAATCCTTACCCTAACCCTAACCATTACCCTAACCCTAATCCTAACCCTAACCCTTACCCTTACCCTAACCCTAACCCTAACCCTTACTCCTACCCTAACCATAACACCAAACCTAAACCCAAACATTACCCTAACCCTAACCTTAACCCTAACCCTAACCCTAAACCTTACTGGTACCCAAAACCTAATCCTAACCCTAACCATAAGCATTAAACTTACCCTAAACCTAACCTTAACGCCAACCCTAACTTTAACCCTAATCCTAACCCTAACCATAATCCTTACCCTTACCCTAACCCTAACGAAAACCTAACCTAACCCTAACCCTAACTCTAACCCTAAGCCTTACCCTAACTCTAACCCTAACCGTAACCCTAAACTTTACCCTAACCCTAACCCTAACCCTAACCCTAAATCTAACCCTAACCCTAACACTTACCCTAACCCTAACCGTAATCCTTAGCCTAACCCTAACCCTAACCCTAACCCTAACCCTAACCTTAACCCTAACCCTAATCCTTACCCTTACCCTAACCCTAACCCTAACCCTTACCTTATCCTAATCCTAACCCTAACCCTAAACCTAACATTAATACTAACCCTTACCCTTACACTAACCCTAACCCTATCCCTCACCCTTACCCTTACCCTAACCCTAACCCTAAACCTAACACTAACCCTAACACTAACCCTAAACCTAACCATAAACCTAACACTAACCTTAACCCTAACCCTAACCCTTACCCTAACCCTAACCCCAAACCTAACCCTAAGCCTAACCCTAAACCTAACACTTACCCTAACCCTAACCCTAACCCTCACCCTTAAACTAACCCTAACCCTAACCCTTACCCTAACCCTAACACTAACACCTAACCCTAACCCTAACCCTAAACCTTACCCTTACCCTAACCCTAACCCTAAACTTAACACTAACCCTAAACCTAACACTAACCCTAACCCTAACCTTAACACTAAACCTAATCCTCACCCTAACCCTAACCCTAAACCTCACCGTACCCTTATCTAACCCTAACACTAAACCTAACCATAACCCTAACCCCTAACCCTAAACCTTACCCTTACTCTATCCCTAACCTTAATGCTGACCCTAAACCTAACGCTAACCCCAACACTTAACCTAACCCTAAACCTAACCCTTATCCTTACACTAACCCTAACCCTAACCCTAACCCTAACCCTAACACTAATCCTTACCCTTACCCTAACCCTTACCCTAACCCTAACCCTAACCCTTACCCTTACCCTAACCCTAAACCTAACCCTAATCCAAACCCTAAGACTAATCCTTACCCTAACCCTAAACCTAACCCTAAACCTTACACTTATCCTAACCCTTACCCATACCCTAACCCTAACCCTAACCTTAATGCTAACCCTAACCCTAACGCTAGACCTAAACCTTACCCTAACACTAACCCTAACCCTTAGCCTAACCATAACCTTAACCTAACCCTAACCCTACCCTTACCCTTACCCTTACCCTTACCCTAACCCTAACCCTAACCCTTACTCTTACCGTAACCCTAACCCCAAACCTAACCCTAACCCTAACCTTAACCCTAACCCTAACCCTAACCCTAAACCTGACCCTTACCCTAACCCTAACCCTAAATCTAACACTAAACCTAACCCTAACCCAAACCTTAACCCCAAACCTAAACCTAAACCTAACCCTAACCCTAACTCTTAAAATTACCCTAAACCTAACGCTAACCCTAACACTAAACCTAACACTTACCCTTGCCCTAACCCTAACCCTCACAATAACCCTAACCCTAACCCTAACCCCTATCCCCAACTCTTATCCTAAATCAAACCCTAACCCCTAACCCCAACCATACCCTAACCCTAACCCTAACCCTAACCCTTACCCTTACCATAAACCTAACTCTAACTCTAACCCTAACCCTAACCCAAACCCTAACACTTAACCTAACCCTAACCCTAACCCTTAGCCTAAGCCTAACCATAACCCTAAACTTAACCCTAACCCTAACCCTAACCCTAACACTTACCCTTACTCTAACCCTAAACCTAGCCCTAACACTAAACCTAATCTTAACCCTAACCCTAACCCTTACCCTAAACCTAACCCTAAACCTAACCCTTACACTTACCCTAACCGTAACCCTAAACTTAATCCTAAACCTAACCCTAACATTAATCCTAACCCGTACCCCTACCCTACCCATAACCCTAACCCTTACCCTAACACTAACCATAACCCTAACACTAACCCTAACCCAAACCCTAAACCTTAACATAACACTCACCCTAACCCTTAGCCTTACCCTAACCATAACCCTAAACTCAACCCTAACCCTAACCCTAACCCTAACACGTACCCTTACTCTAACCCTAAACCTAACCCTAACACTAAACCTAACCTTAACCCTAACCCTAACCCTTACCCTGAACCTAACCCTAACCCTAACCCTTACCCTGAACCTAACCCTAACCCTAACCCTTACCCTTACCCTAACCCTAACCCTAACCTTAATCCTAAACCTAACCCTAACATTAATCCTAACCCGTACCCTTACCCTACCCCTAACCCTAACCCTTACCCTTACCCTAACCCTAACCCTAAACCTAACACTAACCCTAATCCTAATCCTAACCCTAAACCTAACCCTAACCCTAACCCTAACACTTACCCTTACCCTAACCCTACGACTAACCCTAAACTTTACCCTAACCCTAACCCTTACCCTAACCCTAACCACAAACCTAACCCTAACCCTAACCTAACCCTTACCCTAACCGTAACCGTAACCCTAATGCTAACACCAACCCTAACCCTAACCCTTACCCTAAGCCTAACCCTAAACCTAACCCTAACCCTAACCCTTACCCTTACCCTAACCCTAAATCTAACCCTAATCCAAACCCTAAGACTAATCCTTACCCTACCCTAAACCCAACCCTAAACCTTACCCTTATCCTAACCCTTACCCATACCCTAACCCTAACCCTAACCTTAATGCTAACCCTAAACCTAACGCTAGCCCTAAACCTTACCCTAACCCTAACCCTAACCCTTATCCTTACCCTAACCCTAAGCCTAACCCTAAACCTAACCCTTACCCTTTCCCTGACCCTAACCCTAACCCTAACCTTAATGGGAACCCTAACCCTAACCCTAACCCTAATCCTTACCCTAACCCTAACCGTTACCCTAACCCTAACCCTAACCCTTACCCTTTCCCTAACCCTAACCCTAACCCTAACCCTTACTCTTACCCTAACCATAACCCAAAACCTAACCCCAAACCTTACCCTAACCCTAACCTTAACCCTAACCCTAACCCTAACCCTAACCGTAAACCTTACCCGAAACCAAAACCTAATTCTAACCCTAACCCTAAGCATTAAACTTACCCTAAACCTAACCTTAACGCTAACCCTAACTTTAACCCTAATCCTAACCCTAACCATAATCCTTACCCTTACCCTAACCCTAACCGTAAATCTAACCTAACCCTAACCCTAACTCTAACCCTAAGCCTTACCCTAACTCTAACCCTAACCGTAACCCTAACCTTTCCCCTAACCCTAACCCTAACCCTAAACCTAACCCTAACCCTAAATCTAACCCTAACCCTAACCCTTACCCTAACCCTAACCATAACCCTTAGCCTAACCCTAACCCTAACCCTAAACCTAACATTAATACTAACCCTTACCCTTACACTAACCCTAACCCTATCCCTCACCCTTACCCTTACCCTAACCCTAAACCTAAACCTAACACTAACCCTAACACTAACCCTAAACCTAACCATAAACCTAACACTAACCCTAAGCCTAACCCTAACCCTTACCCTAACCCCAAACCTAACCCTAAGCCTAACCCTAAACCTAAACCTTACCCTAACCCTAACCCTAACCCTCACCCTTAAACTAACCCTAACCCTAACCCTTACCCTAACCCTAACCCTAACCCTAACCCTAACCCTAAACCTTACCCTTACCCTAACCCTAACCCTAAACTTAACCCTAACCCTAAACCTAACACTAACCCTAACCCTAACCTTAACACTAAACCTAATCCTAACCCTAACCCTAAACCTAAACCTCACCATACCCTTACTCTAACCCTAACACTAAACCTAACCCTAACCCTAACCCCTAACCCTAACCCTTACCCTTACTCTATCCCTAACCCTGACCCTAACCCTAACACTTGGCCTACCCCTAAACCTAACCATAAACCTAACACTAACCCTAACCCTAACCCTTTCCCTAACCCTAACGCTAACCCTAACCATAACCCTAACACTTTACCTTACCCTAACCCTAACCCTAACCCTTACTCTTACCGTAACCCTAACCCCAAACCTAACCCTAACCCTAACCCTAACCCTAACCTTAACCCTAACCCTAACCCTAACCCTAAACCTTACCCTTACCCTAACCCTAACCTTAAAACTAACCCTAACCCTAACCATAAACCTTACCCTTACCCTAACCCTAACGCTAACCCTAACACTAAACCTAACACTTACCCTTGCCCTAACGCTAACGCTAACCCTAACCCTCACAATAAACCTAACCCTAACCCTAACCCCTATCCCCAATCCTTATCCTAAATCAAAACCTAACCCCTAACCCCAACCATACCCTAACCCTAACCCTAACTCTAACCCTTACCCTTACCATAACCCGGACTCTAACACTAACCCTAACCCTAACCCAAACCCTAACCCTTAACCTAACCCTAACCCTAACCGTTAGCCTAACCCTAACCATAACCCTAAACTTAACCCTAACCCTAACCCTAACACTAACACTTACCCTTACTCTAACCCAAAACCTAACCCTAACACTAAACCTAACCTTAACCCTAACCCTAACCCTTACCCTAAACCTAACCCTAACACTAACCCTTACACTTACCCTAACCGTAACCCTAACCTTAATCCTAAACCTAACCCTAACATTAATCCTAACCCGTACCCTTACCCTACCCATAACCCTAACCCTTACCCTTACCCTAACACTAACCCTAACCCTAACCCTAACCCAAACCCTAACCCTTAACATAACACTAACCCTAACCCTTAGCCTTACCCTAAAGTAACCCTAAACTTAACCCTAACCCTAACACTTACCCTTACTCTAACCCTAAACCTAACCCTAACACTAAACCTAACCTTAACCCTAACCCTAACCCTTACCCTAAACCTAACGCTAACCCTAACCCTTACCCTTACCCTAACCCTAACCCTAACCTTAATCCTAAACCTAAACCTAACATTAATCCTAACCCGTACCCTTACCCTACCCCTACCCCTAACCCTTACCGTTACCCTAACACTAAACCTAAACCTAACACTAACCCTAACCCTAATCCTAACCCTAAACCTAAACCTAAACCTAACCCTAACCCTAACACTTGCCCTTACCCTAACAGTACGCCTAACCCTAACATTTACCCTAACCCTAACCCTTACCCTAACCCAAACCACAAACCTAACCCTAACCCTAACCCTAACAGTAACGCTAACCCTAACCCTTACTCTAAGCCTAACCCTAAACCTAACCCTAACCCTAACCCTTACCCTTACCCTAACCCTAAACTTAACCCTAATCCAAACCCTAAGACTAATCCTTACCCTAACCCTAAACCTAACCCTAAACCTTACAGTTATCCTAACCCTTACCCATACCCTAACCCTAACCCTAACCTTAATGCTAACCCTAACCCTAACGCTAGACCTAAACCTTACCCTAACACTAACCCTAACCCTTAGCCTAACCATAACCTTAACCTAACCCTAACCCTACCCTTACCCTTACCCTTACCCTTACCCTAACCCTAACCCTAACCCTTACTCTTACCGTAACCCTAACCCCAAACCTAACCCTAACCCTAACCTTAACCCTAACCCTAACCCTAACCCTAAACCTGACCCTTACCCTAACCCTAACCCTAAACCTAACACTAAACCTAACCCTAACCCAAACCTTAACCCCAAACCTAAACCTAAACCTAACCCTAACCCTAACTCTTAAAATTACCCTAACCCTAACGCTAACCCTAACACTAAACCTAACACTTACCCTTGCCCTAACCCTAACGCTAACCCTAACCCTCACAATAACCCTAACCCTAACCCTAACCCCTATCCCCAACTCTTATCCTAAATCAAACCCTAACCCCTAACCCCAACCATACCCTAACCCTAACCCTAACCCTAACCCTTACCCTTACCATAAACCTAACTCTAACTCTAACCCTAACCCTAACCCAAACCCTAACACTTAACCTAACCCTAACCCTAACCCTTAGCCTAAGCCTAACCATAACCCTAAACTTAACCCTAACCCTAACCCTAACACTTACCCTTACTCTAACCCTAAACCTAGCCCTAACACTAAACCTAATCTTAACCCTAACCCTAACCCTTACCCTAAACCTAACCCTAAACCTAACCCTTACACTTACCCTAACCGTAACCCTAAACTTAATCCTAAACCTAACCCTAACATTAATCCTAACCCGTACCCCTACCCTACCCATAACCCTAACCCTTACCCTAACACTAACCCTAACCCTAACACTAACCCTAACCCAAACCCTAAACATTAACATAACACTAACCCTAACCCTTAGCCTTACCCTAACCATAACCCTAAACTCAACCCTAACCCTAACCCTAACCCTAACACGTACCCTTACTCTAACCCTAAACCTAACCCTAACACTAAACCTAACCTTAACCCTAACCCTAACCCTTACCCTGAACCTAACCCTAACCCTAACCCTTACCCTTACCCTAACCCTAACCCTAACCTTAATCCTAAACCTAACCCTAACATTAATCCTAACCCGTACCCTTACCCTACCCCTAACCCTAACCCTTACCCTTACCCTAACCCTAACCCTAAACCTAACACTAACCCTAATCCTAATCCTAACCCTAAACCTAACCCTAACCCTAACCCTAACACTTACCCTTACCCTAACCCTACGACTAACCCTAACCTTTACCCTAACCCTAACCCTTACCCTAACCCTAACCACAAACCTAACCCTAACCCTAACCTAACCCTTACCCTAACCGTAACCGTAACCCTAACGCTAACACCAACCCTAACCCTAACCCTTACCCTAAGCCTAACCCTAAACCTAACCCTAACCCTAACCCTTACCCTTACCCTAACCCTAAACCTAACCCCAATCCAAACCCTAAGACTAATCCTTACCCTACCCTAAACCCAACCCTAAACCTTACCCTTATCCTAACCCTTACCCATACCCTAACCCTAACCCTAACCTTAATGCTAACACTAAACCTAACGCTAGCCCTAAACCTTACCCTAACCCTAACCCTAACCCTTATCCTTACCCTAACCCTAAGCCTAACCCTAAACCTAACCCTTACTCTTTCCCTGACCCTAACCCTAACCCTAACCTTAATGGGAACCCTAACCCTAACCCTAACCCTAATCCTTACCCTAACCCTAACCGTTACCCTAACCCTAACCCTAACCCTAACCCTTACCCTTTCCCTAACCCTAACCCTAACCCTAACCCTTACTCTTACCCTAACCATAACCCAAAACCTAACCCCAAACCTTACCCTAACCCTAACCTTAACCCTAACCCTAACCCTAACCCTAACCGTAAACCTTACCCGAACCCAAAACCTAATCCTAACCCTAACCCTAAGCATTAAACTTACCCTAAACCTAACCTTAACGCTAACCCTAACTTTAACCCTAATCCTAACCCTAACCATAATCCTTACCCTTACCCTAACCCTAACCGTAAATCTAACCTAACCCTAACCCTAACTCTAACCCTAAGCCTTACCCTAACTCTAACCCTAACCGTAACCCTAACCTTTCCCCTAACCCTAACCCTAACCCTAAACCTAACCCTAACCCTAAATCTAACCCTAACCCTAACCCTTACCCTAACCCTAACCATAACCCTTAGCCTAACCCTAACCCTAACCCTAAACCTAACATTAATACTAACCCTTACCCTTACACTAAACCTAACCCTATCCCTCACCCTTACCCTTACCCTAACCCTAAACCTAAACCTAACACTAACCCTAACACTAACCCTAAACCTAACCATAAACCTAACACTAACCTTAACCCTAACCCTAACCCTTACCCTAACCCCAAACCTAACCCTAAGCCTAACCCTAAACCTAAACCTTACCCTAACCCTAACCCTAACCCTCACCCTTAAACTAACCCTAACCCTAACCCTTACCCTAACCCTAACCCTAACCCTAACCCTAACCCTAAACCTTACCCTTACCCTAACCCTAACCCTAAACTTAACCCTAACCCTAAACCTAACACTAACCCTAACCCTAACCTTAACACTAAACCTAATCCTAACCCTAACCCTAACCCTAAACCTCACCGTACCCTTACTCTAACCCTAACACTAAACCTAACCCTAACCCTAACCCCTAACCCTAACCCTTACCCTTACTCTATCCCTAACCCTGACCCTAACCCTAACACTTGGCCTACCCCTAAACCTAACCATAAACCTAACACTAACCCTAACCCTAACCCTTGCCCTAACCCTAACGCTAACCCTAACCATAACCCTAACACTTTACCTTACCCTAACCCTAACCCTAACCCTTACTCTTACCGTAACCCTAACCCCAAACCTAACCCTAACCCTAACCCTAACCCTAACCTTAACCCTAACCCTAACCCTAACCCTAAACCTTACCCTTACCCTAACCCTAACCTTAAAACTAACCCTAACCCTAACCATAAACCTTACCCTTACCCTAACCCTAACGCTAACCCTAACACTAAACCTAACACTTACCCTTGCCCTAACGCTAACGCTAACCCTAACCCTGACAATAACCCTAACCCTAACCCTAACCCCTATCCCCAATCCTTATCCTAAATCAAAACCTAACCCCTAACCCCAACCATACCCTAACCCTAACCCTAACTCTAACATTTACCCTTATCATAACCCGGACTCTAACACTAACCCTAACCCTAACCCAAACCCTAACCCTTAACCTAACCCTAACCCTAACCGTTAGCCTAACCCTAACCATAACCCTAAACTTAACCCTAACCCTAACCCTAACACTAACACTTACCCTTACTCTAACCCAAAACCTAACCCTAACACTAAACCTAACCTTAACCCTAACCCTAACCCTTACCCTAAACCTAACCCTAACACTAACCCTTACACTTACCCTAACCGTAACCCTAACCTTAATCCTAAACCTAACCCTAACATTAATCCTAACCCGTACCCTTACCCTACCCATAACCCTAACCCTTACCCTTACCCTAACACTAACCCTAACCCTAACCCTAACCCAAACCCTTACCCTTAACATAACACTAACCCTAACACTTAGCCTTACCCTAAAATAACCCTAAACTTAACCCTAACCCTAACCCTAACCCTAACACTTACCCTTACTCTAACCCTAAACCTAACCCTAACACTAAACCTAACCTTAACCCTAACCCTAACCCTTACCCTAAACCTAACCCTAACCCTAACCCTTACCCTTACCCTAACCCTAACCCTAACCTTAATCCTAAACCTAAACCTAACATTAATCCTAACCCGTACCCTTACCCTACCCCTACCCCTAACCCTTACCGTTACCCTAACACTAAACCTAAACCTAACACTAACCCTAACCCTAATCCTAACCCTAAACCTAAACCTAAACCTAAACCTAACCCTAACCCTAACACTTGCCCTTACCCTAACAGTACCCCTAACCCTAACATTTACCCTAACCCTAACCCTTACCCTAACCCAAACCACAAACCTAACCCTAACCCTAACCCTAACAGTAACGCTAACCCTAACCCTTACCCTAAGCCTAACCCTAAACCTAACCCTAACCCTAACCCTTACCCTTACCCTAACCCTAAACTTAACCCTAATCCAAACCCTAAGACTAATCCTTACCCTAACCCTAACCCTAACCCTAAACCTCACCGTACCCTTACTCTAACCCTAACACTAAACCTAACACTAACCCTAACCCCTAACCCTAACCCTTACCCTACTCTATCCCTAACCCTGACCCTAACCCTAACACTTGGCCTACCCCTAAACCTAACCATAAACCTAACACTAACCCTAACCCTAACCCTTGCCCTAACCCTAACGCTAACCCTAACCATAACCCTAACACTTTACCTTACCCTAACCCTAACCCTAACCCTTACTCTTACCGTAACCCTAACCCCAAACCTAACCCTAACCCTAACCCTAACCCTAACCTTAACCCTAAGCCTAACCCTAACCCTAAACCTTACCCTTAACCTAACCCTAACCTTAAAACTAACCCTAACCCTAACCATAAACCTTACCCTTACCCTAACCCTAACGCTAACCCTAACACTAAACCTAACACTTACCCTTGCCCTAACGCTAACGCTAACCCTAACCCTCACAATAACCCTAACCCTAACCCTAACCCCTATCCCCAATCCTTATCCTAAATCAAAACCTAATCCCTAACCCCAACCATACCCTAACCCTAACCCTAACTCTAAACCTTACCCTTACCATAACCCGGACTCTAACACTAACCCTAACCCTAACCCAAACCCTAACCCTTAACCTAACCCTAACCCTAACCGTTAGCCTAACCCTAACCATAACCCTAAACTTAACCCTAACCCTAACCCTAACACTAACACTTACCCTTACTCTAACCCAAAACCTAACCCTAACACTAAACCTAACCTTAACCCTAACCCTAACCCTTACCCTAAACCTAACCCTAACACTAACCCTTACACTTACCCTAACCGTAACCCTAACCTTAATCCTAAACCTAACCCTAACATTAATCCTAACCCGTACCCTTACCCTACCCATAACCCTAACCCTTACCCTTACCCTAACACTAACCCTAACCCTAACCCTAACCCAAACCCTAACCCTTAACATAACACTAACCCTAACACTTAGCCTTACCCTAAAATAACCCTAAACTTAACCCTAACCCTAACCCTAACCCTAACACTTACCCTTACTCTAACCTTAAACCTAACCCTAACACTAAACCTAACCTTAACCCTAACCCTAACCCTTACCCTAAACCTAACCCTAACCCTTACCCTTACCCTAACCCTAACCCTAACCTTAATCCTAAACCTAAACCTAACATTAATCCTAACCCGTACCCTTACCCTACCCCTACCCCTAACCCTTACCGTTACCCTAACACTAAACCTAAACCTAACACTAACCCTAACCCTAATCCTAACCCTAACCCTAAACCTAAACCTAAACCTAACCCTAACCCTAACACTTGCCCTTACCCTAACAGTACGCCTAACCCTAACATTTACCCTAACCCTAACCCTTACCCTAACCCAAACCACAAACCTAACCCTAACCCTAACCCTAACAGTAACGCTAACCCTAACCCTTACTCTAAGCCTAACACTAAACCTAACCCTAACCCTAACCCTTACCCTTACCCTAACCCTAAACTTAACCCTAATCCAAACCCTAAGACTAATCCTTACCCTAACCCTAAACCTAACCCTAAACCTTACACTTATCCTAACCCTTACCCATACCCTAACCCTAACCCTAACCTTAATGCTAACCCTAACCCTAACGCTAGACCTAAACCTTACCCTAACACTAACCCTAACCCTTAGCCTAACCATAACCTTAACCTAACCCTAACCCTACCCTTACCCTTACCCTTACCCTTATCCTAACCCTAACCCTAACCCTTACTCTTACCGTAACCCTAACCCCAAACCTAACCCTAACCCTAACCTTAACCCTAACACTAACCCTAACCCTAAACCTGACCCTTACCCTAACCCTAACCCTAAACCTAACACTAAACCTAACCCTAACCCAAACCTTAACCCCAAACCTAAACCTAAACCTAACCCTAACCCTAACTCTTAAAATTACCCTAACCCTAACGCTAACCCTAACACTAAACCTAACACTTACCCTTGCCCTAACCCTAACGCTAACCCTAACCCTCACAATAAACCTAACCCTAACCCTAACCCCTATCCCCAACTCTTATCCTTAATCAAATCCTAACCCCTAACCCCAACCATACCCTAACCCTAACCCTAACCCTAACCCTTACCCTTACCATAAACCTAACTCTAACTCTAACCCTAACCCTAACCCAAACCCTAACACTTAACCTAACCCTAACCCTAACCCTTAGCCTAAGCCTAACCATAACCCTAAACTTAACCCTAACTCTAACCCTAACCCTAACACTTACCCTTACTCTAACCCTAAACCTAGCCCTAACACTAAACCTAATCTTAACCCTAACCCTAACCCTTACCCTAAACCTAACCCTAAACCTAACCCTTACACTTACCCTAACCGTAACCCTAAACTTAATCCTAAACCTAACCCTAACATTAATCCTAACCCGTACCCCTACCCTACCCATAACCCTAACCCTTACCCTAACACTAACCCTAACCCTAACACTAACCCTAACCCAAACCCTAACCCTTAACATAACACTAATCCTAACCCTTAGCCTTACCCTAACCATAACCCTAAACTCAACCCTAACCCTAACCCTAACACGTACCCTTACTCTAACCCTAAACCTAACCCTAACACTAAACCTAACCTTAACCCTAACCCTAACCCTTACCCTGAACCTAACCCTAACCCTAACCCTTACCCTAACCCTAACCCTAACCTTAATCCTAAACCTAACCCTAACATTAATCCTAACCCGTACCCTTACCCTACCCCTAACCCTAACCCTTACCCTTACCCTAACCCTAACCCTAAACCTAACACTAACCCTAATCCTAATCCTAACCCTAAACCTAACCCTAACCCTAACCCTAACACTTACCCTTACCCTAACCCTACGACTAACCCTAACCTTTACCCTAACACTAACCCTTACCCTAACCCTAACCACAAACCTAACCCTAACCCTAACCTAACCCTTACCCTAACCGTAACCGTAACCCTAACGCTAACACCAACCCTAACCCTAACCCTTACCCTAAGCCTAACCCTAAACCTAACCCTAACCCTAACCCTTACCCTTACCCTAACCCTAAACCTAACCCTAATCCAAACCCTAAGACTAATCCTTACCCTACCCTAAACCCAACCCTAAACCTTACCCTTATCCTAACCCTTACCCATACCCTAACCCTAACCCTAACCTTAATGCTAACCCTAAACCTAACGCTAGCCCTAAACCTTACCCTAACCCTAACCCTAACCCTTATCCTTACCCTAACCCTAAGCCTAACCCTAAACCTAACCCTTACCCTTTCCCTGACCCTAACCCTAACCCTAACCTTAATGGGAACCCTAACCCTAAACCTAACCCTAATCCTTACCCTAACCCTAACCGTTACCCTAACCCTAACCCTAACCCTAACCCTTACCCTTTCCCTAACCCTAACCCTAACCCTAACCCTTACTCTTACCCTAACCATAACCCAAAACCTAACCCCAAACCTTACCCTAACCCTAACCTTAACCCTGACCCTAACCCTAACCCTAACCGTAAACCTTACCCGAAACCAAAACCTAATTCTAACCCTAACCCTAAGCATTAAACTTACCCTAAACCTAACCTTAACGCTAACCCTAACTTTAACCCTAATCCTAACCCTAACCATAATCCTTACCCTTACCCTAACCCTAACCGTAAATCTAACCTAACCCTAACCCTAACTCTAACCCTAAGCCTTACCCTAACTCTAACCCTAACCGTAACCCTAACCTTTCCCCTAACCCTAAACCTAACCCTAACCCTAAATCTAACCCTAACCCTAACCCTTACCCTAACCCTAACCATAACCCTTAGCCTAACCCTAACCCTAACCCTAAACCTAACATTAATACTAACCCTTACCCTTACACTAACCCTAACCCTATCCCTCACCCTTACCCTTACCCTAACCCTAAACCTAAACCTAACACTAACCCTAACACTAACCCTAAACCTAACCATATACCTAACACTAACCTTAACCCTAACCCTAACCCTTACCCTAACCCCAAACCTAACCCTAAGCCTAACCCTAAACCTAAACCTTACCCTAACCCTAACCCTAACCCTCACCCTTAAACTAACCCTAACCCTAACCCTTACCCTAACCCTAACCCTAACCCTAACCCTAACCCTAAACCTTACCCTTACCCTAACCCTAACCCTAAACTTAACCCTAACCCTAAACCTAACACTAACCCTAACCCTAACCTTAACACTAAACCTAATCCTAACCCTAACCCTAACCCTAAACCTCACCGTACCCTTACTCTAACCCTAACACTAAACCTAACCCTAACCCTAACCCCTAACCCTAACCCTTACCCTTACTCTATACCTAACCCTAACCCTAACCCTAACACTTCGCCTACCCCTAAACCTAACCATAAACCTAACCCTAACCCTAACCCTAACCCTAACCCTAACCCTAACCCTAAACCTTACCCTTACCCTAACCCTAACCTTAAAACTAACCCTAACCCTAACCATAAACCTTACCCTTACCCTAACCCTAACGCTAACCCTAACACTAAACCTAACACTTACCCTTGCCCTAACGCTAACGCTAACCCTAACCCTCACAATAACCCTAACCCTAACCCTAACCCCTATCCCCAATCCTTATCCTAAATCAAAACCTAACCCCTAACCCCAACCATACCCTAACCCTAACCCTAACTCTAACCCTTACCCTTACCATAACCCGGACTCTAACACTAACCCTAACCCTCACCCAAACCCTAACCCTTAACCTAACCCTAACCCTAACCGTTAGCCTAACCCTAACCATAACCCTAAACTTAACCCTAACCCTAACCCTAACACTAACACTTACCCTTACTCTAACCCAAAACCTAACCCTAACACTAAACCTAACCTTAACCCTAACCCTAACCCTTACCCTAAACCTAACCCTAACACTAACCCTTACACTTACCCTAACCGTAACCCTAACCTTAATCCTAAACCTAACCCTAACATTAATCCTAACCCGTACCCTTACCCTACCCATAACCCTAACCCTTACCCTTACCCTAACACTAACCCTAACCCTAACCCTAACCCAAACCCTAACCCTTAACATAACACTAACCCTAACACTTAGCCTTACCCTAAAATAACCCTAAACTTAACCCTAACCCTAACCCTAACCCTAACACTTACCCTTACTCTAACCCTAAACCTAACCCTAACACTAAACCTAACCTTAACCCTAACCCTAACCCTTAACCTAAACCTAACCCTAACCCTAACCCTTACCCTTACCCTAACCCTAACCCTAACCTTAATCCTAAACCTAAACCTAACATTAATCCTAACCCGTACCCTTACCCTACCCCTACCCCTAACCCTTACCGTTACCCTAACACTAAACCTAAACCTAACACTAACCCTAACCCTAATCCTAACCCTAACCCTAAACCTAAACCTAAACCTAACCCTAACCCTAACACTTGCCCTTACCCTAACAGTACGCCTAACCCTAACATTTACCCTAACACTAACCCTTACCCTAACCCAAACCACAAACCTAACCCTAACCCTAACCCTAACAGTAACGCTAACCCTAACCCTTACCCTAAGCCTAACCCTAAACCTAACCCTAACCCTAACCCTTACCCTTACCCTAACCCTAAACTTAACCCTAATCCAAACCCTAAGACTAATCCTTACCCTAACCCTAACCCTAACCCTAAACCTCACCGTACCCTTACTCTAACCCTAACACTAAACCTAACCCTAACCCTAACCCCTAACCCTAACCCTTACCCTTACTCTATCCCTAACCCTGACCCTAACCCTAACACTTGGCCTACCCCTAAACCTAACCATAAACCTAACACTAACCCTAACCCTAACCCTTGCCCTAACCCTAACGCTAACCCTAACCATAACCCTAACACTTTACCTTACCCTAACCCTAACCCTAACCCTTACTCTTACCGTAACCCTAACCCCAAACCTAACCCTAACCCTAACCCTAACCCTAACCTTAACCCTAACCCTAACCCTAACCCTAAACCTTACCCTTACCCTAACCCTAACCTTAAAACTAACCCTAACCCTAACCATAAACCTTACCCTTACCCTAACCCTAACGCTAACCCTAACACTAAACCTAACACTTACCCTTGCCCTAACGCTAACGCTAACCCTAACCCTCACAATAACCCTAACCCTAACCCTAACCCCTATCCCCAATCCTTATCCTAAATCAAAACCTAACCCCTAACCCCAACCATACCCTAACCCTAACCCTAACTCTAACCCTTACCCTTACCATAACCCGGACTCTAACACTAACCCTAACCCTAACCCAAACCCTAACCCTTAACCTAACCCTAACCCTAACCGTTAGCCTAACCCTAACCATAACCCTAAACTTAACCCTAACCCTAACCCTAACACTAACACTTACCCTTACTCTAACCCAAAACCTAACCCTAACACTAAACCTAACCTTAACCCTAACCCTAACCCTTACCCTAAACCTAACCCTAACACTAACCCTTACACTTACCCTAACCGTAACCCTAAACTTAATCCTAAACCTAACCCTAACATTAATCCTAACCCGTACCCTTACCCTACCCATAACCCTAACCCTTACCCTTACCCTAACACTAACCCTAACCCTAACCCTAACCCAAACCCTAACCCTTAACATAACACTAACCCTAACACTTAGCCTTACCCTAAAATAACCCTAAACTTAACCCTAACCCTAACCCTAACCCTAACACTTACCCTTACTCTAACCCTAAACCTAACCCTAACACTAAACCTAACCTTAACCCTAACCCTAACCCTTACCCTAAACCTAACCCTAACCCTAACCCTTACCCTTACCCTAACCCTAACCCTAACCTTAATCCTAAACCTAAACTTAACATTAATCCTAACCCGTACCCTTACCCTACCCCTACCCCTAACCCTTACCGTTACCCTAACACTAAACCTAAACCTAACATTAACCCTAACCCTAATCCTAACCCTAACCCTAAACCTAAACCTAAACCTAACCCTAACCCTAACACTTGCCCTTACCCTAACAGTACGCCTAACCCTAACATTTACCCTAACCCTAACCCTTACCCTAACCCAAACCACAAACCTAACCCTAACCCTAACCCTAACAGTAACGCTAACCCTAACCCTTACCCTAAGCCTAACCCTAAACCTAACCCTAACCCTAACCCTTACCCTTACCCTAACCCTAAACTTAACCCTAATCCAAACCCTAAGACTAATCCTTACCCTAACTCTAACCCTAACCCTATACCTTACCCTTATCCCAATCCTTACCCATACCCTCACTCTAACCCTGACATAAATGCTAGCCTAAACCTAACCCTAACCCTAACCCTAATCCTTACCCTAACCCTAACCCTTACCCTAACCCTAACCCTAACCCTAAGCCTAACCCTTACCCTTACCCTAACCCTAAACCTAACCCTAATCCAAACCCTAAGACTAATCCTTACCCTAACACTAACCCTAACCCTAAAACTTACACTTATCCTAAGCCTTACCCATACCCTAAACCTAACCCTAAACTTAATGCTAACCCTAACCCTAACGCTAGCCCTAAAACTTACCCTAACACTAACCCTAACCCTTAGCCTATCCATAACCTTAACCCTAACCCTAACCCTACCCTTACCCTTACCCTTACCCTAACCCTAACCCTAACCCTTACTCTTACCGTAACCCTAACCCCAAACCTAACCCTAACCCTAACCCTAAACCTTACCCTTACCCTAACCCTAACCCTAACCCTAAACCTAACACTAAACCTAACTCTAACCCTAAACCTTACCTGTACCCTAAACCTAATCCCAACCCTAACCGTTACCCTAAAAGTAACGCTAACCCTTAGCCTAACCCTATCCCTAACCCTAAACTTAACCCTAACCTTAACCCTAAACCTAACCCTTACCCTTGCCCTAAACCTAACCCTAACACCAACCCTAAACCTAACCCTAAACCTTACCCTTTCCCTAACCCTAACCATAACCCTAACCCTAACCTTAATGATAAACCTAACTCTAACCCTAACCCTAACCCTAATCCTTTCGCTAACCCTCACCCTAACCCTTACCCTAACCCTAACACGAAACCAAACCCTAACCCTTACCCTTACCCTAACTGTAACCCTACCTCTAACCCTAACCCCAACCCTACCCCTAACCCTTACCCTAACCGTAACCCTAACCCTTAGCCTACCCCTAACCCTAACCATAACCTTAACGCTAACCCTAACACTAACACTAACCCTTACCCTTACCCTAACCCTAAGCCTAAACCCAACCCTTACTCTTTCCCTAAACCTTACCACAAACCTAACCCTAACCCTAACCCTAAACCTTACTCTTACCCTAAACCTAACCCTAACCCTTACCCTAACCCAAACCTAACCGTAACTCCTAACCCTAACCCTAACCCTAACCCTTACCCTTACCCTAACCCTAACCCTAAACCTAACCCTAAGCCTAACACTTACCCTAACCCTAACCCTAAACCTAAACCTAATCCTAACCCTTACCCTTACCGTAACAATAACCCTAACCCTTACCCTTAACCTAACCCTAACCCTAACCTTAATGCTAACCGTAACCCTAACACTAACCCTAACCCTAAACCTTAGCCTTACCCTAACCATAAACTTAACCCAAACCCTAACACTAAGCCCAAACCCTCACCCTAACCCTAACCCTTAACTTTACCCTAACTTTAACTTTAACCCTAACCCGAACACTAACCCTAACCCTAACCCTTACCCTTACCCTAACCATAACCCTAAACCTAACCCTAAACCTAACCCTAACCCTAACACTTACCCTAACCCTAACCCTAAACCTAACCCTAATCTTAACCCTTACCCTTACCGTAACAATAACCCTAACCCTTACACTTAACCTAACCCTAACCCTAACCTTAATGCTAACACTAACCCTAACCCTAACCCTAAACCTTACCCTTACCCTAACCATAAACTTAACCCAAACCCTAACACTAAGCCCAAACCCTCACTCTAACCCTAACGCTTAACTTTACCCTAACCCTAAACTTAACCCTAAACCGAACACTAACCCTAACCCTAACCCTTACCCTAACCCTAACCCTAGACCTAAACCAAACCCTAACCCTTACCCTTACCCTAACCCTAATCCTAAACCTAACCCTAAACCTAACCCTAACCCAAACACTTGCCCTAACCCAAACCCTAACCCTAAACCTAACCCTAATCCTAACCCTTACCCTTACCGTAACAATAACCCTAACCCTTACCTTAACCTAACCCTAACCCTAACCTTAATGCTAACCCTAACCCTAACCCTAACCCTTACCCTAACCCTAACCCTAACCCTAATCCTTACCCTAACCCAAACTTTACCCTAACCCTAACCTTGACCCTTTCCCTAACCCTAATCCTAACAATAAACATACCCTAAACCTTACCCTTACACTTATCCTAAACCTTACACTAACCCTAACCCTCAACCTTACCCTTAACCTAACCCTAACCCTAAACCTAACCCTAACCCTAACCCTAAACATTTCCCGTAAACTAAACGTAATCCTAACCCTAACCCTAAGCATTAAACTTACCCTAACCCTAACCTTAACCCTAACCCTAACTTTTACCCTAATCCTAACCCTAATCATAACCCTTACCCTTACCCTAACCCTAACCCTAAACCTACCCTAACCCTAACTCTAACTCTAACCCTTAGCCTTACCCTAACTCTAACCCTAAAACTACCCCTAACCTTAACCCTAACCCTACCCCTAACCCTAACCCTTACCCTTACCCTAACCCTAACCCTAACCAGAACTCTAACCCTAACCCTCACCCAAACCCTAACCCTTACCCTAAACCTAAACCTAACCCTTAGCCTAACCCTAACCCTAACCCTAACCCTAACCTTAACCCTACCCTTAACCCTAACCCTAACCCTTACCCTTACCCTAACCCTAACCCTAACACTACCCCTAACCTTAACCCTAAACCTAACCCTAACCCTTACACTAACCCTAACTCTAACCCTAACCTTTACCTTATCCTAATCCTAACCCTAACCCTAATCCTAACATTAATACTAACCCTTACCCTTAACCTAACTCTAACCCTAACCCTCACCCATACACTTACCCTAACCCTATCCCTAAACCTAACACTAACCCTAACACTAACCCTAACCCTAACCATAAACCTAACACTATCCCTAACCCTAACACTAACCCTTACCCTTACCCTAACCCTAACCCTTACCCTAACACTAACCCTAACCCTAACCCTAACCCTAAACCTAACCCTAACCCTAACCCTTAACCTTATCCTATCGCTAAACCTAACCCTAATCCTTAACCTTACCCTAACGCTAAACCTAACACTAACCCTAACCCTAACAGTAATCCTTACCCCGACCCTAACCCTAACCCTAACCCTAACCCTTACCCTTACCCTAACCCTAACCCTAACCCTTACCCTTACGCTAACCCTAACCTTAACCTTAATGCTAACCCTAAGCCTAATGCTAATCCTAACCCTTACCCTAACCTAAACCTAACCCCTATCCTTAACCTAACCCTAACCCTAAACCTAACCGTAACCCTTACCCTTTACCTAACCCTATCCCTAAACCTAACCCTAACCTTAATGCTGACCATAACCCTAAATCTAACCATAACCCTTAACCTAGCCGTAACCCTAACCCTAAATCTAACCCTAACCCTAACCCTAACACTAATCCTAACCCTTACCCTTGCCCTAACCCTAATCCTAACCCTTACGCTTACACTAACCCTAACGCTAATCCTTACCCTAAACCTAACCCTAACCCTAACCCTTACCCTTTCCCTAACCCTAACCCTAACCCTAAACCTTACCCTTACCCTTACCCTAACCCTAACCCTAACCTTTACCCTAACCCTTAAACTTACACTAACCCTAACCCTTAAGCTTTCCCTAAACTTAACCCTAAACCTAACCCTTACCTTTACCCTAACCTTAACCCTAAACCTAACCCTTACCCTTACTCTAACCCTAAACATAACCCCTAACCCTCACCATTACCCTAAGTATAACCCTAACCCTAACCCTTACCCTAAACCTAACCCTAACTGTAACACTAACACTAACCCTAACCCATACCCTTAACCTAACCCTAACCCTAAACCTAACCGTAACCCTAACCCTAACCCTTACCCTTACCCTAACCCTACCCCTAAACCTAAACCTAACCCTAACCCTAACACTATACCCTAACCCTAACCCTAACCCTTACCCTTACCCTTACCCTAACCCAAACCCTAACCCTAACCCTATACCTTACACTTACCCTAACCCTAACCCTAACCCTAAACTTCATACTAACACTAACCCTAACCCTAACCCTTACCCTAACCCTAATCCTAACCCGATCCTAACCCCTAACCCTAACCCTAACCCGATTCCTAACCCCTAACCCTAACCATAACCCTAACCCCTAACCCTAACCCTAACCCTATACCTTACACTTACCCTAACCCTAAACCTAACCCTTACCCTTACGCTAACCCTAACCCTAACCTTAATGCTAACCCTAAGCCTAATGCTAATCCTAACCCTTACCCTAACCTAAACCTAACCCCTATCCTTACCCTAACCCTAACCCTAAACCTACCCTTAACCCTTACCCTTTACCTAACCCTATCCCTAACCCTAACCCTAACCTTAATGCTGACCATAACCCTAAATCTAACCCTAACCCTTAACCTAGCCGTAACCCTAACCCTAAATCTAACCCTAACCCTAACCCTAACCATAACCCTAACCCTAACACTACCCCTAACCTTAACCCTAAACCTAACCGTAACCCTTACACTAACCCTAACTCTAACCCTAACCTTTACCTTATCCTAATCCTAACCCTAACCCTATTCCTAACATTAATACTAACCCTTACCCTTAACCTAACTCTAACCCTAACCCTCACCCTCACCCTTACCCTTACCCTAACCCTATCCCTAAACCTAACACTAACCCTAACACTAACCCTAACCCTAACCATAAACCTAACACTATCCCTAACCCTAACACTAACCCTTACCCTTACCCTAACCCTAACCCTTACCCTAACACTAACCCTAACCCTAACCCTTACCCTAACCCTAACCCTAAACCTAACCCTAACCCTAACCCTTAACCTTACCCTATCGCTAAACCTAACCCTAATCCTTAACCTTACCCTAACGCTAAACCTAACCCTAACCCTAACCCTAACACTAATCCTTACCCCGACCCTAACCCTAACCCTAACCCTAACCCTTACCCTTACCCTAACCCTAACCCTAACCCTTACCCTTATGCTAACCCTAACCCTAACCTTAATGCTAACCCTAAGCCTAATGCTAATCCTAACCCTTACCCTAACCTAAACCTAACCCCTATCCTTACCCTAACCCTAACCCTAAACCTAACCGTAACCCTTACCCTTTACCTAACCCTATCCCTAACCCTAACCCTAACCTTAATGCTGACCATAACCCTAAATCTAACCCTAACCCTTAACCTAGCCGTAACCCTAACCCTAAATCTAACCCTAACCCTAACCCTAACACTAATCCTAACCCTTACCCTTGCCCTAACCCTAACCCTAACCCTTACGCTTACACTAACCCTAACGCTAATCCTTACCCTAAACCTAACCCTAACCCTAACCCTTACCCTTTCCCTAACCCTAACCCTAACCCTAAACCTTAATCTTACCCTTACCCTAACCCTAACCCTAACCTTTACCCTAACCCTAGCCCTAATCCTTAAACTTACACTAACCCTAACCCTTAACCTTTCCCTAAACTTAACCCTAAACCTAACCCTTACCTTTACCCTAACCTTAACCCTAAACCTAACCCTTACCCTTACTCTAACCCTAAACATAACCCCTAACCCTCACCATTACCCTAAGTATAACCCTAACCCTAACCCTTACCCTAAACCTAATCCTAACTGTAACACTAACACTAACCCTAACCCATACCCTTAACCTAACCCTAACCCTAAACCTAACCGTAACCCTAACCCTAACCCTTACCCTTACCCTAACCCTACCCCTAAACCTAAACCTACCCCTAACCCTAACACTATACCCTAACCCTAACCCTAACCCTTACCCTTACCCTTACCCTAACCCAAACTCTAACCCTAACCCTATACCTTACACTTACCCTAACCCTAACCCTAAACCTAAACTTCATACTAACACTAACCCTAACCCTAACCCTTACCCTAACCCTAATCCTAACCCGATTCCTAACCCCCAACCCTAACCCTAACCCGATTCCTAACCCCTAACCATAACCATAACCCTAACCCCTAACCCTAACCCTAACCCTATACCTTACACTTACCCTAACCCTAACACTAACCCTAACACCTAACCCTAACCCTAACCCTTACCCTTACCCTAACCCTAACCCTAACCTTAACAGTAACCCTAACAGTAACCCTAACCCTAACTCTTACCCTTACCTTTACATTAACCCTAAACCTAACCCTAAACCTAACCCTAACCCTTACCCTTACTGTAACCCGAATGCTAACCCTAACCCTTACCCTTAACCTAACCCTAACCCTAACCTTAATGCTAACCCTTACCCTAACCCAAACCCTAACCCTGACCCTTACACTAACACTAACCCTAATCTTTACCCTAAACCTAACCCTCACCCTATCCCTTACCCTTTCCCTAACCAAAACACTAACCCTACCCCTCACCCTTACCTCTACCCTAAACTTAACCCTAAACCTAATATTACCCCTAACCCTAAGCCTAATCCTAACCCTTACCCTTACCCTAACTTTCCTTAACCCTAACCCTAAACCTAACCCTAACAATAACCCTAACCCTTAACCTTGCCATAACCATAACTCTAACCCTTACCCTAACCCTAACCTTAACATTAACCCTAACCCTAACCCTAACTCTTATCCTTACCCTAATCCTAAACCTAAACCTAACCCTAACCCTAACCCTAACCCTAACCCCTAACTCTAACCCTAAACTTAAACCTAACCCGTACACTTAACCTAACCCTAACCCTAACCTTAATGCTAACCCTAACCCTAACCCTAAACTTAATGCTCACCCTAACCCTAACCCTAGCTTAAGGCTAACCCTAACCCGAACCCTAATCCTTAACCTAACCCTAACCCTAACACTAACACTAACCCTTAACCTTACCCTTACCCTAACCCTGAACTTAATGCTTACCCTAACCCTAACCCTAACCCTTACCCTAACCCTCACCCTAACCCTAGTCCTTACCATAACACTAACCCTAACACTAATCCTTACCCTAACCCTTACCCTTTCCCTAAACCTAACCCTAACCCAACCTTAACCATAACCCTAAACTTAAACCTTACCCATACCCAAACCCTAACCCTAAACCTAGCCCTAACCCTAACACTATCCCGAACCCTAACACTTACCCTTACCCTAAAACTAACCCTAAACCTAACCCTAACCGTAACCCTTAACCTAAACCTGACACTAACCCTAACCTTAATGCTAACACTAACCCTAACTCTAAACCTAACCCTTACCCTAACCCTACGCCTAACCCTAACCCTTACTCTAAAACTAAACCTAAACCGAATCCTAACACCTAACCCTAACCCAAACCCTAACCCTAACCCTAACCCTAACGCTTACCCTTTCCCTAACCCTAACCCTAACCCTAACCCTAACCCTTTCCCTAACCCTAACCCTAACCCTAACCTTAAACCTAATCCTAAACCTAACCCTAACCCTAACCCTTAACGTTATCCTAAGATTAACCCTAACCCTAAACCTAACCCTAACCTTAACACTAACCCTAACCCTAACCCAACCCTTACCTCAACCCTAATCCAAAGCCTAACCCTACCTCTAACCCTAATCCATACCCTAATCCTAACCCTAAGCCTGACCCTAACCCAAACCCTAACGCTTACCCTAACACTAACCCTAACCTTAATCTTTACCCTAAACCTAACCCTAACACTATCACTTACCCTTTCCTTAACCAAAACACTTATCCTACCCCTAACCCTAACCTCTACCCTAACCTTAACCCTAAACCTAACATTAACCATAACCCTAACCCTAATCCTAACCCTTAGCCTTACCCTAACTTTCCTTAACCCTAACCCTAAACCTAACCCTAACAACCCTAACCCTTAACCATGCCCTAATCATATCCCTAAAGCTAACCCTAACCCTAACTATAAACCTAACCCTAACCCTAACCCTAACCCTTACCCTTACCCTAACCGTAACCCTAACCCCAACCCTAACATTAACCCTATCCCTAATCCTAACTCTTACCCTTACCCTAACCCTAACCCTAAACCTAACCCTAAACCTAAACCTAACCGTAACCCCACACCCTTACCCTTACCCTAAACCTAACGCTAGTTCTAACCCTAACCCTAACCCTAACCCTAACCCCTAACCCTAACCCTACCCCTAACCCTAACCCTAAACCTAACCCTAACCTTAATTCTAACCCTAACCTAAACCTAATCCGTACCCTTAACCTTACCCTAACCCTAACCTTAATGCTAACCCTAACCCTAACCCTAATCGTTAGCCTAACCGAAACCCTAACCCTAACCCTTACCCTTACCCTACACTAACCCTAACCCTAACCCTTACCCTTACCCTAACCAAAACAATAAACCTAACACTAACCCTAACCCTAACCCTTACCCTTACCCTGACCCTAAACCTAACCCTAACCCTAACCTAAACCTAACCCTAATCCTTACCCTTACCCTAACCCTAACCCTAAACCTAACTCTAACCCTAACCCTAACCCTTACCCTTAACCTAACCCTAACCCTATCCTTAACCCTAACTCTAACCCTAAACCTAACCCTACCCCTAACCCTAACCCTTATCCTAACCCTAACCCTTAGCCTAATCCTAACCGTAACCCTAAACTTAACCCTAGCCCTAACCCTATCCCTAACCCTTACCCTTACCCTAACCCTAACCCTAACCCTAAACCTAACCTTATCCCTAACCCTAACTCTAACCCTAACCCTTACCCTTACCCTAACCCTAACCCTAAACCTAACTATAACACTAACCCTAAACCTAACCCTTACCCTTACCTTAACCTTAATATTAAACCTAACCCTAATCCTAACCCCTAAACCTAACTCTAAACCTAGCCCTAACCCTTACCCTTTCCCTAACCCTAACCTAAACCTAAACTTAACCCTAACCCTAATCCTAAACCTAACCCTTACACTGACCTTAAACCTAACCCTAAACCTAAACCTTACCCTAATCCTAACCCTAACCTTAACCCTAACCCTAACACTTACCCTAACCCTAACACTTACCCTTACCCTAACACTAAACCTAACCCTAACCCTAACCCTAACCCTAACCCTAGCCCTAACACTTACCCTAACACTAACACTAACCCTAATCCTTAACCTAACCCTAACCCTTACACTTTCCCTAACCCTAACACTGACCCTAACCCCAACCCTTGCCCAAACCCTAACCCTAACCCTAACCCTAACCCTAACATTCACCATAAACCTAACCCTAACCCTTACCCTTACCCTAACTCTTACCCTAAACCTGACCCTAACCCTAACCCTAATCCTTAACCTTACCCTAATCCTAACCCTAAACCTAACCCTTAATCTTACCCTTACCCTAAACCTAAACTTAATCCTTACCCTAACCCTAACCCTTACCCTAACCCTCACCCTAACCCTAATCCTTACCATAACACTAACCCTAACCCTAATCCTTACCCTAACCCTTACCCTTTCCCTAACCCTAACCCTAAACCTAACCTTAACCCTAACCCTAAACTTAACCCTTACACATACCCAAACCCTAACCCTAAACATAGCCCTAAACCTAACACTAACCTGAACCCTAACACTTACCCTTACCCTAAAATTAACCCTAATCCTAACCCTAACCGTAACCCTTACCCTAAACCTGACACTAACCCTAACCTTAATGCTAACACTAACCCTAACTCTAAACCTAACCCTTACCCTAACCCTACACCTAACCCTAACCCTTACTCTAAACCTAACCCTAAACCGAATCCTAACACCTAACCCTAACCCTAACCCTAAACCCTAACCCTAACACTAACCCCAAATCTTACCCTTACCTAACCCTAAACCTCACCCTTAACCTTACCCTGATCCTAACCCTAACCTTAACCCTAACCCTAACACTTACCCTAATTTTAACACTTACCCTTACCCTAACCCTAAACCTAACCCTAACCCTAACCCTAACCCTAACCCTAGCCCTAACACTTACCCTAACACTAACACTAACCCTAATCCTTAACCTAACCTAACCCTAACCCTAACCCTTACCCTTTCCTTAACCCTAACACTGACCCTAACCCTAACCCTAACATTCACCCTAACCCTAACCCTAACCCTTACCCTTACACTAACCCTGACCCTAAACCTGACCCTAACCCTAACCCTAATCCTTAACCTTACCCTAACCCTAACCCTAAACCTAACCCTTACCATAACTCTAACCCTAACCCTAAACCTAACCCTCGACCTTACGATTACCATAACCCTAAACCTAACCCTACCCTAACATTAACCCTAACTCTTAGCCTTACCCTAACCCTAACAATAACCCTAACACTAACCTTAACCCTAACCATAATCCTAACCCTAACCCTTACCCTTACCCTAACCCTAACCCTAACCCTTACCCTAAACCTGACCCTAACCCTAACCCTAACCCTTAACCTTACCCTAACACTAACCCTAAACCTAAATCTTACCCTACCTCTAACCCTAAACCTAACCCTAACCATAGCCTTTACCCTCACCCTAACCGTAACCCTAACCCTAACCCTAACCCTAACATTAACCCTAACTCTTACCCTTACCCTAACACTAACCCTAACCCTAACACTAACTTAACCCTAACCATAACCTAACCCTAACCCTTACCCTTACGCTAACCCTAAACCTAAACATAACCCTAACCCAAACTTAACCCTTACCCCTACCCTAACCCTAACCATAAACCTAACCCTAACACTAAACCTAACCATAACCGCTAACCCTTACCCTTACCCTAACACTAACGCTAGGTCTAACCCTAACCCTAACCCTAACCTCTAACCCTAACTCTAACCCTAAACCTAACCCTAACCCTAACCCTAATTCTAACACTAACCTAAACCTAATCCGTACCCTTAACCTTACCCTAAACCTAAACTTAATGCTAACCCTAACCCTAACCCTAATCCTTAGCCTAACCGTAACCCTAACCCTAACCCTTATCCTTACCCTAACACTAATCCTAACCCTAACCCTTACCCTTACCCTAACCAAAACCATAAACCTAACACTAACCCTAACCCTAACCCTTACCCTTACCCTTACCCTAACCCTAACCCTAACCCTAACCCTAACCTTAACCCTAACCTCACCCTAACCCTAACCCTTACCCTTACCCTACGCCTAAACCTAAACCTAACCCTAACCATAACCCTAAACATAACCTGTAACCCTCACCATTACCCTAACTCTAACCCTAACCCTAACCATTACCCTAAACCTAACCCTAACTGTAACACTAACACTAACCCTAACCCGTAGCCATAACCTAACCCTAACCCTAAACCTAACCGTAACCCTAACCCTAACTCTTACCAATACCCTAACCCTACCCCTAAACCTAAACCTAACCCTAACCCTAACACTATCCCCTAACCCTAACCCTAACCCTAACCCTTACCCTTACCCTAACCCAAACCCTAACCCTAACCCTAACCCTAACCCTAAACCTTATCCTTTCCCTAACCCTAACCCTAACCCTAACCTAACCCTTACCCTTTCCCTAACCTAACCCTAACCCTAACACTAACCTTAACCCTAACCATAAACCTAACCCTAACCCTTACCCTTACCATAACCCTAACCCTAAAACTAACCCTAACCCTAAACCAAACCCGTACACTTAACCTAACCCTAACCCTAACCTTAATGCTAACCCTAACCCTAACCCTAACCTTAATGCTCACCCTAACCCTAACCCTAGCTTAAGGCTAACCCTAACCCGAACCCTAATCCTTAACCTAACCCTAACCCTAATACTAACACTAACCCTTAACCTTACCCTTACCCTAACCCTAAACTTAATTCTTACCCTAACCCTAAACCTTACCCTAACCCTCACCCTAACACTAATCCTTACCATAACACTAACCCTAACACTAATCCTTACCCTAACCCTTACCCTTTCCCTAACCCTAACCCTAACCCTACCCTTAACCCTAACCCTAAACTTAACCCTTACCCTTACCCAAACCCTAACCCTAAACCTAGCCCTAACCCTAACACTAACCCGAACCCTAACACTTACCCTTACCCTAAAACTAACCCTAAACCTAACCCTAACCGTAACCCTTACCCTAAACCTGACACTAACCCTAACCTTAATGCTAACACTAACCCTAACTCTAAACCTAACCCTTACCCTAACCCTACACCTAACCCTAACCCTTACTCTAAACCTAACCCTAAACCGAATCCTAACACCTAACCCTAACCCTAACCCTAAACCCTAACCCTAACACTAACCCCAAATCTTACCGTTACCTAACCCTAAACCTAACCCTTAAACATACCCTAATCCTACCCTAACCTTAACCCTAACCCTAACACTTACCCTAACCCTAACACTTACCCTTACCCTAACCCTAAACCTAACCCTAACCCTAACCCTAACCCTAGCCCTAACACTTACCCTAACACTAACACTAACCCTAATCCTTAACCTTACCCTAACCCTAACCCTAAACCTTACCCTTTCCCTAACCCTAACACTGACCCTAACCCTAACCCTAGCATTCACCCTAACCCTAACCCTAACCCTTACCCTTACCCTAACCCTTACCCTAAACCTGACCCTAACCCTAACCCTAATCCTTAACCTTACCCTAACCCTAACCCTAAACCTAACCCTTACCCTAACTCTAACCCTAACCCTAACCCTTACCCTAAACCTAACCCTAACTGTGACACTAACACTAACCCTAACCCCTACCTTAACCTAACCCTAACCCTAAACCTAACCGTAACCCTAACCCTAACCCTTACCCTTACACTAACCCTAACCTTAACCCTAAGCCTAACCCTGACCCTTACCCTAACCCTAAACCTAACTCTAAACCTAACCCTAAACCTAACCCTAACCCTAACCCTAACCCTTACCCTAACCCTAACCCTAACCCTAAACATAACCCCTATCCCTCACCCTTACCCTAACTCTAACCCTAAACCTAACCCTAACCCTAAACCTTAACCTAACCCTAACCCTAACCCTAAACCTAACTGTAACCCTAACCCTAACCCTTACCCTTACCCTAACCCTACCCCTAAACCTAAACCTAACCCTAACCCTAACTCTAAACACAACACCTAACCCTCACCATTACCCTAACTCTAACCCTAACCCTAACCCTTACCCTAAACCTAACCCTAACTGTAACAATAAGACTAAACCTAACCCGTACCTTAACCTAACCCTAACCCTAAACCTAACCGTAACCCTAACCCTAACCCTTACCCTAAACCTAACCCTAACATTAACCCTATCCCTAACCCTAACTCTTATCCTTACCCTAACCATAACCCTAAACCTAACCCTAACCCTAATCCTAACCCTAACCCCTAACTCTAACCCTAACCCTAATCCTAACCCGTACACTTAACCTAAACCTAACCCTAACCTTAATGCTAACCCTAACCCTAACCCTAACCTTAATGCTCACTCTAACCCTAACCCTAGCTTAATGCTAACCCGAACCCGAACCCTAATCCTTAACCTAACCCTAACCCTAACACTAACACTAACCCTTAACCTTACCCTTACCCTAACCCTAAATTTAATGCTTACCCTAAGCCTAACCCTTACCCTAACCCTCACACTAACCCTAATCCTTACCATAACACTAACCCTAACCCTAATCCTTAAACTAACCCTTACCCTTTCCCTAACCCTAACCCTAACCCTAACTCTAACCTTAACCCTATCCCTAAACCTAACCCTTACCCTTACCCAAACCCTAACCCTAAACATAGCCCTAACCCTAACACTAACCCGAACCCTAACACTTACCCTTACTCTAAAACTAACCCTAAACCTAACCCTAACCGTAACCCTTAACCTAAACCTGACACTAACCCTAACCTTAATGCTAACACTAACCCTAACTCTAAACCTAACCCTTACCCTAACCCTACACCTAACCCTAACACTTACTCTAAACCTAACCCTAAACCGAATTCTAACACCTAACCCTAACCCTAACCCTAAACCCTAACCCTAACACTAACCACAAATCTTACCGTTACCTAACCCTAAACCTAACAGTTAACCTTACCCTAATCCTAACCCTAACCTTAACCCTAACCCTAACACTTACCCTAACCCTAACACTTACACTTACCCTAACCCTAAACCTAACTCTAACCCTAACCCTAACCCTAACACTAACCCTAGCCCTAACACTTACCCTAACACTAACACTAACCCTAATCCTTAACCTAACCCTAACCCTAACCCTTACCCTTTCCCTAACCCTAACACTGACCCTAACCCTAACTCTAACATTCACTCTAACCCTAACCCTAATCCTTAACCTTACCCTAACCCTAACCCTAAACCTAACCCTTACCCTAACTCTAACCCTAACCCTAAACCTAACCCTAGCCCTTGAAATTACCCTAACCCTAAACCTAACCCTAAGCCTAACATTAACCCTAACTCTTAGCCTTACCCTAACCCTAACCCTAACCCTAACCCTAACACTAACCTTAACCCTAACCATGAACCTAACCCTAACCCTTACCCTCAGCCTAACCCTAACCCTAACCCTAAACCTAACCGTAACACCACAACCTTATCCTTACCCTAACCCTAACGCTAGGTCTAACCCTAACCCTAACCCTAACCCCTAACCCTAACCCTACCCCTAACCCTAACACTAAACCTAACACTAACCCTAACCCTAACCCTTACCCTAACCCTAACCCTAACCCTAAACATAACCCCTATCCCTCACCCTTACCCTAACTCTAACCGTAAACCTAACCCTAACCCTAAACCTTACCCTAACCCTAACCCTAAGCCTAAACCTAACTGTAACCCTAACCCTAACCCTTACCCTTACCCTAACCCTAACCCTAAACATAACCCCTATCCCTCACCCTTACCATAACTCTAACTCTAAACCTAAACCTAACCCTAAACCTTACCCTAACCCTAAACCTAAACCTAACTGTAACCTTAACCCTAACCCTTACCCTTACCCTAACCCTACCCCTAAACCTAAACCTAACCCTAACCCTAACCCCAACTGTAAACATAACCCCTATCCCTCACCATTACCCTAACTCTAACCCTAACCCTAACCCTTACCCTAAACCTAACCCTAACTGTGACACTAACACTAACCCTAACCCGTACCTTAACCTAACCCTAACCCTAAACCTAACCGTAACCGTAACCCTAACCCTTACCCTAAACCTAACCCTAACATTAACCCTAACCCTAACCCTAACTCTTATCCTTAACCTAACCCTAACCCTAAACCTAACCCTAACCCTAACCCTAACCCTAACCCCTAACTCTAACCCTAACCCTAAACCTAACCCGTACACTTAACCTAACCCTAACCCTAACCTTAATGCTAACCCTAACCCTAACCCTAACCTTAATGCTCACCCTAACCCTAACCCTAGCTTAAGGCTAACCCTAACCCGAACCCTAATCCTTAACCTAACCCTAACCCTAATACTAACACTAACCCTTAACCTTACCCTTACCCTAACCCTAAACTTAATTCTTACCCTAACCCTAAACCTTACCCTAACCCTCACCCTAACCCTAATCCTTACCATAACACTAACCCTAACACTAATCCTTACCCTAACCTTTACCCTTTCCCTAAACCTAACCCTAACCCAACCTTAACCATAACCCTAAACTTAACCCTTACCCATACCCAAACCCTAACCCTAAACCTAGCCCTAACCCTAACACTATCCCGAACCCTAACACTTACCCTTACCCTAAAACTAACCCTAAACCTAACCCTAACCGTAACCCTTACCCTAAACCTGACACTAACCCTAACCTTAATGCTAACACTAACCCTAACTCTAAACCTAACCCTTACCCTAACCCTACACCTAACCCTAACCCTTACTCTAAAACTAACCCTAAACCAAATCCTAACACCTAACCCTAACCCTAACCCTAAAGCCTAACCCTAACACTAACCCCAAATCTTACCGTTACCTAACCCTAAACCTAACCCTTAACCTTACCCTAATCCTAACCCTAACCTTAAACCTAAACCTAACACTTACCGTAACCCTAACACTTACCCTTACCCTAACCCTAACCCTAACCCTAACCCTAGCCCTAACACTTACCCTAACACTAACACTAACCCTAATCCTTAACCTAACCCTAACCCTAACCCTAACCCTTACCCTTTCCCTAACCCTAACCCTGACCCTAACCCTAACCCTAACATTCACCCTAACCCTAACTTTTACCCTTACCCTAACCCTTACCCTAAACCTGACCCTAACCCTAACCCTAATCCTTAACCTTACCCTAACCCTAACCCTAAACCTAATCCTTACACTAACTCTAACCCTAACCCTAACCCTAACCCTAACCCTAACACTAGCCCTTACCATTACCCTAACCCTAACCCTAACCCTAACCTTAACATTAACCCTAACTCTTAGCCTTATCCTAACCCTAACCCTAACACTAACACTAACCTTAACCCTAACCATAAACCTAACCCTAACCCTTACCCTTACCCTAACCCTAACCCTAAACCTAACCCTAACCCTAAACCTAACCTTAACCCCACAACCTTACCCTTACCCTAACCCTAATGCTAGGTCTAACCCTAACCCTAACCCAAACCCTAACCCCTAACCCTAACCCTACCCATAACCCTACCCTAAACCTAACCCAAACCTTAATTCTAACCCTAACCTAAACCTTATCCGTACCCTTAACCTTACCCTAACCCTAACCTTAATGCTAACCCTAACCCTAACCCTAATCCTTAGCCTAACCGAAACCCTAACCCTAACCCTTACCCTTACCCTACACTAACAGTAACCCTAACCCTTACCCTTACCCTAACCAAAACCATAAACCTAACACTAACCCTAACCCTAACCCTAACCCTAACCCTAACATTAACCCTAACTCTTAGCCTTACCCTAACCCTAACCCTAACCCTAACCCTAACCCTTACCCTGAACCTAAACCTAACCCTAACCCTAATTGTAACCTTAACCCTAACCTAACCCTAACCCTAACCCTTACCCTTACCCTTAACCTAACCCTAACCCTATCCCTAAACCTAACTCTAACCCTAAACCTAACCCTACCCCTAACCCTAACCCTTACCCTAACCATAACCTAACCTTTAGCCTAACCATAACCCTAACCCTAAACTTAACCCTAGCCCTAACCCAAACCCTAACCCTTACCCTTACCCTAACCATAACCTAACCTTTAGCCTAACCATAACCCAAACCCAAAACTTAACCCTAGCCCTAACCCTAACCCTAACCCTTACCCTTACCCTGACCTTAACCTTAACCCTAACTCTAAACCGAGCCCTAATCCTATCCCTAAACCTAACCCTCACTCTTACCCTTACCCTAACCCTAACTCTAAACTGAACCTTAAGCCTAAACCTAAACCTAACCCCTAAACCTAACTCTAAACCAAAACCTAACCCTAACCCTAACCCTAACTTTTACCCTAAGCCTAACCATAAACCTAACCCTTACCCTAACCCTAACCTTAACCCTAACCCCTAAACCTAACCCTTACCCTAACCCTAACCCTAACCCTAATCCTTACCTTAACCCTAACCCTAACCCTTAGCCTAACCCTAACCCTCACCCTAAACTTAACCCTAACCCTAACCCTAACCCTTACCCTAAGCCTAACCCTAAACCTAACCCTAAAACTAACCCTAATCCTAACCCTAACTCTAACCCCTAACCCTAACCCTAACCCTAACCCTTTCGCTTATTCTTACCCTACCCCTAGCCCTAACCCTAACCCTAACACTTACCCTTAACCAAACCCTAACCCTAACCCTAACCCTGACCCTAAACCTAACCCTAACCCTAACCCTGACCCTAAACCTAACCCTTACCCTTACGCTAACCCTAACCCTAACCCTAACTCTAACCTAACACTTACCCTTACCCTAACCCTAACCCTAACCTTAACACTTAGCCTAAACCTAACCCTAACCCTAACCCCTAAACCTAAACCAAACCCTAACCCTAAATCTAACCCTTAACCTTACCCTAACCCTAACAATTACAATAACCCTAACACTTATCCTAACCCTAAAACCTAACCCTTCCCCTAACCCTAACCCTAACCCTAAAACCTAACCCTAAACGCAAACCTTACCCTTACCCTCACCCTAACACTAACCTTAACCCCAAACCTAAACCTAACCGTAACCCTTACCCTTACACTAACCCTAACCCTAAACCCAACCATAACCCTAACCCTAACACTTACCCTAATCATAACCCTTAACCTAAACCTATCCCTACCCATAACCCTATCCCTAACCTTAACCCTAATCCTTACCCTTACCCTAACCTTAAATATATCCCTAAACCTAAACCTAACCTTAACCCTAACCCTAACCTTAACCCTAAACAAACCCTAACCCTAACCCTTACCCTAACCCTTACCTTTACCCTAACCCTAACCCTAACCCTAAATGAAACCCTAACCCTAACCCTTACCTTACCCTAACCCTAACCCTAACCCTAAGTCTAATATTAAACCTAACACTTACCCTTACCCTAACTCAAACCCAAACCCTAACGCTAACCCTTACCCTTACCATAACCCTAACACTAACCCTTACCCTCACCCTAACCCTAACCCTAAACCTAAACTTAACCCTAACCCTAACCCTAACCCTTACCCTTACCCTAACCCTAACACTAAACCTAACCCTAACCCTAAACCTGACCCTAATCCTTACCCTCATCCAAATAGCAACCCTAAACCTAACCTTACCCTTACCCTAAACCTAACCCTAAACTTCATGCTAACCCTAACCCTAAAACTAACTCGATTCCTAACCCCTAATCCTAACCATAACCCTAACGCTAACCCCTAAACCTAACCCTAACCCTTACCCTTACCCTAACCCTAACCCTAACCTTAATGCCAACCCCAACCCTAACCCAAACCCTAACCCTTACAGTAACACTAACCCTAACCCTAATCCTTACCCTAACCCTAACCCTAACCCTAACCCTTACCTTTCCCTAACGAAAACACTAACCCTAAACCCAACCCTTACCCTACCATAACCCTAACCCTAACATTAACCCTAACGCTAACCCTAAACCTAACCCTAACCCTAACCCTAACCCTAACCCTAACCCTAACTCTAAACGTAACCGTAACCCTAACCCTAAGCCTTACACTTACCCTAACCCTAACCCTAAACCTAAAGCAAACCCTAACGTAAACCCTAACCCTTACCCTTACCCTAACATTAACCCTAACCCTAACCCTTACCATTACCCTAACCAAAACCATAAAACTAACACTAACCCTAACCCTAACCCTTAACCTTACCCTAACCCTGACCCTAAACCTAACCCTAACCCTAACCTTAACCCTAACCCTAACCCTTAACCTAACCCTAACTCTAACCCTAAACCTATCCCTACACCTAACCCTAACCCTTACCATAACCCTAACCCTAACCCTTAGCCTAACCCTAACCCTAACCCTAAATTAACCCTAACCCTAAACCTAACATTAACCCTTACCCTTACCTTAACCCTAACCCCAACCCTAACTTTAACCTTAACCCTAACCCTAACCCTTGCCCCAACCCTAACCCTAACCCTAACCCTAACCCTAACATTCACCCTAACCCTAACCCTAACACTTACCCTTACCCTAACCCTTACCCTAAACCTGACCCTAACCCTAAACCTAACCCTTAACCTTATCCTAACCCTAACCGTAAACCTAACCCTTACCCTAACTCTAACCCTAACCCTAACCCTAACCCTAGCCCTTACCATTACCCTAACCCTAAACCTAACCCTAACCCTAACATTAACCCTAACTCTTAGCCTTACCCTAACCCTAACCGTAAACCTAACCCTTACCCTAACTCTAACCCTAACCCTAACCCTAACCCTAGCCCTTACCATTACCCTAACCCTAAACCTAACCCTAAACCTAATCCTAACCTCCACCCTAACCTAACCCTAACCCTAACCCTTACCCTTACCCTAACCCTAACCCTAAACCTAACCCTAACCCTAACCCTAACCCTTACCCGTAACCTCACCATAACCCTAACCTTAATGCTACCCCTAACCCTAACCCTAACCCTACCCCTAACCCTAACCCTTACCCTAACCCTAACCCTAACCCTTAGCCTAACACTAACCCTAACCCTAAACTGAACCCTAACCCTAACCCTAACCCTTACCCTTAACCTAACCCTAACCCTAAACCTAACCTTACCCTAACCCTAACCCTAACCCTTACCCTAACCCTAACCCTAAACCTACCTATAACACTAACCCTAAACCTAACCCTTACCCTAACCTTAATATTAAACCTAACCCTAACCCTAACCCCTAAACCTAACTCTAACCCTAACCCTAACCATTGCCCTTTTCCTAACCCTAACCTAACCCTAACCTTAACCCTAACCCAAATCCTAACCCTAACCCTTACACTGACCTTAACCCTAACCCTAAACCTAAACCTACCCCCAATACTAACCCTAACCCTAACCCTAACACTAACGCTAACCTAAACCATAACCCTAAACCTAACCCTAACCCTAACCCTTACCCTTACACTAACCCTAACCTTAACCCTAAGCCTAACCCTTACTCTTACCCTAACCCTAAACTTAACTCTAACCCTAACCCTAACCCTAACCCTAACCCTTACCCTAACCTTAACCCTCACCCTAAACATAACCCCTAACCCTCCCCTTACCCTAACCCTACCCCTAAACCTAAACCTAACCCTAACCCTAACCCTATACATAACCCCTAACCCTCACCATTACCCTAACTCTAACCCTAACCCTAACCCTTACCCTAAACCTAACCCTAACTGTAACACTAACACTAATCCTAACCCGTACCTTAACCTAAATCTAACCCTAAACCTAACCGTAACCCTAACCCTAACCCTTACCCTAAACCTAACTTTAACCCTAATTCTAACCCTAACCTAAACCTAATCCGTACCCTTAACCTTACCCTAACCCTAACCTTAATGCTAACCCTAACCCTAAACCTAACCTTAATGCTAACCCTAAACCTAAACCTAATCCTTAGCCTAACCATAACCCTAAACCTAACCCTAACCCCCACCCTAACCCAAACCCTAACCCTAACCGTTACCCTAACCCTAACTCTAAACGTAGCCCTAATCTTATCCCAAACCTAACCCTCACCCTTACCCTTACCCTAACCCTAACTCTAAACCGAACCTTAACCCTAAACCTAAACCTAACCCCTAAACCTAACTCTAAACCAAACCCTTACCCTTACCCTAACCCTAACCCTAACCCTAACCCTAACCCTAACATTTACCCTTAACCTAACTCTAACCCTAACCCTAACTTTTACCCTAAACCTAACCATAACCCTAACCCTTACCCTAACCCTAACCTTAACCCTAACCCCTAAACCTAACCCTTACCCTAACCCTAACCTTAACCCTAACCCTAACTCTAAACCAAGCCCTAATCCTATCCCTAAACCTAACCCTCACCCTTACCCTTAACCTAACCCTAACTCTAAACCGAACCTTAACCCTAAACCTAAACCTAACCCCTAAACCTAACTCTAAACCAAACCCTTACCCTTACCCTAAACCCAACCCTAACCCTAAAACTTACCCTTAACATAACCCTAACCCTAACCCTAACCCTAACTTTTACCCTAAACCTAACCATAACCCTAACCCTTACCCTCACCCTAACCTTAACCCTAACCCCTAAACCTAACCCTTACCCTAAGCCTAACCCTAAACCTAACCCTAAAACTAACCCTAACCCTAACCCTAACTCTAACCCCTAACCCTAACCCTAACCCTAACCCTTTCGCTTATTCTAACCCTACCCCTAGCCCTAACCCTAACTCTAACCCTTACCCTTAACCAAACCCTAACCCTAACCCTAACCCTGACCCTAAACCTAACCCTAACCCTAACCCAGACCCTAAACCTAACCCTTACCCTTACGCTAACCCTAACCCTAACCCTAACTCTAAACCTAACACTTACCCTTACCCTAACCCTAAACCTAACCCTAACACTTAGCCTAACCCTAACCCTAACCCCTAAACCTAAACCTAACCCTAACCCTAAATCTAACCCTTAACCTTACCCTAACCCTAACAATTACAATAACCCTAACCCTTATCCTAAACCTAACACCTAACCCTTTCCCTAACCCGAACCCTAACCCTAAACGCAAACCTTACCCTTACCCTCACCCTAACACAGACCTTAACGCCAACCCTAAACCTAACTGTAACCCTTACCCTTACACTAACCCTAACCCTAAACCCAACCAGAACCCTAACCCTAACCCTAACCCTTACCCTAATCCTAACCCTTAACCTAAACCTATCCCTACCCATAACCCTATGGCTAAACTTAACCCTAATCCTTACCCTTACCCTAACCTTAAACATATCCCTAAACCTAAACCTAACCTTAACCCTAACCCTAACCTTAACCCTAAACTAACCCTAACGCTAACCCTTACCCTAACCCTAACCCTAAACTTAACCCTAACCCAAAACTTAACCCTAACCCTTACCCTTACCCTAACCCTAACCCTAACCCTAAATGTAACCCTAACCCTAACCCTTACCCTTACCCTAACCCTATCCCTAACCCTAAGTCTAACATTAAACCTAACACTTACCCTTACCCTAACTCAAACCCAAACCCTAACCCTAACCCTTACCCTTACCATAACCGTAACAATAACCCTTACCCTCACCCTAACCCTAACCCTAAACCTAAACTTAACCCTAACCCTAACCCTAACCCTTACCCTTACCCTAACCCTAACACTAAACCTAACCCTAACCCTAACCCTAAACCTAACCCTAATCCTTACCCTCATCCTAATAGCAACCCTAAACTTAACCTTACCCTTACCCTAAACCTAACCCTAAACTTCATGCTAACCCTAACCCTAAACCTAACCCGATTCCTAACCCCTAATCCTAACCCTAACCCTAACCCTAACCCCTAACCCTAACCCTAACACTTACCCTTACCCTAACCCTAACCCTAACCTTAATGCCAACCCCAACCCTAACCCAAACCCTAACCCTTACAGTAACACTAACGCTAACCCTAATCCTTACCCTAACCCTAACCCTAACCCTAACCCTTACCTTTCCCTAACGAAAACACTAACCCTAAACCCAACCCTTACCCTACCATAACCCTAACCCTAACATTAACCCTAACGCTAACGCTAAACCTAACCCTTACCCTTACCCTAACCCTAATCCTAAACCTAACACTAACCCTAACCGTATCCCTTAACCTTACCCTAATCCTAACCCTAACCCTAACCCTAATTCTAAATCTAACCCTAACCCTAACCCTAAGCCTTACCCTTACCCTAACCCTAAACCAAACCCTAACGTAAACCCTAACCCTTACCCTTACCCTAACATTAACCCTAACCCTAACCCTTACCCTTACCCTAACCAAAACCATAAAACTAACACTAAACCTAACCCTTACCCTTACCCTAAACCTGATCCTAACCCTAACCGTAACCCTAACCTTAACCCTAACCCTAACCCTTACCCTAACCCTAACCCTAACCCTTACCCTTAACCTAACCCTAACTCTAACCCTAAACCTATCCCTACACCTAACCCTAACCCTTACCATAACCCTAACCCTAACCCTTAGCCTAACCCTAACCCTAACCCTAAATTAACCCTAACCCTAACCCTAACATTAACCCTTACCCTTACCTTAACCCTAACCCTAACCCTAACTTTAACCTTAACCCGAACCCTAACCCTTGCCCCAACCCTAACCCTAACCCTAACATTCACCCTAACCCTAACCCTAACCCTTACCCTTACCCTAACCGTTACCCTAAACCTGACCCTAACCCTAAACCTAACCCTTAACCTTACCCTAACCCTAACCGTAAACCTAACCCTTACCCTAACTCTAACCCTAACCCTAACCCTAACCCTAGCCCTTACCATTACCCTAACCCTAAACCTAACCCTAACCCTAACATTAACCCTAACTCTTAGCCTTACCCTAACCCTAACCTTAACACAAACACTAACCTTAACCCTAACCATAAACCTAACCCTAACCCTTACCCTTACCCTAACCCTAACCCTAAACCTAACCCTAACCCTAAACCTAACCGTAACACCTAACCCTTACCCTTACCCTAACCCTAACGCTAGGTCTAACCCTAACCCCTAACCCTAACCCTACCCCTAACCCTAAACCTAAACCTAAGCCTAACCCTAATTCTAACCCTAACCTAAACCTAATCCGTACCCTTAACCTTACCATAACCCTAACCTTAATGCTAACCCTAACCCTAACCCTATTCCTTAGCCTAACCGAAACCCTAACCCTAACCCTTACCCTTACCCTAACCAAAACCATAAACCTAACACTAACCCTAACCCAAACCCTTACCCTTACCCTGACCCTAAACCTAACCCTAACCCTAATCCTAACCTCAACCCTAACCTAACCCTAACCCTAACCCTTACCCTTACCGTAACCCTAACCCTAAACCTAACCCTAACCCTAACCCTAACCCTTACCCTTAACCTAACCCTAACCCTATCCCTAACACTAACTCTAACCCTAAACCTAACCCTACCCCTAACCCTAACCCTTACCCTAACCCTAACCCTAACCCTAACCCTAAACCTAACCGTAACCCTAACCCTAACCCTTACCCTTACCCTAACCCTACCCCTAAACCTAAACCTAACCCTAACCCTAACCCTAACCCTTACCCTAACCCTAACCCTAACCCTAAAACTAAACCTAACCTTAACCCTAACCCTAACCCTAACCCTTACCCTTACCCTAACCCTAACCCTAAACCTAACTATAACACTAACCCTAAACCTAACCCTTACCCTAACCTTAATATTAAACCTAACCCTAACCCTAACCCCTAAACCTAACTCTAACCCTAACCCTAACCATTGCCCTTTCCCTAACCCTAACCTAACCCTAACCTTAACCCTAACCCAAATCCTAACCCTAACCCTTACACTGACCTTAACCCTAACCCTAAACCTAAACCTACCCCTAATCCTAACCCTAACCCTAACCCTAACACTAACGCTAACCTAAACCATAACCCTAACCCTAACCCTAAACCTAACCCTTACCCTTACACTAACCCTAAACTTCACTCTAACCCTAACCCTAACCCTAACCCTAACCCTTACCCTAACCTTAACCCTTACCCTAAACATAACCCCTAACCCTCCCCTTACCCTAACTCTAACCCTAAACATAACCCTAACCCTAAACCTTACCCTAACCCTAACCCTAACCCTAAACCTAACCGTAACCCTAACCCTAACCCTTACCCTTACCCTAACCCTACCCCTAAACCTAAACCTAACCCTAACCCTAACCCTAACCCTAAACATAACCCCTAACCCTCACCATTACCCTAACTCTAACCCTAACCCTAACCCTTACCCTAAACCTAACCCTAAATGTAACACTAACACTAATCCTAAACCGTACCTTAACCTAAATCTAACCCTAAACCTAACCGTAACCCTAACCCTAACCCTAACCCTAAACCTAACCTTAACCCTAATTCTAACCCTAACCTAAACCTAATCCGTACCCTTAACCTTACCCTAACCCAAACCTTAATGCTAACCCTAACCCTAAACCTAACCTTAATGCTAACCCTAAACCTAAACCTAATCCTTAGCCTAACCATAACCCTAAACCTAAACCTAACCCCCACCCTAACCCAAACCCTAACCCTAACCGTTACCCTAACCCTAACTCTAAACGTAGCCCTAATGCTATCCCAAACCTAAACCTCACCCTTACCCTTACCCTAACCCTAACTCTAAACCGAACCTTAACCCTAAATCTAAACCTAACCCCTAAACCTAACTCTAAACCAAACCCTTACCCTTACCCTAACCCTAACCCTAACCCTAACCCTAACACGTACCATTAACCTAACCCTAACCCTAACCCTAACCCTAACCCTAAATTTTACCCTAAACCTAACCATAACCCTAACCCTTACCCCAACACTAACCTTAACCCAAACCCCTAAACCTAACCCTTACCCTAACCCTAACCTTAACCCTAACCCTAACTCTAAACCGAGCCCTAATCCTATCCCTAAACCTAACCCTCACCCTTACCCTTTCCCTAACCCTAACTCTAAACCGAACCTTAACGCTAAACCTAAACCTAACCCCTAAACCTAACTCTAAACCAAACCCTTACCCTTACCCTAACCCTAACCCTAACCCTAACACTTACCGTTAACCTAACCCTAACCCTAACCCTAACACTAACTTTTACCCTAAACCTAACCATAACCCTAACCCTTACCCTAACCCTAACCTTAACATTAACCCCTAAACCTAACCCTTACCCTAACACTAACCCTAACCCTAATCCTTACCTTAACCCTAAACCTAACCCTTAGGCTAACCCTAACCCTAACCCTAACCTTAACCCTAACCCTAACCCTAACCCTTACCCTAACCCTTACCCTAAACCTAACCCTAACCCTAACCTTAACCCTAACCCTTACCCTTACCCTAACATTAACCCTAACCCTAACCCTTACCCTTAACCTAACCAAAACCATAAACCTAACACTAACCCTAACCCTAACCCTTACCCTTACCATAACCCTAACCCTAACCCTAACCCTAACCTTAACCCTAACCCTAACCCTTACACTTACGCTAACCCTAACTCTAAATCTAACCCTAACCCTAAACCTAACACTAACCCTTACCCTTAACCTAACCCTAACTCTAACCCTAAACCTAACCCTACACCTAACCCTAACCGTTAACCTAACCCTAACCCTAACCCTTAGCCTAACCCTAACCCTAACCCTAAACTTAACCCTAACCCAAACCCTAACATTAACCCTTACCCTTACCTTAACCCTAACCCTAACCCTAACCCTAACCCTAACCTTAATCCTATCCCTAACCCTAACACTTACCCTTACCCTAACCCTAACCCTTAACCTAACCATAACACTAACCCTAAACCTAACCCTTACCCTCACCCTAAACTTAACATTAAACCTAACCCTAACCCTAACCCCTAACCCTAACTCTAACCCTAACCCTAACACTTACCCATTCCCTCACCTTAACCTAAACCTCACCTTAACCCTAACCCTTACCCTAACCCTAACCCTAACCCTAAACGTAACCCTAACCCTAACCCTTACCCTTACCCTAACCCTAACCCTAACACTAACCCTAACATTAAACCTAACACTTACCCTTACCCTAACCCAAACCCAAACCCTAACCCTAACCCTTACCCTTACCATAACCCTCACCCTAACCCATTCCCTAACCCTAACCTAACCCTAACCTTAACCCTAACCCTAATACTAACCCTAACACTTACACTTACCTTAACCCTAAACCTAAACCTAAACCTAACCCTAATCCTAACCCTAAACCTAACCCTAACACTAACGCTAACCTATACCCTAACCCTAAACCTAACCCTAACCATTATCCTTACACTAACCCTAACATTAACACTAAGCCTAACCCTTACCCTTATCCTAACCCTAACCCTAACTCTAACCCTAACCCTAACCCTAAGCCTAACCCTTACCCTAACCCTAACCCTAACCCTAAACAAAACCCCTAACCCTCACCCTTACCCTAACTCTAACCCTAAACCTAACCCTAACCTAAACCTTACCCTAACCCTAACCCTAATCCTAAACCTAACCGTAAACCTAACCATAACCCTTACCCTTACCTTAACCCTACCCCTAAACCTAAACCTAACCCTAACCCTAACCCTAACCCTAAACATAACCCCTAACCCTCACCATTACCCTAACTTTAACCCTAACCCTAACCCTTAACCTAAACCTAACGCTAACTGTAACACTATCCCTAACCCTAACCCTTACCCTTAACCTAACCCTAACCCTAAAACTAACCTTAACCCTAACCCTAACCCTTACCCTTACCCTAAACCTACCCCTAAACCTAAAGCTCTCCCTAAACCTAACCCTAACCCCTAACGCTAAACCCAACCCTAACCCTAACCCTAACCCTTACCCTCACCCTAACCCTAACCCTAACCCTAACTCTAACCCCTAACCCTAACCCTAACACTTACCCTCACCCTAACCCCAACCCTAACACTAACCCTAACCCTTAACCCTCACCCTTAACCTAACCCTAACCCTAACTCTAACCCATACCTTAACCCTAAGCCTAATCCTAACCCTAAACCTAACCCTAACCCTAACCCTAATCCTAACCTTAACCCTAACACTAACCATAACCCTTACCATTACCCTAATCCTAAACCTAACACTAAGCCGAAACCGAACCCTTTCCCTTACCCTAACCCTAACTTTAATGCTAACCCTAACCCTAACCCTAACCCTTACATTAACCCTAACCCTAACCCTAATCCTTACCCTAACCTTAACCCTAACCCTAACACTAAACCTAACCCTTACCCTAAAACTAACCCTAACTCTAACCCTAACCCTAACCCTAAACCTAACCCTTACCCTAACACTAAACCTAACCCTAAACATAACCCCTAACCCTAACCGTTACCCTAACCTAACCCTAACCCTAACTCTTACACTAACTCTAACCCTGACCCTAAACCTTCCATTTACACTTACCTTAACAGTAACCCTACACTTAACCTAACCCTAATCCTAACACTAAACCTAAACCCTAACCCTAAGCCTAACCCTAACCCTAACCCTTACCCTTACCCTAACCCTAACCCTAACTCTAACCCTAACCCTAACCCTAACCCTTACCCTAACGCTAACCCTAAACCTAACCCTAACACTAACACTTACCCTCGCCCTAAGCCTTACCCTATACCTAATCCTAATCCTTACCCTTACCTTAACCCTAAACCTGACACTATCCCTAACTCCTAACCCTAACCCTAACCCAAACCCTTACCCTTACACGAACCCTAACCCTAACCTTAACCCTAACCTTAACACTAACCCTAATCCTAACCCTTACCCTTACGCAAACCCTAACCCTAATCCTAACACTTACACTTACTCTAACCCTATCCCTAAACCTAAACCTTACCCTAACTGTAACCCTAACCCTAACTCCTAACCCTAACCATAAACATAACTCTAACCCTACCCTTACCCAAACCCTAAACCTAACCCTTACCCTAACCCTAACCCTTACCCTAACCCTAACCCTATCCCCCTAACCCTAACCCTATCCCTTACCCTAACCGTAACCCTAACACTTACCCTAACACTAACCCTTACCCTAACCCTAATCCTAACCCCTACCCTAACCCGAACCCTAACCCGAACCCTAACCCCTAACACTAACCCTAACACTAACCCTAAACCTAACCCTAACCCTTACCGTCACCCTAACCCTAACCCGAACCCTAACCCCTAACCCTAACCCTTACC
>JANJXV010000048.1:3072500-3122500 GCA_024803745.1 Megascapheus bottae
AACCCTAACCCTAATCCTAAACCTAACCCTTACCCTTACCCGAACCCTAACATTAAACATAACCCTAATCTATACCCCTAACCCTAACCCTAACCCTTACCCTTTCCCTAACTCTAACCTAACCCTAACCTTAACCCTAACCCTAACCCTAACCCTAAACTTACACTTACCTTAACCCTAACCCTAAACCTAAACCTAACCCTAATCCTAACCCTAACCCTAACCCTAAACTTAATCCTAACCCTAACCCTTACCCTTACCCTTACCCTAACCCTAACCTTAACCCTAACCTTAACCCTAACCCTTACCCTAACCCTAACCCTAACTCTAACCCTAACCGTAACCCTAAACCTAACCCTTACCATTTCCCTAACCCTAACCTAACCCTAACCTTAACCCTAACCCTAATCCTAATCCTAAACCTTACACTTACCTTAACCCTAACCCTAAACCTAAACCTAAACCTTATCCTAACCCAAACCCTAACCCTAAACCTAAGCTTAACTCTAACCCTAACCCTAACCCTTACCCTTACCCTAACCCTAACCTTAACCCTAAACCTAACTCTAACACTAACCCTTACCCTAATCCTAACCCTAAACCTAACCCCTAACCCTAAACCTTACACTAACTCTAACCCTAAAACTAACCCTAACCCTAAATCTTACAGTAACCCTAACCCTAAACCTAACCCCTATCCCTAATCCTTACCCTAACACTAAACCTAACCCTAAACCTAACCCTAACCCTAACCCTTACCCTTACCCTAACCCTTACCCTAAACCTAACCTTAACCCTAACCCTAAACCTTACCCTAAGCTTTACCCTTACCATAACCCTAACCCTAAACCTAAACCTAACCCTAATCCTAACCCTAACACTTACCCTTACCCTAACCCTAACCCTAACCCTAACTCTAACCCCTAACCCTAACCCTAACCCTAACACTTACCCTCACCCTAACCCCAACCCTAACACTAACCCTAACCCTAATCCTTACCCTCACCCTGACCCTAAACCTAACCCTAACCCTAACCCTAAACCTAATCCTTACCCTAAACCTAACCCTAATCCTAAACTAATCCTAACCCTAACCCTAATCCTAACACTTACCCTAACACTAACCCTAAACCTAACACTTGCCCTAAACCTAACTCTAACCCTAAAGCTAATCCTAAACGTTACCCTCACCCTAACCCTAACCCTAACCCTAACTCTTAACCCTCACCCTTAACCTAACCCTAAACCTAACTCTAACCCATACCTTAACCCTAAGCCTAATCCTAACCCTAAACCTAACCCTAACCCTAACCCTAACCCTAATCCTAACCTTAACCCTAACACTAACCATAACCCTTACCATTACCCTAATCCTAAACCTAACACTAAGCCGAAACCGAACCCTTTCCCTTACCCTAACCCTAACTTTAATGCTAACCCTAACCCTAACCCTAACCCTTACATTAACCCTAACCCTCACCCTAATCCTTACCCTAACCTTAACCCTAACCCTAACACTAAACCTAACCCTTACCCTAACCCTAACCCTAACTCTAACCCTAACCCTAACCCTAAACCTAACCCTTACCCTAACACTAACCCTAACCCTAAACATAACCCCTAACCCTAACCGTTACCCTAACCTAACCCTAACCCTAACTCTTACACTAACTCTAACCCTGACCCTAAACCTACCACTTACACTTACCTTAACAGTAACCCTACACTTAACCTAACCCTAATCCTAACACTAAACCTAAACCCTAACCCTAACTCTAACCCTAACCCTAACCCTAACCCTTACCCTAACCCTAAACCTAAACCTAACCCTAACCCTAACACTTACCCTCGCCCTAAGCCTTACCCTATACCTAATCCTAATACTTACCCTTACCTTAACCCTAAACCTGACACTATCCCTAACTCCTAACCCTAACCCTAACCCAAAACCTTATGCTAACCCTAACCAGAACCCTAACCCTAAACACTAACCCTAACCCTAACCCAAACCCTTACCCTTACACGAACCCTAACCCTAACCTTAACCCTAACCTTAACACTAACCCTAATCCTAACCCTTACCCTTACGGAAACCCTAACCATAATCCTAACACTTACACTTACTCTAACCCTATCCCTAAACCTAAACCTTACCCTAACCCTAACCCTAACCCTAACTCCTAACCCTAACCATAAACATAACTCTAACCCTACCCTTACCCAAACCCTAAACCTAACCCTTACCCTAACCCTAACCCTTACCCTAACCCTAACCCTATCCCCCTAACCCTAACCCTAACCCTTACCCTAACCGTAACGCTAACACTTACCCTAACACTAACCCTTACCCTAACCCTAATCCTAACCCCTACCCTAACCCGAACCCTAACCCGAACCCTAACCCCTAACACTAACCCTAACACTAACCCTAAACCTAACCCTAACCCTTACCGTCACTCAAACCCTAACCCTAACCCTAACCCGTAACCCTAACCCTTACCCTAACCCTAACCCTAAACCTAACCCTAACCTTAAACCTAACCCTAACCCTAACCCTAACCCTAACCCTAACCTTAAGGCTAACCCTAACCCTTGTCAGAAACCTAATCCTTACCCTAACCCTAAACCTAACCCTGACCCTAAACCTAACCCTCACCTTTACCCTTACTCCAAACCTAACCCTAAACCTAACCCTAACCCCTAACGCTAACCGTTACCCTTACCCTTTCCCTAAGCCTAACCCTAACCCTAACACTTACCATAACCCTAAACCTAACCCTAAACCTAAACTAACTGTAACACTAACCCTAATCCTTAATCTAACCCTAACCCTAACCCTAACCCTAAACCTAACACTTACCCTAAACCTAACTCTAACAATAAACCTAACCCTAAACCTTACCCTCACCCTAACCCTAACCCTAACCCTAACCACTAACCCTCACCCTTAACCTAACCCTAACCCTAACCCTAACCCATACCTTAACCCTAAGCCTAATCCTAACCCTAAACCTAACCCTAACCCTAATCCTAACCTTAACCCTAACACTAACCGTAACCCTTACCCTTACCCTAATCCTAAAACTAACACTAACCCGAACCCGAACCCTTTCCCTTACCCTAACACTAACCTTAATGCTAACCCTAACCCTAACCCTAACCCTTACATTAACCCTAACCCTAACCCTAATCCTTACCCTAACCTTAACCCTAACCCTAACCCTAACTCTAACCCTAACCCTAACCCTAAACCTAACCCTTACCCTAACACTAACCCTAACCCTAAACGTAACCCCTAACCCTAACCGTTACCCTAACCTAACCCTAAGCCTAACCTTACACTAACTCTAACCCTGACCCTAAACCTAACCCTTACACTTACCTTAACAGTAACCCTACACTTAACCTAACCCTAATCCTAACACTAAACCTAAACCCTAACCCTAAGCCTAACCCTAACCCTAGCCCTTATCCTTACCCTAACCCTAAACCTAACTCTAGCCCTAACCCTATCCCTTACCCTAACACTAAACATAACCCTAACCATAAACCTAACTCTAACCCTAAACCTAACTCTAAACCTTACCGTCACCCTAACCCTAACCCTAACCCTAACCCCTAACCCTAACCCTTAAACTAACCTTAACCCTAAACCTAACCCTAACCTTAACCCTAACCCTAACCCTAACCCTAAGCCTAACCCTAATCCTAACCTTAACCCTAACACTAACCGTAACGCTTACCCTTACCCTAACCCTAAAACTAACACTAACCCGAAACCGAACCCTTTCCCTTACCCTAACCCTAACCTTAATGCTAACCCTAACCCTAACCCTTACATTAACCCTAACCCTAACCCTAATCCTTACCCTAACCCTAACCCTAACCCTTATCCTTTCCCTAACCCTAACCCTAACCTTAACCCTAACCCTAACCCTTACACTTACCTTAACCCTAACCCTACACCTAAACCTAACCCTAATACAAACCCTAAAACTAACCTTAACCCTAACCCTAACCCTAAACCTAACCCTTACCCTTACCCTAACCCTAAACCTAACCCCTAACCCTTACCGTTACCCTAACCTATTCCTAACCCTAACCCTTACACTAACTCTAACCCTGACCCTTAACCTAACCCTTACACTTACCTTAACAGTAACCCTACCCTTCACCTAACCCTACTCCTAACACTAAACCTAAACCCTAACCCTAAGCCTAACCCTAACCCTAACCCTTACCCTTACCCTAACCCTAACCCTAACTCTAACCCTAACCCTATCCCTAACCCATACCCTAACCCTAAACCTAACCCTAACAATAACCCTAACACTTACCGTCGCCCTAAGCCTTACACTAAACCTAACCCTAATCCTTACCCTTACCTTAACCCTAACCCTAACCCTAACCCTAACCTTAACCTTAAGCCTATCCCTAACCCTAACACTTACCCTTACCCTAACCCTAACCCTAAACCTAACCATAACACTAACCCTAAACCTAACCCTTACCCTCACCCTAAACTTAACATTAAACCTAAAACTAACCCTAACCCCTAACCCTAACTCTAACCCTAACCCTAACACTTACCCATTCCCTCACCTTAACCTAAACCTAACCTTAACCCTAACCCTTACCCTTACCCTAACCCTAACCCTAACCCTAAACGTAACCCTAACCCTAACCCTTACCCTTACCCTAACCCTAACCCTAATCCTAACCCTAACATTAAACCTAACACTTACCCTTACCCTAACCCAAACCCAAACCCTAACCCTAACACTTACACTTACCATAACCCTCACCCTAACCCTTACCCTCACCCTAACCCTAACCCTAAACCTAAACTTAACCCTTACCCTAACCCTAACCCTTACCCTTACCCTAATCCTAACACTAAACCTAACACTAACCCTAACCCTAAACCTAACCCTAATCCTTACCCTTATCCTAACCCCAACCCTAAACCTAACCTTACCCTTACCCTAAACCTAACCCTAAACTTCATGCTAACTGTAACCCTAAACCTAACCCGATTCCTAACCCCTAATCCTAACCATAACCCTAACCCTAACCCCTAACCCTAACCCTAATCCTAACCCTTACCCTTACCCTAACCCTAACCCTAACCTTAATGCCCACCCGAACCCTAACCCAAACCCTAACCCTTACAATAACACTAACCCTAACCCTAATCCTTACCCTAACCCTAACCCTAAACATAACCCTTACCTTTCCCTAACGAAAACACTAAACCTAAACCCAACCCTTAGAATACCCTAACACTAACCCTAACATTAACCCTAACCCTAACTCTTACCCTTACCCTAACCAAAACCATAAACCTAACACTAACCCTAACCCTAACCCTTACCCTTACCCTAACCCTAACCCTAACCCTTACCCTAACCTTAACCCTAACCCTAGCGCTTACCCTTACCCTAACCCTAACCCTAAACCTAAACCTAACCCTAACCCTAACCCTTACCCTTTACCTAACCCTAAATCTAACCCTAAACCTAACCCTACACCTAACCCTAACACTTACCCTAACCCTAACCCTAAACTTAGCCTAACCGTAACCCTAACCCTAAACTTAACCTTAACCCTAACCCTAAACCTAACCCTTACCCTTACCCTAACCCTAAACCTAACCTTAACCCTAACCCTAACCCTTACCCTTACCCTAAACCTACCCCTAAACCTAAAGCTCACCCTAACCCTAACCCTAACCCCTAACGCTAAACCTAGCCCTAACCCTAACCCAAACCCTAACCCTAATCCTTCCCCTAACCCTAACCCTAACCCTAACCCTTACCCTTTCCTTAACCCTAACCCTAACCCTAAACTTAACTTAACCCTAAACCTAACCCTAAATGTAACACTAACCCTAACCCTAACGCTAAACCTTACCCTTACCCTAAGCCTATCCGTAAAGCTAAACCTAAGCCTAATCCTAACCCTAACCCTAAACCTAACCCTAAACTTAACCCTAACCCTAACCCTAACCCTTACCCTTACCCTAACCCTAAACCAAAACCTAACCCTAACTCTAACCCTAATCCTTACCCTAACCCTAACCCTAAACCGAACCCTAAACCTAACCCTAACCCTAACCCTTACCCTTATCCTAACCCTAAACCTAAGCGAAACCCTAACCCTAATCCTAACAGTTACCCTTACCCTAACCCTAACACTAACACTTACCCTTACCCTAACCCTAACACTAACCGTAACCCCAACCCTAAACCTAAACCTACCCATAAACGTAACCCTAACCCTTACCCTAACGCTAACGCTAAGCCTAACCCTAACTCTAAAACTTACCCTTGCCCTAACCCTAACCCGAACCCTTACACTTACCCTTACCATAACCCTAACCCTTACACTAACCGTAACCCTAAAACTAACCCTAACCCCTAAACCTAAACCTTACCCTAAACCTAACCCTAACCCCTAACCCTAAACCTTACCCTAACCCTAAACCTAACCCTAACCCTTACCCTAACCCTAACCCTAACACTTACCCTTACCCTAACCCTACCACTTAAACCTAAACCTAACCATAACCCTAACCCTAACCCCTAACCCTAAACCTAACTCTAACCCTAACCCTAACCCTACCCCTAACCCTTACCCTTACCCTAACCTTAACCCTAACACTTACCCTTACCCTAACCCTACCCCTAAACCTAAACCTAATCATAACCCTAACCCTAACTCCTAACCCTAACCCTAACTCTAACCCTAACCCTTACCCTTACCCGAACCCAAACCTAACCTTAACCCTTACCCTAACCCTAACCCCTAACCCTAAACCTTACCCTTTCCCTAACCCTAACCCTTACCTTACCCTAAGCCTAACCCTAAACCTAAACCTAACCCTAATCCTAACTCTAACCCTAAACCTAACCCTAACATTAACCTTAAACCTAACCCTGACCCTAACCCTAACCCTTACCCTCACACTAACCCTAAACCAAAACCTAACCCTAACTCTAACCCTAATCCTTACCCTAACCCTAACCCTAACCCTAACCCTAACCCTAACCCTACCCTTAGCGTTATCCTAACCCTAAACCTAAGCCAAACACTAAACCTAATCCTAACAGGTACACTTACCCTAACCCTAACCCTATCACTTACCCTTACCCTAACCCTAACCCTAACTCTAACCCAACCGTAAACCTAAACCTAACCATAAACCTAACCCTTACCCTTACCCTAACCCTAACGCTAAGCCTAACCTTATCCCTAACACTTACCCTTGCCCTAACCCTAAACCTAACCCTAACCCTTACACTAAACCTTACCGTAACCCTAATCCATACACTAACCGTAACCCTAAAACTAACCCTAACCCCTAAACTTAACCCTTACCCTAACCCTAACCATAGCCTAACCTTAAACCTAAACCTAATCTTAAACCTAAACCTAACTCTTACCCTTACCCAAACCCTAACCCTAACACTAACACTAACCCTAACCTTAAACCCAACCCTAACCCTAAATCTGACCCTTACCCTAACCCAAACCCTAAACCCAACCCTAACTCTAACCCTAAACCTAAGCCTTAACCTTACCCTAACCCTAACATTAAACATAACACTAATGTTTACCCCTAACCCTAACTCTAACCCTAACCCTAACACTAACCCTACCCTAACCCTAACCCTAGCCCTAACCCTAACCTTAATCCTAACCCTAACCCTAACCATAAGCCTAACCCTAACCCTAACACTAACACTAATCCTAACCTTAAACCTAACCCTAACCCTAACCCTAACCCTTACCCTAACCCTAACCCTAACCCTAAACCTAACCCTTACCCTTACCCTAACCCTAACATTAAACATAACCCTAATCTATACCCCTAACCCTAACCCTAACCCTTACCCTTTCCCTAACCCTAACCTAACCCTAACCTTAACCCTAACCCTAACCCTAACCCTAAACTTACACTTAACTTAACCCTAACCCTAAACCTAAACCTAACCCTAATCCTAACCCTAACCCTAACCCTAACCTTACCCTAACCCTAACCCTAACCCTAACCCTAACCCTAACCCTAAAACTTACCCTAACCCTAACCCTAATCTAAAAGCTCACACCAAACCTAACCCTAATCCTAACCCTAACCCTAATCCTTACCCTAACACTAAACCTAACCCTAACCCTTACCCTTTCCCTAACCCTAACCCTAACCCTAACCCTAAGACTTACCCTTACCCTAACCCTAACCCTAACATTAATCCTAACCCTTACCCTTCACCTAACCCTAACCCTAAACCTAACTTTTACCCTTACCCTAACCCTAACCCTAACCTTTACCATAACCATAACCCAAACCCTAACACTAACCCTAAACCTAACCCTTACCATTACCCTAACCCTAACCCTAACCCTAGCCCTAACACTTACCCTAACACTAACCCTAACCCTAGTACTTACCCTAAACCTAACACTAACCCTTACCCTTTCCCTAGCCCTAACACTAACCCTAACCCTAACCCTTACCCCTACCCTAACCCTAACCCTAAACCTAATATTAACCCTCACCCTAACCCTCACACTTACCCTAACCCTAACCCTAAACCTGACCCTAACCCTAACCCTAACCCTTAACCTTACCCTAAACCTAACCCTAAACCTAACCCTAACCCTAACTCTAAACCTAACCCTAACCCTATCCATAACCTTTACCCTTACACTAATCTAACCCTAATCCTAACCCTAACCATAACATTAAACCTAACCCTTACCTTTACTCTTACCATAACACTAAACCTAACCCTAAGCCTAACATTAACCCTAAACTTAACCCTTACACTAACCCTAACCGCAACCCTAACCCTAACACCTAACACTATCCCTAACCCCTAAACCTAACACTAACCCTAAACCTAACACCCACCCTAACCCTAACACTAACCCTAACCCTTACCCTAACCCTAACGCTAACCCTAACACTAACATTAACCCTAACCCTAACCCTTACCCTAACCCTAACCCTAACCCTAATCCTAAACCCTAACCCTAACCCTAAACCTAACTCTCACCCTAACCCTAAACCTAACCCTAACCCTTCCCTAACCCTAACCCTAACACTTACCCTTACCCTAACCCTAACCCTAACCTTAACCATAACCCTTAACCAAACCCTAACCCTTACCATTACCCTGCCCTAACCCTAACACTAACCCTAACCCTAAACCTAACACTTACCCTAACCCTAACCCTTACCCTAACCCTATCCCTAACCCTATCCCTAACCTTAAACCTAACCCTTACACTTACCCTAACCCTAACCCTAAACCTAACCCTAAACCTAACCCTAGCCCTAACCCTAACCCTTACCCTAAGCTAACCGTAACTCCAAAGCTACCCTAACCCTAATCCTAACCCTAACACTTACCTTTAACCTAACCCTAACCCCAAACCTAACCCTAACCCTAACCCGAAAACTTACACTTACCCTAAACCTAACCCTAATATTAACCCTAACCCCTACCCTTAACCTAAACCTAAACCTAACCCTAACCCAAACACTAACCCCTAACCCTAAACCTATCCCTCAACCTAAACCTAACTCTAAACCTAACCCTTACACTATACCCAAACCTTACCCTTAACCTCACCCTAAACCTAACCCTAAACCCAACCCTTCCCTTACCCTCACCCTAACCCTAACATTAACCCCAAAGCTAAACCTAACCCTAACCCTAACCCTAACCCTAATTCTAAACCTAACCCTAACCCTAACGCTAACCCTGACCTTAACCCTAACCCTAACCCTAATCCTAACCCTTACTCTAACCCTAACCCTAACCCGAATCCTAACCCCTAACCCTAACCCTAACTCCTAACCCTAACCCTAACCCTAAACCTTACACTTACCCTAACCCTAACCCTTACCCTTACCTTAACTCTAACCCTAACCCTAAACCTAAACCTTACCCTTAACCTAACCCTTACCCTAAACCTAACCCTAACCCTAAACCTAACCCTAACCCTAACCCTAAAACTTACCCTAACCCTAACCCTAATCTAAAAGCTCACACCAAACCTAACCCTAACCCTAACCCTAACCCTAATCCTTACCCTAACACTAAACCTAACCCTAACCCTTACCCTTTCCCTAACCCTAACCCTAACCCTATCCCTAAGACTTACCCTTACCCTAACCCTAACCCTAACCCTAAACTTAATCCTAACCCTTACCCTTCACCTAACCCTAACCCTAAACCTAACCCTAACTCTAAACCTGACCCTAACCCTAACCCTAAACCTTACCCTAACCCTTTCCCTAACCCTAAACCTAACACTAAACCTAACCCTAACATAAACCATAACCCTTACACTTACCCTAACCCTAACCCTAACCTTAACCCTTACCCTTACCCTCAACCTAACCCTAAACCTAACACTAACCCTAACCCTAACACTTACCCTTACCCTAACCCTAACCCTAAGCCTAACCGTTAACCTTACCCTAACCCTAACCCTAAACCTAACCCTAACCCTAACTCTAAACCTATCCCTAACAAAAACCCTAAACCTTACCCTTACCCTAACGCTAACCCTAACACTTACCCTTACCCTAACCCTAGCCCTAAACCTAACACTCACCCAAACCCTAACCCTTACCCTTACCCTAACCCTAAACCTAACCCTAACACTAACCTTAACCCTAAACCTTACCCTTAACCTAAAGCTAACCCTAACCCTTATCCAAACCCTAACCCTAATCCTAACGCGTAAACCTAACCCTAACCATAACCGTTACCCTTACCCTTACCCTAACCCTAACAATAAGCTTAACCCTATTCCTAACCCTAACCCTTACCCTTACCCTTACCCTACCCCTAACCCTAAATCTTACCCTTACCGCACCCCTGACCCTAACCCTAACCCCTAACCCTATCCCTAACCCTAACCCTTACCCTAACACTAACCCTAACCCTAAACTTAACCCTAAACCTAACCCTAATCCTTACCCTAACACTAAACCTTTCCCTAACCCATACCCTTTCCCTAACCCTAACCCTAACCCTAACCCGAAACCTAACCCTAATCCTAACCCTAACCCTAACCTTAATGCTAACCCTAACCATAACCCTAACCCTAAACCTTACCCTAACCCTAACCCTAACACTAATCCTTACCCTTACCCTAAACCTAAACCTTACCCTTTCCCTAACCCTAACCCTAACCCTTACCCCTACCCTAACCCTAACACTAAGGCTAACCTTAACCCTAACCCTAACCCTAACACTAACACTAACACTAACATTAACCCTAACCCTTACCCTTACCCTAACCCTAACCCTAACCCTTACCCTAATTCTAACCCTAAACCTAAACTAACCCTAACCCTAACCCTTACCCTTACACTCACACTAGCCCTAACCCTAACCCTAAACCTTACCCTTACCCTAACACTAACCCTAACCCTTACCCTAAACCTCACCCTAACCCTAACCCTAACCCCTAATCCTAACCCTAACCCTAACCCTTACCCTTACGCTTACCCTAACTCTAACCCTAAACTTAACCCTAAACCTAACCCTAACCCTAACCCTTACCCTTACCCTGACCTATCCCTAAACCTAACCCTAACCCTAACACTAACCCTAACCCCTAACCGTATCACAAACCCTAAACCTAACCCTTACCATTACCCTAACCCTAACCCTAACCTCAATGCTAACCCTAACCCTAACCTTAATGTTAACCATAACCCTAACCCTAATCCTTAACCTAAACCTAACCCTAACCCTAACAGTAACCCTTACCCTTAACCTGACCCTAAACTTAATGCTAACCCTAATCCTAAACCTAACCCTATCCCTTACCCTAACCCTCACCCTAACCCTAATCCTGACCCTAATCCTAACCCGAACCCAAGCCCTTACCCTAACCCTTATCCTTTCCCTAACACTAACCCTAAACCTAACCCTAACCCTAACCCTAACCTTAACCCTAACCCTAAACTTAACACTTACCCTTACGCAAACCCTAACCCTAAAAGTAGCCCTACCCTAACACTAACACTTACCCTTCCTGTAACCCTAACGCTAAACCTAAACCTAACCCTAACCCTTACCCTTAACCTAACACTAAACCTAACCTTAATGCTAACCCTAACCCTTACTCTAACCCTAACCCTTACTCTTACCCTAACCCTAACCCGAATCCTAACCCCTAACCCAACCCTAACCCAACCCTAACCCCTAACCCTAAACCTAACACTAAACCTTAACCTTACCCTAACCCTAACCCTAACCCTTACCCTTATCCTAACCCTAACCCTAAACTTAACCCTAAACCTAACACTAAACCTAACCCTAACACTTACCATTAACCTAACCCTAAACCTGACCCTAACCCAAACCCTAACCCTAGCCCTAACGCTTACCCTAACACTAACCCTAACTCTAACCCTTACCCTTACCCTAACCCTAACCCTAAACCTCACCCTAACCATAACCCTAACCCTTAACCTTACCTAACCCTAACCCTAAACCTAACCCTAACCCTAACTCTAAACCTAACCCTAACCCTAACTCTAAACCTTACCCTTACCCTAACCCTAACCCTAACCCTAACCGTAACTCTAAACCTAACCCTAACCCTAACCCTAACCCTTACCCTTACCCTAACCCTAACTCTAAACCTAACACTAACCCTAACCCTAACCCTAACTCTAACCCTTATCATAATCCTAACCCTAGCCCTAACGCCTAAACCTAACCCTAAACATAACCCTTACCCTTAGCCTAACCCTAACACTAATCTTAACCCTATTCCTAACCCTAACCCTTACCCTTACCCTTACCCTAACCCTAAACCTAAACCTAACCCTAACCCTTACCCCTAAACCTAACCCGTACCCCTAACATAACCCTAACCCTAACCCTATCCCTAAAACTAACCCGTACCCCTAACATAACCCTAAGCCTAACCTTAATGCTAACCCTAACCCTAAACCTAAACTTAATGCTAAACCTAACCCTAAGCCTAATCCTTACCCTAACCCTAACCCTAACCTTAATGCTAAACCAAACCCTAACTCTAACCCTAACCCTTAACCCTAACCCTTACCCTAACCCAAATCATTACCCTAACCCTAACCCTAACCCTAACCCTAACCCTAACCCAACCCTAAATCTAACCCTAACCCTAACCCTAACCATAATTCTAAAACTAACCCTAACCGTAACCCTAACGCTAACCCTCACCCTAACCCTAACCCTTACCCTAACCCTATCCCTAACCCTAACACTATCCCTAACCTTAACCCGAACCCTTACCCTTACCCTAACTCTAACCATAACCCTAAACCTAAACCTAACCCTAACGCTAACCCTAACCCTTACCCTTACCCTAACCCTAAAACTAAACCTAAACCTAACCCTAACCCTATCCCTTACCCTTACCCTAACCCTAGTCCTAACCCTAAACCTTACACTTACCCTAAACCTAAACCTTACCCTTACCTTAACCCTAACCCTAACCCTAACCCTAAACCTTACCCTTAACCTAACCCTAACCCTAAACCTAACCATAACCCTAACCCTAACCCTAACCCTAACCCTAAAACTTACCCTAACCCTAACCCTAACCTTAAAGCTCACACCAAACCTAACCCTAAACCTAACCCTAATCCTTACCCTAACCCTAAACCTAACCCTAACCCTTACCCTTACCCTAACCCTTACCCTAACCCTAACCCTAACCTTAATCCTAACCCTAACACTAACCCTAAACCTAACCCTAACCCTAACTCTAAACCTAACCCTAACCCTAACCCTTACCCTTACCCTAATCTAACCCTAACCCTAATCCTAACCCTAACATTAACCTAACCCTTACCCTTTCCCTAACCCTAAACCTAACCCTAACCCTAACATTAACCCTAACCCTAACCCTTACCCTAATCCTAACCCCAAAGCAAGCCTAACCCTAATCCTAATCCTTACCCTTACCCTAACCCTAACCCCAAACCTAACACTAACCGTAACCCTAAAACTAACCCTAACCCCTAAACTTAACCCTTACCCTAACCCTAACCATAGCCTAACCTTAAACCTAAACCTAATCTTAAACCTAAACCTAACTCTTACCCTTACCCAAACCCTAACCCTAACACTAACACTAACCCTAACCTTAAACCCAACCCTAACCCTAAATCTGACCCTTACCCTAACCCAAACCCTAAACCCAACCCTAACTCTAACCCTAAACCTAAGCCTTAACCTTACCCTAACCCTAACATTAAACATAACACTAATGTTTACCCCTAACCCTAACTCTAACCCTAACCCTAACACTAACCCTACCCTAACCCTAACCCTAGCCCTAACCCTAACCTTAATCCTAACCCTAACCCTAACCATAAGCCTAACCCTAACCCTAACACTAACACTAATCCTAACCTTAAACCTAACCCTAACCCTAACCCTAACCCTTACCCTAACCCTAACCCTAACCCTAAACCTAACCCTTACCCTTACCCTAACCCTAACATTAAACATAACCCTAATCTATACCCCTAACCCTAACCCTAACCCTTACCCTTTCCCTAACCCTAACCTAACCCTAACCTTAACCCTAACCCTAACCCTAACCCTAAACTTACACTTACCTTAACCCTAACCCTAAACCTAAACCTAACCCTAATCCTAACCCTAACCCTAACCCTAACCTTACCCTAACCCTAACCCTAACCCTAACCCTAACCCTAAAACTTACCCTAACCCTAACCCTAATCTAAAAGCTCACACCAAACCTAACCCTAATCATAACCCTAACCCTAATCCTTACCCTAACACTAAACCTAACCCTAACCCTTACCCTTTCCCTAACCCTAACCCTAACCCTAACCCTAACCCTAAGACTTACCCTTACCCTAACCCTAACCCTAACCTTAATCCTAACCCTTACCCTTCACCTAACCCTAACCCTAAACCTAACTTTTACCCTTACCCTAACCCTAACCCTAACCTTTACCATAACCATAACCCAAACCCTAACACTAACCCTAAACCTAACCCTTACCATTACCCTAACCCTAACCCTAACCCTAGCCCTAACACTTACCCTAACACTAACCCTAACCCTAGTACTTACCCTAAACCTAACACTAACCCTTACCCTTTCCCTAGCCCTAACACTAACCCTAACCCTAACCCTTACCCCTACCCTAACCCTAACCCTAAACCTAATATTAACCCTCACCCTAACCCTCACACTTACCCTAACCCTAACCCTTAACCTTACCCTAAACCTAACCCTAAACCTAACCCTAACCCTAACTCTAAACCTAACCCTAACCCTATCCATAACCTTTACCCTTACACTAATCTAACCCTAATCCTAACCCTAACCATAACATTAAACCTAACCCTTACCTTTACTCTTACCATAACACTAAACCTAACCCTAAGCCTAACATTAACCCTAAACTTAACCCTTACACTAACCCTAACCGCAACCCTAACCCTAACACCTAACACTATCCCTAACCCCTAAACCTAACACTAACCCTAACCCTAACACCCACCCTAACCCTAACACTAACCCTAACCCTTACCCTAACCCTAACGCTAACCCTAACACTAACATTAACCCTAACCCTAACCCTTACCCTAACCCTAACCCTAACCCTAATCCTAAACCCTAACCCTAACCCTAAACCTAACTCTCACCCTAACCCTAAACCTAACCCTAACCCTTCCCTAACCCTAACCCTAACACTTACCCTTACCCTAACCCTAACCCTAACCTTAACCATAACCCTTAACCAAACCCTAACCCTTACCATTACCCTGCCCTAACCCTAACACTAACCCTAACCCTAAACCTAACACTTACCCTAACCCTAACCCTTACCCTAACCCTATCCCTAACCCTATCCCTAACCTTAAACCTAACCCTTACACTTACCCTAACCCTAACCCTAAACCTAACCCTAAACCTAACCCTAGCCCTAACCCTAACCCTTACCCTAAGCTAACCGTAACTCCAAAGCTACCCTAACCCTAATCCTAACCCTAACACTTACCTTTAACCTAACCCTAACCCCAAACCTAACCCTAACCCTAACCCGAAAACTTACACTTACCCTAAACCTAACCCTAATATTAACCCTAACCCCTACCCTTAATCTAAACCTAACCCTAACCCTAACCCAAACACTAACCCCTAACCCTAAACCTATCCCTCAACCTAAACCTAACTCTAAACCTAACCCTTACACTATACCCAAACCTTACCCTTAACCTCACCCTAACCCTAACCCTAAACCCAACCCTTCCCTTACCCTCACCCTAACCCTAACATTAACCCCAAAGCTAAACCTAACCCTAACCCTAACCCTAACCCTAATTCTAAACCTAACCCTAACCCTAACGCTAACCCTGACCTTAACCCTAACCCTAACCCTAATCCTAACCCTTACTCTAACCCTAACCCTAACCCGAATCCTAACCCCTAACCCTAACCCTAACTCCTAACCCTAACCCTAACCCTAAACCTTACACTTACCCTAACCCTAACCCTTACCCTTACCTTAACTCTAACCCTAACCCTAAACCTAAACCTTACCCTTAACCTAACCCTTACCCTAAACCTAACCCTAACCCTAAACCTAACCCTAACCCTAACCCTAAAACTTACCCTAACCCTAACCCTAATCTAAAAGCTCACACCAAACCTAACCCTAACCCTAACCCTAACCCTAATCCTTACCCTAACACTAAACCTAACCCTAACCCTTACCCTTTCCCTAACCCTAACCCTAACCCTATCCCTAAGACTTACCCTTACCCTAACCCTAACCCTAACCCTAAACTTAATCCTAACCCTTACCCTTCACCTAACCCTAACCCTAAACCTAACCCTAACTCTAAACCTGACCCTAACCCTAACCCTAAACCTTACCCTAACCCTTTCCCTAACCCTAAACCTAACACTAAACCTAACCCTAACATAAACCATAACCCTTACACTTACCCTAACCCTAACCCTAACCTTAACCCTTACCCTTACCCTCAACCTAACCCTAAACCTAACACTAACCCTAACCCTAACACTTCCCCTTACCCTAACCCTAACCCTAAGCCTAACCGTTAACCTTACCCTAACCCTAACCCTAAACCTAACCCTAACCCTAACTCTAAACCTATCCCTAACATAAACCCTAAACCTTACCCTTACCCTAACGCTAACCCTAACACTTACCCTTACCCTAACCCTAGCCCTAAACCTAACACTCACCCAAACCCTAACCCTTACCCTTACCCTAACCCTAAACCTAACCCTAACACTAACCTTAACCCTAAACCTTACCCTTAACCTAAAGCTAACCCTAACCCTTATCCAAACCCTAACCCTAATCCTAACGCGTAAACCTAACCCTAACCATAACCGTTACCCTTACCCTTACCCTAACCCTAACAATAAGCTTAACCCTATTCCTAACCCTAACCCTTACCCTTACCCTTACCCTACCCCTAACCCTAAATCTTACCCTTACCGCACCCCTGACCCTAACCCTAACCCCTAACCCTATCCCTAACCCTAACCCTTACCCTAACACTAACCCTAACCCTAAACTTAACCCTAAACCTAACCCTAATCCTTACCCTAACCCTAAACCTTTCCCTAACCCATACCCTTTCCCTAACCCTAACCCTAACCCTAACCCGAAACCTAACCCTAATCCTAACCCTAACCCTAACCTTAATGCTAACCCTAACCATAACCCTAACCCTAAACCTTACCCTAACCCTAACCCTAACACTAATCCTTACCCTTACCCTAAACCTAAACCTTACCCTTTCCCTAACCCTAACCCTAACCCTTACCCCTACCCTAACCCTAACACTAAGGCTAACCTTAACCCTAACCCTAACCCTAACACTAACACTAACACTAACATTAACTCTAACCCTTACCCTTACCCTAACCCTAACCCTAACCCTTACCCTAATTCTAACCCTAAACCTAAACTAACCCTAACCCTAACCCTTACCCTTACACTCACACTAGCCCTAACCCTAACCCTAAACCTTACCCTTACCCTAACACTAACCCTAACCCTTACCCTAAACCTCACCCTAACCCTAACCCTAACCCCTAATCCTAACCCTAACCCTAACCCTTACCCTTACGCTTACCCTAACTCTAACCCTAAACTTAACCCTAACCCTAACCCTAACCCTAACCCTTACCCTTACCCTGACCTATCCCTAAACCTAACCCTAACCCTAACACTAACCCTAACCCCTAACCGTATCACAAACCCTAAACCTAACCCTTACCATTACCCTAACCCTAACCCTAACCTCAATGCTAACCCTAACCCGAACCTTAATGCTAACCATAACCCTAACCCTAATCCTTAACCTAAACCTAACCCTAACCCTAACAGTAACCCTTACCCTTAACCTGACCCTAAACTTAATGCTAACCCTAATCCTAAACCTAACCCTATCCCTTACCCTAACCCTCACCCTAACCCTAATCCTGACCCTAATCCTAACCCGAACCCAAGCCCTTACCCTAACCCTTATCCTTTCCCTAACACTAACCCTAAACCTAACCCTAACCCTAACCCTAACCTTAACCCTAACCCTAAACTTAACACTTACCCTTACGCAAACCCTAACCCTAAAAGTAGCCCTACCCTAACACTAACACTTACCCTTCCTGTAACCCTAACGCTAAACCTAAACCTAACCCTAACCCTTACCCTTAACCTAACACTAAACCTAACCTTAATGCTAACCCTAACCCTTACTCTAACCCTAACCCTTACTCTTACCCTAACCCTAACCCGAATCCTAACCCCTAACCCAACCCTAACCCAACCCTAACCCCTAACCCTAAACCTAACACTAAACCTTAACCTTACCCTAACCCTAACCCTAACCCTTACCCTTATCCTAACCCTAACCCTAAACTTAACCCTAAACCTAACACTAAACCTAACCCTAACACTTACCATTAACCTAACCCTAAACCTGACCCTAACCCAAACCCTAACCCTAGCCCTAACGCTTACCCTAACACTAACCCTAACTCTAACCCTTACCCTTACCCTAACCCTAACCCTAAACCTCACCCTAACCATAACCCTAACCCTTAACCTTACCTAACCCTAACCCTAAACCTAACCCTAACCCTAACTCTAAACCTAACCCTAACCCTAACTCTAAACCTTACCCTTACCCTAACCCTAACCCTAACCCTAACCGTAACTCTAAACCTAACCCTAACCCTAACCCTAACCCTTACCCTTACCCTAACCCTAACTCTAAACCTAACACTAACCCTAACCCTAACCCTAACTCTAACCCTTATCATAATCCTAACCCTAGCCCTAACGCCTAAACCTAACCCTAAACATAACCCTTACCCTTAGCCTAACCCTAACACTAATCTTAACCCTATTCCTAACCCTAACCCTTACCCTTACCCTTACCCTAACCCTAAACCTAAACCTAACCCTAACCCTTACCCCTAAACCTAACCCGTACCCCTAACATAACCCTAACCCTAACCCTATCCCTAAAACTAACCCGTACCCCTAACATAACCCTAAGCCTAACCTTAATGCTAACCCTAACCCTAAACCTAAACTTAATGCTAAACCTAACCCTAAGCCTAATCCTTACCCTAACCCTAACCCTAACCTTAATGCTAAACCAAACCCTAACTCTAACCCTAACCCTTAACCCTAACCCTTACCCTAACCCAAATCATTACCCTAACCCTAACCCTAACCCTAACCCTAACCCTAACCCAACCCTAAATCTAACCCTAACCCTAACCCTAACCATAATTCTAAAACTAACCCTAACCGTAACCCTAACGCTAACCCTCACCCTAACCCTAACCCTTACCCTAACCCTATCCCTAACCCTAACACTATCCCTAACCTTAACCCGAACCCTTACCCTTACCCTAACTCTAACCATAACCCTAAACCTAAACCTAACCCTAACGCTAACCCTAACCCTTACCCTTACCCTAACCCTAAAACTAAACCTAAACCTAACCCTAACCCTATCCCTTACCCTTACCCTAACCCTAGTCCTAACCCTAAACCTTACACTTACCCTAAACCTAAACCTTACCCTTACCTTAACCCTAACCCTAACCCTAACCCTAAACCTTACCCTTAACCTAACCCTAACCCTAAACCTAACCATAACCCTAACCCTAACCCTAACCCTAACCCTAAAACTTACCCTAACCCTAACCCTAACCTTAAAGCTCACACCAAACCTAACCCTAAACCTAACCCTAATCCTTACCCTAACCCTAAACCTAACCCTAACCCTTACCCTTACCCTAACCCTTACCCTAACCCTAACCCTAACCTTAATCCTAACCCTAACACTAACCCTAAACCTAACCCTAACCCTAACTCTAAACCTAACCCTAACCCTAACCCTTACCCTTACCCTAATCTAACCCTAACCCTAATCCTAACCCTAACATTAACCTAACCCTTACCCTTTCCCTAACCCTAAACCTAACCCTAACCCTAACATTAACCCTAACCCTAACCCTTACCCTAATCCTAACCCCAAAGCAAGCCTAACCCTAATCCTAATCCTTACCCTTACCCTAACCCTAACCCCAAACCTAACACTAACCCTAACCCTAAAACTTACCCTTACCCTTACCCTAAACCTAACCCTAACCCTAACCCTTATCCTAACCCTAACCCTATACCCAACCCTTCCCCTTACCCTCACCCTAAACCTAAACCTAAACCCAACCCTTATCCTTACCATCACCCTAACCCTAACCTTAACCCCAAACCTAAACCTAACCGTAACCCTTAAACTTACCCTAACCCTAATCCTAAAACTAACCCTAACCCTAACCCTAACCCTGACACTAACCCTAACCCTTACCCTAACCCTATCCCTAACCCTAACCCTATCCCTTACCGTAACCCTAACCCTTACCCGTACTCCAACCCTAACCATAACCCTAAACCTAAACCTAACCCTAACCCTAACCCTAACACTTACGCTTACACTAACCCTAAAACTAAAAGCAAATTTAACACTAAACCTAACCCTTACACTTACCCTCACACTAACCCTAACCCTAAACCTTACCCGTACCCTAAACTTAACCCTTACAGTTACATTAACCCTAACCCTAACCCCTAACCCTAACCCTCTCCCTTAACCTTACCCGTAACCTAACCTAACCCTAAACCTAACCCTAACCCTAACTCTAAACCTAAAACTAACCCTAACCCTAACACTTACCCTAACCCTAACCCTAACCTTAAAGCTCACACCAACCCTAACCCTAACTCTTAACCTAACCCTACCCCTCATCCTTACCCTAACCCTAAACCTAACCCTAACCCTTACCCTAACCCTAACCCTAACCCTAACCCTAAGACTTACCCTTACCCTAATCCTAACCCTAACCCTAACCCTAACCTTAACCCTAACCTTAACCCTAACCATTACCCTTGACCTAACCCTAATCCTTACCCTAATCCTAACCCTAAACCTAACACTAACCCTAACCCTAACCTTTACCCTTACCCTAACCTTTACCCTTACCCTCAACCTAACCCTAACCCTAACCCTTACCCTTACCCTAACACTAACCCTAATCCTAACCACTAACCCTAACCCTAATCCTAACCCTTACCCTTACGCTTACCCTAAACCTAACCCTAATCTTAACCCTAAACCTAACCCTAACCCAAACCCTTACCCTTACCTTAACCTATCCATAACCCTAACCTAACCCGTAACCCTATCCCTAACCCTAAACATAACCCTTACCCTTACCCTAACCCTAACCTAACCTTAATGCTAACCCTAACCCTAACCCTAACATTAATGCTAACCCTAACCCTAACCCTAATCCTTAACCTAACCCTAACCCTAACCCTAACAGTAACCCATACTCTTACACTTACCCTAATCCTAAACTTAATGCTAAACCTAACCCTAACCCTTACCTTAACACTCACCCTAACCCTAATCCTTACCCTAACCCTAACCCTAAACCTTACCCTAACTCTTACCCTTTCCCTAACCCTAACCCTAACACTTTCACTAACCATTACCCTTTCCCTAACCATAACCCTAACCATGACCCTAATCTTAACCCTAACCCTTACTCTAACCCTAACTCTAAACGTAGCCTTAACCCTACACCTAAACCTAACCCTCACCCCTACATTTACCCTGACCCCAATTTTAACACTAAACCTAACCCTAACCCAAATCCTTACCCTTAACGTAACCGTAACCATAACCCTAACCCCTAACCCTAACCCTAAACATTACCCTAACCCTAACCCTAACCCTAACCTTAACCCTAACCTAGCGCTAACCCTAGTCCTAACCCTTACCCTTACCCTAACCCTACCCTAACCTTAATGCTAACCCTAACCCTAACCCTAACCCTAAACCTTACCCTAACCCTAACCCTAACAATAATCCTTACTCTAAACCTAACCCTTACCCTAACCCTTAATCATTCCCTAACCCTAACCCTAACCCTAACCCTAACGCTAACCTAAACCCTAACGCTAACCGTAACTCTAACATTAACCCTATCCCTTACCCTTACCCTAACCCTAAACCTAACCCTTACCCTTACCCTAATCCTAACCCTAAACCTAAAACTAACCCTAACCCTAACCTTTACCCTGACCCTCACACTCACCCTAAACATAACCCTAAAACTTACCCTTACCCTAACACTAACCCTAACAGTTACCCTAACCCTAACCCTAACCACTAACTCTAACCCTAACCCTTACCCTTACTCTTACCCTAACCCTAACCCTAACCTTAACCCTAAACCTAAACCTAACCCAAACCCTTACACTTACCTTAACCTATCCCTAACACTAACCCTAACCCTAACCCCTAACCCTATCCCTACCCCTAAACCTAACCCTTACCCTTAAACTAACCCTAACCTAACCTTAATGCTAAACCTAAGCCTAACCCTAACCTTAATGCTAAATCTAACCCTAAGCCAAATTCTTAACCTAACCCTAACCCTAACCCTAAGAGTATCCCTTACCCTTACCCTTACCCTAACCCTAAACTTAATGCTAACCCTAACCCTAACGCTATCCCTATCCCTAACCCTTACTCTAACCCTCACCCTAACCCTAATACTTACCCTAACCCTAACCCTTACCCTAACCCTTACCGTTTCCCTAACCCTAACCCTAACACTAACCTTAATGCTAACCCTAACCCTAATCCTTAACCTAACCCTAACGCTAACACTAACAGTAACCCTTAACCTTACATTTACCCTAACCCTAAACTTAATGCTAACCCTAAACCTAACCCTAAGCTTAACACTTAACCTAACCCTTACCCTTTCCCTAACCCTAACCCTAACACTAACCATCACCCTAACCCTAACCCAACCTTACCCTAACCCTTACCCTTCCCGTAACCCTAACTGTAAACCTAACCCTAACCCTTACCCTTAACCTAACACTAAAACTAACCTTAATGCTAACCCTAACCCTAACTCTAACCCTAACCCTTTAACACTAACCCTAACCCTTACTCTAACACTAACCCTAACCCGAATCCTAACCCCTAACCCTAACCCTAACCCTAACCCTAACTCCTAACCCTAAACCTAACCCTAAACCTTACCCTTACCCTAACCCTAACCCTAAACCTAACCCCAACACCTAACCCTAACCCTAACCCTAACCCTAACCCTTACCCTTACCCTAACCCTAAACCTAACCTTAACAATAACCATAACCCTAACCCTAACACTATCCCTAAACCTAACCCTTAACATTACCCTAACCCTAACCCTAACCCTAACCCTAAACCTAACCCTAGCCCTAACCCTTACCCTAACACTAACCCTAACCCTAGTACTTACCCTAAACCTAACACTAACCCTTACCTTTTCCCTAGCCCTAACACTAAACCTAACCCTAACCCTTACCCCTACCCTAACACTAACCCTAACCCTAACCCTAATATTAACCCTCACCCTAACCCTTACACTTACCCTAACCCTAACCCTAAACCTGACCCTAACTCTAACCCTAACCCGTAACCTTACCCTAAACCTAACCCTAAACCTAACCCTAACCCTAACTCTAAACCTAAACCTAACACTAACCCTAACCTTTACCCTTACCCTAATCTAACCCTAACCCTAACCCTAACCCTAACATTAAACCTGAACCTTACCTTTACTCTTACCATAACCCTAAACCTAACCCTAACCCTAACATTAACCCTAAACTTAACACTTACACTAACCCTAACCGCAACCCTAACCCTAACCCCTAACACTAACCCTAACCCCTAAACCTAACCCTAACCCTAAACCTAACACCCACCCTAATCCTAACACTAACCCTAACCCTTACCCAAACCCTAACGCTAACCCTAACACTAACATTAACCCTAACCCTAACCCTTACCTTAACCCTAACCCTAACTCTAATCCTAAACCCTAACCCTAACCCTAACCCTAACGCTCAACCTAACCCTAACCCTAACCCTAACCCTAACCCTAACCATAACCCTAAACCTAACCCTAACCCTTACCCTAACCCTAACCCTAACCCTAACCCTTACCCTTACCCTAACCCTAACCTTAACCTTAACCATAACCCTTAACCTAACCCTAACCCTTACCCTTACCCTGCCCTAACCCTAACACTAACCCTAACCCTAAACCTAACACTTACCCTAACCCTAACCATTACCCTAACCCTATACCTAACCCTAACCCTAACCTTAACCCTAACCCTTACCCTTACCCTAACCCTAACCTTAAACCTAACCCTAAACCTAACCCTAGCCCTAACCCTAACCCTTACCCTAAGCTAACCATAACTCCAAACCTACCCTAACCCTAATCCTAACCCTAACACTTACCCTTAACCTAACTCTAACCACAAACCTATCCCTAACCCTACCCCGAAAACTTACACTTACCCTAAACCTAACCCTAATATTTACCCTAACCCCTACCCTTAACCTAAACCTAACCCTAACCCGAACACTAAACCCTAACCCTAAACCTAACCCTCAACCGAACCCTAACTCTAAACCTAACCCTTACACTATACCCAAACCTTACCTTAACCTCACCCTAACCCTACCCTAAACCCAAACCTTCCCTTACCCTCACCCTAACCCTAACATTAAACCCAAACCTAACCCTAACCCTAACCCTAACCCTAACCCTAACCCTAACCCTAATTCTAAACCTAAACGTAACCCTAACGCTAACCCTGACCCTAACCCTAACCCTTACCCTAACCCTATACCTAACCCTAACACTATCCCTAACCTTAACCCTAACCCTTACCCTTACCCTAACGATAACCCTAAACCTAAACCTAACCCTAACCCTAACCCTTACCCTTACCCTAACCCTAAAACTAAAACTAACCCTAACCCTAACCCTATCCCTTACCCTTACCCTAACCCTAACACTAACCCTAAACCTTACACTTACCCTAAACCTAACCCTTACCCTTACCTTAACTCTAAACCTAACGCTAACCCTAAATCTTACCCTTAACCTAACCCTAACCCTAAACCTAACCCTAACCCTAACCCTAAACCTAACCCTAACCCTAACCCTAAAACTTACCCTAACCCTAACCCTAATCTAAAAGCTCACACCAAACCTAACCCTACCCTAACACTAACCCTAACCCTAATCCTTACCCTAACCCTAAACCTAACCCTAACCCTTACCCTTTCCCTAACCCTAACCCTAACCCTAAGACTTACCCTTACCCTAACCCTAACCCTAACCATAACCTTAATCCTAACCCTTACCCTTCACCTAACCCTAACCTAACCATATCCCTAACCCTAACTCTAAACCTAACCCTAACCCTAACCCTAAACCTTACCCTAACCCTTACCCTAACCCTAACCCTAACACTAAACCTAACCCTAACATAAACCCTAACCCTTACCCTTACCCTTACCCTAACCCTAACCCTAACTTTAACCCTTACCCTTACCCTCAACCTAACCCTAAACAGAACACTAACCCGCACCCTAACACTTACCCTTACCCTAGCCCTAACCCTAAGCCTAACCGTTAACCTTACCCTAACCCTAAACCTAACCCTAACCCTAACTGTAAACCTAACCCTAACATAAACCCTAACCCTTACCCTTACCCTAACGCTAACCCTAACACTTACCCTTACCCTAACCCTAGCCCTAAACCTAACACTCACCCAAACCCTAACCCTTACCCTTACCCTAACCCTAACCCTAACCCTAACCCTAACCTTAACCCTAAACCTTACCCTAACCCTAACCCCTTACCCTATCCCTAACCCTAACCCTTACCCTAACCCTAATCTTAACCCGTAAACCTATTCCTAGCCCTAACCCTTACCCTTACCCTTACCCTAACCCTAACCCTAAAACCTAACCCTACCCCTAACCCTAAATCTTACCCTTACCCCAACCCTGACCCTAACCCTAACCCCTAACCCTATCCCTAACCCTAACCCTAACCCTTACCCTAACCCTAACCCTAACCCTAACCCTTACCCTAACCCTAACCCTAACCCTAACCCTAAACTTAACCCTAACCCTAACCCTAATCCTTACCCTAACCCTAAACCTTACCCTTACCCCAACCCTTTCCCTAACCCTAACCCCTAACCCTATCCCTAACCCTAACCCTAATCCTAACCCTAACCCTAACCCTAACCCTAAACTTAACCCTAACCCTAACCCTAATCCTTACCCTAACCCTAAACCTTACCCTAACCCTTAACCTTTCAATAACCCTAACACTAAGCCTAATCATAACCCTAATCCTAACCCTAACCTTAATGCTAACCCTAACCATAACCCTAACCCTAAACCTTACCTTAACCCTAACACTAATCCTTACCCTAACCCTAACCCTAACCCTAAACCTTACCCTTTCCCTAACCCTAACCCTAACCCTTACCCCTACCCTAACCCTAACCCTAACGCTAACCTTAACCCTAACCCTAACCCTAATCCTAACACTAACATTAACCCTAACCCTTACCCTTATCCTAACCCTAACCCTAACCCTAACCCATACCCTTACCCAAATTCTAACCCTAAACCTAAACTAACCCTAACCCTAACCCTTACCCTTACACTCACACTAGCCCTAACCCTAACCCTAAACCTTACCCTTACCCTAACACTAACCCTAACCCTTACCCTAAACCTAACCCTAACCCTAACCCCTATCCCTAACCCTAACCCTAACCCATACCCTTCTGCTTACCCTTACACTAACCCTAAACTTAACCCTAAACCTAACCCTAACCCTAACCCTTACCCTTACCCTGACCTATCCCTAAACCTAACCCTAACCATAACACTAACCCTAACCCCTAACCGTATCACTAACCCTAAACCTAACCCTTACCCTTACCCTAACCCTAACCCTAACCTCAATGTTAACCCTAACCCTAACCTTAATGCTAACCATAAACCTAACCCTAATCCTTAACCTAACCCTAACCCTAACAGTAACCCTTACCCTTACCCTTAACCTGACCCTAAACTTAATGCTAACCCTAATCCTAAACCTAACCCTATCCCTTACCCTAACCCTCACCCTAACCCTAATCCTGACCCTAACCCTAACCCGAACCCAAGCCCTTACCCTAACCCTTATCCTTTCCCTAACCCTAACCCTAAACCTAACCCTAACCCTAACCCTAACCTTAACACTAACCCTAACCTTAACCCTTACCCTTACGCAAACCCTAACCCTAAAAGTAGCCCAACCCTAACACTAACCCTTACCCTTCCCGTAACCCTAACCCTAAACCTAAACCTAACCCTAACCCTTCCCCTTAACCTAACACTAAACCTAACCTTAATGATAACCCTAACCCTAACTCTAACCCTAAACCTTACTATTACCCTAACCCTAACCCGAATCCTAACCCCTAACGGAACCCTAACCCAACCCTAACCCCTAACCCTAAACCTAACACTAAACCTTAACCTTACCCTAACCCTAACCCTAACCCTAATCCCAACACCTAACCCTAACCCTAACCCTAACCCTTACCCTTACCCAAACCCTAACTCTAAACTTAAGCCTAAACCAAACACTAAATCTAACCCTAACACTTACCATTACCCTAACCCTAAACCTGACCCTAACCCTAACCCTAACCCTAGCCCTAACCCTTACCCTAACACTAAACCTAACCCTAATCCTTACCCTAACCCTAACCCTAACCCTTACCCTTTCCCTAAACCTAACACTAACCCTAACCCTAACCCTTACCCCTACCCTAACGCTAACCCTAAACCTAACATTAACCCTAACCCTAACCCTAACCCTTACCCTAACCCTAACACTAAACCTTACCCTAACCCTAACCCTAACCCTTAACCTTAACCTAAACATAACCCTAAACCTACCCCTAACCCTAACTCTAAACCTAACCCTAACCCTAACCCTAACCCTTACTCTTACCCTAATCTAACCCTAACGCTAACCCTAACATTAACCTAACCCTTACCCTTACCCTAACCCTAAACCTAACCCTAACCCTAACATTAACCCTAACACTAACCCTTACCCTAATCCTAACCCCAAAGCAACCCTAAACCTAATCCTAACCCTTACCCTTACCCTAACCCTAACCCCAAACCTAACACTAACCCTAACCCTAAAACTTATCCTTACCCTTACCCTAAACCTAACCCTAACCCTAACCCTTACCCTAACCCTAACCCTGTACCCAACCCTTCCCCTTACCCTCACCCTAACCCTAAACCTAAACCCAACCTGTATCCTTACCCTCACCCTAACCCTAAACTTAACCCCAACCCTAAATCTAACCGTAACCTTTAAACTTACCCTAACCCTAATCATAAACCTAACCCTAACCCTAACCCTAACCCTAACCCTGACCCTAACCCTAACCCTTACCCTAACCCTATCCCTAACCCGAACCCAATTCTTAGCGTAACCCTAATCCTTACCCGTACCCTAACCCTAACCATAACCCTAAACCTAACCCTAACCCTAACCCTAACCCTTACCCTTACCCTAACCCTAAAACTAAAAGTAAACCTAACCCTAACCCTAACCCTTACCCTTACACTCACCCTAACCCTAACCCTTAACCTTACCCTTAACCTAACCCTAACCCTAAACCTAACCCTAAACCTAACTCTAAACCTAACCCTAACCCTAACCCTAACCCTAACACTTACCCTAAACCTAACCCTAACCTTAAAGCCCACACCAACCCTAACCCTAACCCTAACCCTCATCCTAATCCTTACCCTAACCCTAACCCTAACCATAACCCTTACCCTTTCCCTAACCCTAAACCTAACCCTAACCCTAAGACTTACCCTTACCCTAATCCTAACCCTAACCCTAACATTAACCTTAACCCTAACCATTACCCTTAACCTAACCCTAACCCTAACTCTAAACCTAACCCTAACCCTAACCCTAACCCTTACCCTACCCCTAACCCTAACCCTAACCCGAACCATAACCCTAATGTTAACTCTAAACTTACCCTTACCATAATCCTAACCCCAACCCTAACATTAACCCTAAACCTTACCCTTACCATAACTCTAACCCAAACCTTAACAAAAACCCCTAATCTTAACCTAACCCCAACGCTAACCCTTACCCTAACCCAAAACCTAACCCTAACGCTAACACCAAACCCTAAACCTAACCCTAACCTTAGCCCTAACCCTAACCCTAAACCTTACCCTTACCCTAACCCTAACCCTAACCTTAATGCTAACCCTAAGCCTAATCAAACCCTTACCCTAACCCTAACCCTAACCCTAATCCATACCCTTATCCTAACACTAACCCTACACCTAACCCTTACACTTATCCTAACCCTAACCCTAAACTTCATGCTAACCCTAACCCTAACCCTAACACTTACCCTAACCCTAAGCCTAACCCAAATCCTAACCCCTAAACCTAACCCTAACCCTAACCCTAACACTAACCCTTACTCTTACCTTTACCTTAACCCTAAATCTAACCCTAACCCTAACCCTAACCCTTACCCTTACCGTATCTCTAAGGCTAACCCTAAACCTTACCCTTACCCTAACCCTAATCCTAACCTTAATGCTAACCCAAACCCTAAACCTTACCCTAACACTAACCCTAACCCTAATCTTTACCCTAACTCTAACACTAACCCTAACCTTTACATTTTCTCTAACCAAAACACTAACCCTACCCCTAACCCTTAACCTTACCCTAACTTACCCTAACCCTAACACTAAACTTAACCCTAACCCTAACCCTTAACCTTACCCTAACCCTAACTCTAAACCTAACCCTAAACCTAATTCTAAACCTAACCCGAACCCTAATCCTAACCCTTACCCTTACCCTAACCCTTACCCTAACCATAACCCTAACCTTAACACTTACCCTTACCCTAACCCTAACCCTAAACCTAACACTAACACAAACCTAACCCTTACCCTTACCCTAACCTCAACCCTAACCCTAAACCTTACCCTTACCCTAACCCTAACCCTAACCCTTATCCTAAACCTAACCCTATCCCTAACCCCTAAACCTAACCCTAAACATAAACCTTACCGTTACCATTACCCTAACCCTTACCCTAACCCTATCCCTAACCCTACCACTAACCTTAACCCTAACCCTTACCCTTACCCTAACCCTAACCCTAACCCTAACCCTAAACCTTACCCTAGCCCTAACCTTAACCCTTACCCTTACGCTAACCCTAACCCCAAACCAACCCTAACCCTAATCCTAATCCTAACCCTTACCCTTAACCTAACCCTAACCCCAAACCAAACCCTAACCCTAACCCTAAAACTTACACTTACCCTAAACCTAACAATAATATTAATCCTAACCCCTACTCTTAACCTAAACCTAACCCCAACCCTAACCCGAACACTAACCACTAACCCTAACCCTAAACCTTAACTTATACCCAACCCTTACCCTCACCCTAACCTTAATGCTAACCCTAACCCTAACACTAATCCTTAACCTAACCCTAACCCTAACCCTAACATTAACCCTTACCCTTACCCTTACAATAACCCTAAACTTAATGCTAACCCTAACCCTAACCCTAACACTTACCCTAACCCTCAACTTAACCCTAATCCTTACCCTAACCCTAACCCTAACCCTAACCGTTACCCTAACCCTTGCCCTTTCCCTAACCCTAACCCTAACCCTAACCGTCACCCTAACCTTAACCCTAAACTTAACCCTTACCCTTACGCAAACCCTAACCCTAAACGTATCCCTAACCTTAACACTAACCCTTACCCTAAACCTTACCCTTCCCTTAACCCTAACCGTAAACCTAACCCTAACCCTTACCCTTAACCTAACACTAAACCTAACCTTAATGCTAACCCTAACCCTAACTCTAACCCTAACCCATACTCTAACCCTAACCGTAACCCGAATCCTAACCCCTAACCCTAACCCTAACCCTAACTCCTAACCCTAACCCTAACCTTAAACCTTACCCTTACCCTAACACTAACACTAACCCTAACACCAACACCTAACCCTAACCCTAACCCTAACCCTAACCCTAACCCTAAACCTGACCCTAATGGTAACCCTAACCCTTAACCTTGCCCTAAACCTAACCCTAAACCTAACCCTAACCCTAACTCTAAACCTAACCCTAACCCTAACCCTAACCCTTACCCTTGCCCTAATCTAACCCTAACCATAACCCTAACCCTAACATTAAACCTAACCCTTACCTTTACCCTTACCATAACCCTAAACCTAACCCTAACACTAACATTAACCCTAACCCTAACCAGAACCCTAACCCCTAACACTAACCCTAACCCCTAAACCTAACCCTAACCCTAACCCTAACGCCCAACCTAACCCTAACCCTAACCCTAACCCTTCCCCTAACCCTAATGCTAACCCTAACACTAACATTAACCCTAACCCTAACCCTTACCCTAACCCTAACCCTAACCCTAATCCTCAAACCTAACCCTAATCCTAACCCTAACCCTAAGGCTCACCCTAACCCTAACCCTAACCCTTACCCTAACACTAACCCTAACCCTAACGCTTACCCTTACCCTGCCCTAATCCTAACCCTAACCCTATCCCTAATCCTACCACTATCTTTAACCCTAACCCTTACTCTTACCCTAACCCTAACCACTAACCCTAAACCTAACCCTAACCCTTACCCTATACCCAACCCTTACCCTTACCCTCAGCTTAACCCTAACCTTAACCCCAACCCTAAACCTAACCCTAACCCTAACCATAACCATAATCCTAATTCTAAACCTAACCCTAACCCTAACCCTAACGCTAACCCTCACCCTAATCCTAACTCTTACCCTAAACCTATACCTAACCCTAACACTATCCCTAACCTTAACCCTAACCCTTACCCTTAACCTAACCCTAACCATAACCCTAAACCTAAACCTAACCCTAAGCCTAACCCTAACCCTTACCCTTACCCTAACCCTAAAACTAACCCTAACCCTAACCCTAACCCTAACCCTATCCCTTACCCTTACCCTAACCCTAAACCTAAACCTTACCCTTAACCTAACCCTAACCCTTAACCTTACTATAAACCTAACCCTAAACCTAACCCTAACCCTAACCCTAAACCTAACCCTAACCCTAACCCTTACCCTTACCCTAATCTTACCCTAACCCTAACCCAAACCTAACATTATCGTAACCCTTACCCTTACCCTTACCCTAACCTTAAACCTAACCCTAACTCTAACATTAACCCTAAACCTAACCCTTACCCTAACCCTAACCCCAAAGCAACCGTAACCCTAATCCTAACCCTTACCCTTACCCTAACCCTAACCCCAAACCTAACCCTAACCCTAACCCTAAAACTTATCCTTACCCTTACCCTAAACCTAACCCTAACCCTAACCCTCACCCTAACCCTAACCCTATACCCAACCCTTACCCTTACCCTCACCCTAACCCTAAACCTAAACCCAACACTTATCCTTACTCTCACGCTAACCCTAACCTTAACCCCAACCTTAAACCTAACCGTAACCCTTACCCTTACCCTAATCCTAAACCTAACCCTAACACTAACCCTAACACTGACCCTAACCCTAACCCTTACCCTAACCCTATCCCTCACCCTAAACCTATCCCTAACCTTAACCCTAACCCTTACCCTTACACTAACCCTAACCATAACCCTAATCCTAACCCTAACGCTAACCCTAACCCTAACCCTTACACTTACCCTAACTCTAAAACTAAAAGTAAACATAACCCTAACCTTAACCCTTACACTTACCCTCACCCTAACCCTAACTCTAAACCTTATCCTTACCCTAAACCTAACCATTACCCTTACATTAACCCTAACCCTAACCCTAACCCTTAAACTTACCCTTAAGCTAACCCTAACCCTAAACCTAACCCTAACCCTAACTGTAAACCTAACCCTAACCCTAACCCTAACACTTACCCTAACCCTAACCATAACCTTAAAGCTCACACCAACCCTAACCCTAACCCTAACCCTAACCCTACTCCTTACCCTAACCCTAAACCTAACACTAACCCTTACCCTTTCCCTAACCCTAACGCTAACTCTAATCTTAAGACTTACCCTTACCCTTACCCTAACCCTAACCCTAACCCTAACCCTAAAGTTAACCCTAACCCTTACCCGTACCCTAACCCTAACCCCAACCCTAACATTAACCCTTAACCTTACCCTTACCCTAACTCTAACCCAAACCCTAAACCTAACCCCTACCATTACCCTATCCGTAACCCTAACCCTTAACCTAACCCAAAACCTAACCGCAACGCTAACCCCTAACCCTAACCCTAACCCTAACCATAACCTTAACCCTAACCCTAACCCTAACCCTTACCCTTACCCTAACCCTAACCCCAAACCTATTCCTAATTATAACCCTAACCCTAACCATAACCCTAAACCTAACCCTTACCCCTTACCCTAACCCTAACCCTATCCTTAACCCTAACCCTAACACTAACCCTAATCCTAACACTTACCCTTACTCTAACCCTAAACCTAAACCTAAACCTCACCCTAACCCTAACCGTACCCTAACACTTACCCTAACACTAACCCTAACCCTAATCCTTACTCTAACCCTAACCCTGACCCTAACCCTTACCCTTTCCCTAACCCTAACACTGACCCTAACCCTAACCCGTACCCCTACCTTAACCTTAACCCTAACCCTAACATTAACCATACCCCTAACCCTAACACTTACCCTTACCCTAATCATAACATTAACCCTGACCCTAACCCTAACCCTAACCCTTAACCTTACCCTAAACCTAACCCTAAACCTAACCATAACCTTAACTCTAAACCTAAACGTAACCCTAACCCTAACTCTTACCCTTACAATAACCCTAACCCTAACCCTAACCCTAACATTAACCCTAACATTAAACCTAAACCTAACACTAACCCTAACCCTAACCCTTACCCTTACCATGAACCTAACCCTAAACCTAAACCTTACCCTTAACCTAACCAAAACCCTTATTCTAACCGTAACCCTAACCCAAACCCCCAACCCTAACCCTAACCCTAACACTTAACCTTACACTTATCATAACCCTAACCCTAAACTTAACCCTAAACCTAACCCTAACCCTTACCTTTACCCTAACCCTAACCCTAAACCTAACCCTAACCCTAACTCTAAACCTAACCCTAAACCTAACCCGTACCATTAACCTTACCCTAACTCTAAACTTAATGCTAACCCTAACCCTAACCCTAACCTTAATGCTAACCCTAACCCTAATCCTTAGCCTAATCGTAACCCTAACCCTCACCCTAACACTAACCCTAACCCTAATCCTTACCTTAACAATAAACCTAACCCTAACTCTTACCCTAAACCTTAAAATTTCCCTAACCATAACCCTAACCATAACCCTAACCTTAACCCTAACCCTAACCCTTACCCTAAACATAACTGTAAACCTAGAACTAACCCTATCATTAAACCTAACCATCACCCTTACCCTTACCCTAACCCTAATTCTAAACTGAAACTTAACACTAAACCTAACCCTAACCCTAAACCTTACCCTTATCCTAACCCTAATCCTAACCCTAACCCTAACAGTTACCCTTACCCTAACCCTAACCAGAACCCTAACTTTTACCCTAAACTTAACCATAACACTAACCCTTACCCTAACCCTAACCCTAACCCTAAACCTAATCCTTACCTTAACCCTAACCCTAACCCTTAGCCTAAACCTAAACCTAACCATAACACTAACCCTTACCCTAACCCTAACCCTAACCCTAACCCTAATCCTTACCTTAGCCCTAACCCTAACCCTTAGCCTAAACCTAACCCCAACCCTAACCTTAAAACTAACCCTAACCCTAACCCTTACCCTTACCCTTACTCTAACCCTAAACCTAACCCTAACACTAAACTTAAACCTAACCCTAACCCTAACCCTTACCCTTAACCTAACCCTAAACCTAACCCTAACCCTAACTCTAAACCTAACCCTTATCCCTACCCTAAACCTAACCATAAACCTAACCCTAACCCTAACCCTAAACCTAACCCCTAAACCTAACCCTTTCCTTTATCCGAAACCTACCCCTAACCCTACCCCTAACCCTAACACTTACCCTTACACAAACCCTAACCTTAATTGTAACCCTGACCCTAAACCTAACCCTAACCCTAACCCTAACCCTTACCATTAGCTAACCCTAACCCTAACCCTAACCCTAAACCTAAACCTAACACTTACCCTTACCCTAACCCTAACCCTAACCCTTACCCTATCCCTAACCCTAACCCTAACCCTAAACCTAACCCTAACCCTAACCCTAACTCTAAACCTAACCCGAACCCTAACCCTAACACTTACCCTAACCTAACCCTAACCTTAAAGCTCACACCAAACCTAACCCTAACCGTAACCCTAACCCTAAACTTAACTGTAACCCTAACACCAACCCTAAGCATTACCCTTAACCTAACCCTAACCCTAAACTAACCCGTACCCTTACCCTAACCCTAACGCCAAACCAAACACTAACCCTAACCCTAAACCTTACCCTTACCCTAACCCTAACCCTAACCCTAACCCTAACTCCTAATCCTAACCCTAACCCTAAACCTTACCCTAACCCTAACCCTAAACCTAACCATAACTCTAAACCTAACCCCTACCACTAACGCTAACCCTAACCCTTACCCTTACCCTAACCCTAACCCTAAACCTAACCTAATTCTAACCCTTACCCTAACCCTTATCCTAACCCTAACCCTAACCCTAACATTTACGCTAACCCTAAACCTACCCCTAAACCTTTCCCTTACTCTAACTCTAACCTTAAAACTAACCCTAACCCTAACCCTAACCCTAACCCTTACCCTTACCCTAACCCTAACACTAAACTTAACCCCAACCCGAAACCCAATCCTAACCCTAAGCCTAATGCTTACCCTTACCCTAAACCTAACCCTAACCCTAACACTAACATTTATCCTTACCCTAACCCTAACCCTAAATTTTGCCCTAACCCTAACCCTAAACCTAACCGTAACCCTTACCGTAAACCTAACCCTAACCCTAACCCTAGACCCTAACCCTAACCCTTAAACTAACCCTAACCCTAACAATAACCCTAACCCTTACCCTTACCATAACCCTAACACTAACCCTAAACTTAACCCTAACCCTAACCCTAAACCTAACCCTAACCCTTTCCCTTACCCTAACTTTAACCCTAAACCTAACCCTTACCGTTACCCTAACCCTAAGCCTAACCCTAACCCCTAAACCTAACCCTAACCCTGCCCTAACTCTAACCCTTAGTCTTACCCTAACCCTAACCCTAATCCTAACCCTTACCCTAACCCTATCTCTAACCCTTAGCCTTACCCTAATACTAACCCTAACCCTTACCCTAACCCTAACCCTAACCCTTACCTTAACCCTAACACTAAACCTAACTACTAACCCTAACCCTAAACCTAACGCTCACCCTAACCCTAACCCTAACCCTAACCCATACCCAAAACCTAATCCTAAATCTAACCCTTAGTCTTACCCTAACCCTAAACCTAACCCTAACCCTTACCCTAACACTAACCCCTCACCCTAACCCATACCCTAACGCCCTCCCTTACCCTAGCCCTTACCCTAACCCTAACCCTAAACCTAACCCTTACACTTACCCTCACCCTTACCCTAACCTAACCCTAAACCTAACTCTAACCCTTACCCTTACCCTAACCCTTAACCTAACCCTAACATTAACACTAATCCTAACCCTTATCTTAACCATAATCCTTACCCTAACCCTAAACCTAATCCTAAACCTAACTTTAACCCTAACGCTTTCCTTTACCCTAACCCTAACCCTAAACCTAAACATAACCCTAACTCTAAACCTAACCGTAACCCTAACCCTAACTCTCACCCTTACAATAACCCTAACCCTAACCCTAACCCTAACATTAACCCTAACCCTTATCCTTAACCTAACCCTAACCCTAACCCTAACTCTAACACTTACCCTTACTCTAACCCTAAACCTAAACCTAACACTAACCATAACCCTAACCCTTACACTTACTCTGACCCTAACCCTAAACCTTACCCTTACCCTTAACCTAACCTTAACCCTTATCCTAACCGTAACCCTAACCCTAACCCCCAACCCTAACCCTCACCCTAACACTTACCCTTACCCTTATCCTAACCCTAACCCTAAACTTAACCCTAAACCTAACCCTAACCATTACCTTTACCCTAACCCTAACCCTAAAATTAACCCTAACCCTAACTCTAAACCTAACCCTAAACCTAACCCTTACCCTTAACCTTACCCTAACCCTAAACTTAATGCTAACCCTAACCCTAACCCTAACCTTAATGCTAAACCTAACCCTAATCCTTACCCTAACCGTAACTCTAACACTAACCCTAACCCTCACCCTAACACTAACCCTAACCCTAACACTAACTGTAAACCTAGCCCTAACCCTATCATTAAACCTAACCATCACCCTTACCCTTACCCTAACCCTAAGTCTAAACCGAAACTTAACACTAAACCTAACCCTAACCCATAACCCTAACCCTAACCCTAAACCTGACCATTACCCTAACCCTAACCCTAACCCTAACCCTAACAGTTACCCTTACCCTAACCAGAACCCTAACTTTTACCCTAAACCTAACCATAACCCTAACCCTTACCCTAATCCTAACCCTAACCCTATTCCTTACCTTAACCCTAACCCTAACCCTTAGCCTAAACCTAACCCTAACCCTAACCTTAACACTAACCCTAACCCTAACCCTTACCCTATCCCTAACTGTAAACCTAGCCCTAACCCTATCATTAAACCTAAACATCACCCTTACCATTACCCTAACCCTAACTCTAAACCGAAACTTAACACTAAACCTAACCCTGACCCATAACCTAACCCTAACCCTAATCCTGACCCTTACCCTAACCCTAACCCTAACCCTAACCCTAACAGTTACCCTTACCCTAACCCTAACCAGAACCCTAAATTTTAACCTAAACCTAAACATAACCCTAACCCTTACCCTAACCCTAACCCTAATCCTACCCCTAACCCTAATCCTTACCTTAACCTAACCGTAAGTCCTTAGCCTAAACCTAAGCCTAACCCTAACCTTAACACTAACACTAACCCTAACCCTTACCATTACCCTAATCCTAAACCTAACCCTAACACTAAACTTAAACCTAACCCTAACCCTAACACTTACCCTTACCCTAAACCAAAACCTAACCCTAACCCTAACTCTAAACCTAAGCCTTAACCCTACCCTAACCCTAACCATAAACCTAACCCTAACCTTAACCCTAACCCCTAACCCTAACCCTAACCCTTTCCCTTATCCTAAACCTACCCCTAACCCTACCCCTAACCCTAACACTGACCTTACACAAACCCTAAACTTAATCCTAACCCTGACCCTAAACCTAACCCTAACCCTAACCCTAACCCTAACCCTAACAATAACATTTACGGTAACCCTAAACCTAACCCTCACACTTTCCCTTACCCTTACCCTAACCCTAACCTTAAACTTAACCCCAACCCGAAACCCAATCCTAACCCTAACCCTAAGGCTTACGCTTACCCTAAACATAACCCTAACCCTAACCCTAACACTATCACTTACCCTTACCCTAACCCTAACCCTAAATTTTACCCTAACCCTAACCCTAAACCTAACCCTTACCCTAAACCTAACCCTAACCCTAACCCTAATCCCTAACCCTAACCCTTAAACAAACCCTAACCCTAACAATAACCCTAACCCTTACCCTTACCCTAACCCTAACCCCTAACCCTAACCCTAACCCTAACCCTAACTCTAACCCTTAGTATTACCCTAAACCTAACCCTAATCCTAAACCTTACCCTAACACTAAGTCTAACCCTTAGCCTTACCCTAACCCTAACCCAAACCCTTACCCTAACCCTAACCCTAACCCTTACCCTAACCCTAACACTGACCCTAACCACTAACCCTAACCCTAACCCTAACGCTCACCCTAATCCTAACCCTAACCCTAACCCTTACACTAACCCTAATCCTAACTCTAACCCTTAGCCTTACCCTAACCCTAAACCAAACCCTAACCTTACCCAAACCCTAACCCTAACACTAACCCTTAACCTAACCCTAACATTAACCCTCACCCTAACCCATAACCTAACGCTCTCCCTCACCCTAACCCTTAACCTAACCCTTACCCTAACCCTAACCCTAAACCTAACCCTTACTCTTACTCTAACCCTAACCCAAAACCTATCCCTAACCCTAACCCTAAACCTTACCCTTACCGTAAATCTAACCCTAAACCTAACCCTAACCCTAACCTTAACCCTAAACCTAACACTAACCCTAAATCTAACCCTTACCCTAAACCTATCCCTGAACGTAACCCTAAACCTAACCCATACCCTTACCATAACCCTAACCCTAAACCTAACCCTAACCGTAACCCTAACCCTAACCCTTACCCTAACCTTAACCCTAACCCTAACCCTAAACCTAAATCTAACCCTAACCCTAACTTTTACCCTAACCCTAACACTAACCCTAACTCTAACCTTAACCCTTACCCTAACCATAACCCTACCTCTAACCCTAACCCTAACCGAACTGTTACCCTAAACCTAACAATAACCCTTACCCTAACCCTAACCCTGACCCTAAACTTAACCCTAACCCTAACCCTAACCCTAACCCTTACCCTAACTGTACCCCTAACCCTAACACTAACACTAACCTTAACCCTAACCCTAACCCTAATTCTAACCCTTAGCCTTACGATAACCCTAACCCTAACCCTAACCCTTATTATAACCCTAATTCTAAACCTTAGCCTTACCCTAACCCTAACCCTAACCCTTACCCTAACCCTAACCCTAACCTTACCCTAACCCTAACCCTAACCCTAAACCTTACTCTAAACCTAACCCTAACTCTAACCCTTAGCCTTACCCTAACCCTAACCCTAACTCTAACCCTTAGCCTTAACCTAACCCTAAACCTAACTCTAACCCTTACCCTAACCCTAACCCTTACCCTTACCCTAACCTTAACCCTAACCCTAACCCCAACCCTAAAGCTAACCCTAACCCTTAACCTTACCCTAACCCTAACCCTTAAACTACCCCTAAACCTAACCCTAATCATAACCCTAATCCTTACCCTAACCGTAACCTATCCCTACCCTAACCTTCACCCTTACCCTAACCCTGACCTTAAACCTAACCCTAACCCTAACCCTAACCCTTACCCTTATCCTAAACCTAATCCTAAACCTAACCCTAACCCTAACCCTTACCCTTATCCTAACCCTACCCTTAAACCTTACCCTAACCCTAACCCTAACCCTAACCCTAACCCTAACCTCAACCCCAACCCTAAACCTAACCATGACCCTAACCCTAAAGCTTACCCTTACCCTAAACCTAACCCTAACCCTAACTTTCACCCTAACCCTAACCCAAACCCTAACGGTAACCGTTACCCTTAACCTAACCCTGACACTAACTCTAACCCTAACCCTAAACCTAACCCTAACCATAACCCTTTCCCTAACAATAACATTTACAGTAACCCTAAACCTAACCCTAACACTTTCCCTTACACTAACTCTAACCTTAAACCTAACGCTAACCCTAACCCTAACCCTTACCCTTACCCTAACCCTAACCTTAAACTTAACCCCAACCCGAAACCCAATCCTAACCCTAACCCTAAGGCTTACGCTTACCCTAAACCTAACCCTAACCCTAACCCTAACATTATCACTTACACTTACCCTAACCCTAACCCTAAATTTTACCCTAACCCTAACCCTAAACCTAACCCTTACCCTAAACCTAACCCTAATCCTAACCCTAATCCCTAACCCTGACCCTTAAACAGACCCTAACCCTAACAATAACCCTAACCCTTACCCTTACCCTAACCCTAACCTTAAACTTAACCCCAACCCGAAACCCAATCCTAACCCTAACCCTAAGGCTTACGCTTAACCTAAACCTAACCCTAACCCTAAACCTAACACTAACACTTACCCTTACCCTAACCCTAACCCTAAATTTTACCCTAACCCTAACCCTAAACCTAACCCTTACCCTAAAACTTACCCTAACCCTAACCCTAATCCCTAACCCTAACCCTTAAACAAACCCTAACCCTAACAATAACCCTAACCCTTACCCTTACCGTAACCCTAACACTAACCCTAACCATAACCCTAACACTAACCATAACCCTAACCCTGACCATTACCCTTACCCTAAACTTAACCCTAAACCTAAACCTTACCCTTACCCTAACCCTAACCCCTAACCCTAGCCCTAACCCTAACCCTAACTCTAACCCTTAGTCTTACCCTAAACCTAACCCTAATCCTAAATCTTACCCTAACACTAAGTCTAACCCTTAGCCTTACCCTAACCCTAACCCTAACCCTTACCCTAACCCTAACCCTAACCCTTCCCCTAACCCTAACACTGACCCTAACCACTAACCCTAACCCTAACCCTAACGCTCACCCTAATCCTAACCCTAACCCTAACCCTTACACTAAACCTAATCCTAACTCTAACCCTTAGCCTTACCCTAACCCTAAACCTAACCCTAACCTTACCCAAACCCTAACCCTAACACTAACCCTTAACCTAACCCTAACATTAACCCTCACCCTAACCCATAACCTAACGCTCTCCCTCACCCTAACCCTTACCCTAACCCTTACCCTAACCCTAACCCTAAACCTAACCCTTACACTTACCCTCACCCTTATCCTAACCTAACCCCAACCCTAACCCTAACCCTAACCCTTACCCTTACCCTAACCCTTAACCTAACCCTAACATTAACCCTAATCCTAACCCTTAACCTAACCATAATCCTTACCCTAACCCTAAACCTAATCCTAAACCTAACTTTAACCTTAACGCTTTCCCTTACCCTAACCCTAACCCTAACTTAACCCTAACCCTAACCCTTACCCTTACCATAACCCTAACCCCAAACCTAAGCCTATCCCTAACCCTAACCCTAACCCTTAACCTAACCCTAACCCTACCCTTTACTCTTACCCTAAACCTAACACAAAACTAACCCTAACCCTAACCCTAAACCATACCCTTACCCTAAACCTAACCCTAACCCTAACCCTAACCCTAACCTTAACCCTATACCTAACACTAAACCTAAAGCTAACTCTTACCCTAACCCTAACCCTGAACCTAACCCTAACCCTAACCCATATCCTTACCCTAACCCTAACCCTAAACCTAACCCTAACCCTAACCCTAACCCTTACCCTAACCCTAACCCTAAACCTAAACCTAAACCTAAATCTAACACTAACCCTAACTTTTACCAGAACCCTAACACTAACCCTAACCCTAACCCTAACACTAACCCTTACCCTAACCGTAACCCTACCTCTAAAACTAACCCTAACCCTAACCCTTACCTTTACCCTAACCGTACCCCTAACCCTAACACTAACTCTAACCCTAACCCTAACCCTAACCCTAACCCTAACCCTAACTCTAACCCTTACCCTAACCCTAAGCCTAACCCTTAATCTTACCCTAACCGTAAACCTTAACCTACTCCTATTCCTAACCCTAAACCTAACCCTAACTCTAACCCTTACCCTAAACCTAAACCTAACCCTAATCCTTACCCTAACCATAATGTATCCCTAACCCTAAACTTAACCCTAACCCTTACCCTTACCCTAACCCTAACCCTAAACCTATCCATAAAACTAACACTAACCCTTACCATTACCCGAAACCTAACCCCAAACCTAACCCTAACCCTAACCCTAATTCTAACCCTTAGCCTTACCCTAAACCTAACCCTAAGCCTAACCTTTACCCTAACCCTAACTCTAAACCTAACCCTAACCCTAACCCTAACCCTAACTCTAAACCTTACCCTTACCCTAACCCTACCCCTTAACCTTACCATAACCCTAAACCTTAACCTACTCCTACTCCTAACCCTAACCCTAACCCTAATTCTTACCCTAACCGTAACGTATCCCTAACCCTAACCTTAACCCTAACCCTTACTCTTACCCTTACCCTAACCCTAACCCTAAACCTAACACTAACCCTTACCATTACCCGAAACCTAACCACAAACCTAACCCTAACCCTAACCCTAACCCTTAACCTAACCCTAACCCTAACCCTTACTCTTACCCTTACCCTAACCCTAAACCTAACCCCTAACCCTAACCTTAACCCTAACCCTAATTCTAACCCTTAGCCTTACCCTAACCCTAACCCTAACCCTAACCCTTACCCTAACTCTAACCCTTAACTAACCCTAACACTAACACTAACCCCTATCCCTAAACTTAACCCTAACGCTCACCCTAACCCTAACCCTAAATCTAACCCTTACCCTAACCCTAAACCTAACTCTAACCTTAGCCTTACCATAACCCCAACTCTAACCCTTACCCTAACTCTAAACCTAACCCTTACCTAACCCTAACCCTAACCCTAACCGCTAAACCTAACTCTAACCCTAACGCTCACCCTAACCCTAACCCTAACCCTCACCCTTACTCTAACACTAACCCAAAACCTAACCCTTACCCTAACCCTAACCCTAACGCTAACCTCAACCCTAAAGCTAACCCTACCCCTTAACCTTACCCTAACCCTAAACCTTAACCTACCCCTAACCCTAACCCTAACCCTAACTCTAATCCTTACCCTAACCATAACCTATCCCTAACCCTGACCTTAACCCTAACCCTTACCCTTACCTTAACCCTAACCCTAACCATAAACCTAACCATAAACCTAACACTAACCCTTACCCTAACCCGAACCCTAACCCCAAACCTAACCCTAACCCTAACCCTAACCATTACCCTAACCCTAACCTTAACACTAACCCTTACTCTTACCCTAACCCTAAACCCAAACCTAACACTAACCCTAACCCTAAAGCATACCCTTACCCTAACATAACCCTAACCCTTACCCTAACCCTAAAACTAACACTAACCCTAACCCTAACCTTAACACTAACCCTATCTCTTACCCTGACCCTAAACCTAACCCTAACCCTAACCCTTACCCTTACCCTACACCTAAACTTAACCCTAAACCTAACACTAACACTAAACCTAACCCTTACCCTAACCCTAACCCTGAAACTAAACCTAACCCTAACCCTTACCCTTACCCTAAGCCTAAACCTAAACCTAACCCTAACCCTAACCCTAACCCTAACTCTTACCCTAACCCTAAACCTAACCCTAACCCTAACCCTTACCCTTACCCTAAACCTAACCCTAACCCTAAACCTTATTCTTACCCTAACCCTAAACCTAACATTAATTCTAACCCTAACCCTAACCCTTACCCTAACCCTAACCCTAACCTTAATCCTTACCCTAACTCTAACCCTAACCCTAACCCTTACCCTAACCCTAACCCTGAGCCTAAACCTAAACATAACCCTTAACCTTACACTAACACGAACCCTAAACCTAACCCTAACCCTCACCCGAAACCTAACCCTTACCCTAACCCTAACGTTAACCCTAACCCTAACCATAACCCTAATCCTTACCCTAACCCTAACCCTATCCCTAACCCTACACTAACCCTATCCTAAACTTTACCCTTACTCTAACCCTAACCCTAACCCTAACCCTAACCCTTACCCTTACAATAAACCTAAACCTAACCCTAACTCTAACCCCTAACCATAAGCCTAACCTTAAACATAACACTTACCCTAACCCTAACCCTAAATCTAACCCTTACCCTTACCCTAAACCTAAGTGTAACCTTAATGCTAACACTAAACCTAAACCGAAACCTAATCCTTACCCTAAACCTAACCCTAACCCTAAACCTAACACTTACCCTTACCCTAAACCTAACCGTAACCTTAACCCTAACCCTAACCCTAACCCTAACCCTTACCATTACCCTAAACCTAACCCTAACCCTAACCCTAACCCTAAACTTAACTCCAAACCTAACCCTAACCCTAACCCTAACCCTAACCTAACCCTTACCCTAATCCTAATCCTAAACCTAACCACTAACCCTAACCCTTACCCTAACCCTTACCCTTAACCTAACCCTAACCCTACCTTTAACCCTAACCCTAAATCTAACCGGAAGCCTTACCCTAACCCTAACCCTAACCCTTAGCCTAAAGTTAACCCTATCCCTAACCTCAACACTAACCCTAACCCTAACCCTAACCCCAAACCTAACTCTAACGATAAACCTTACCCTTATCCTAAACCTAACCCTAACCCTAACCCTGACCCCTAACCCTAACCCTAACCCTCACCCTTACCCTAACCCTAACCCTAAACTTAACCCTAAACCTAACACTAACCCTAACCCTAACCCTTACCCTAACCCTAACCCTGAACCTAAACCTAAACCTAACCCTTACCCTAAGCCTAAACCTAAACCTAACCCTAAACCTAACCCTAACTCTTACCCTAACCCTAAACCTAACCCTAACCCAACCCTTACCCTTACCCTAAACCTAACCCTAACCCTAAACCTTATTCTTACCCTAATCCTAACCCTAACATTAATTCTAACCCTAACCCTAACCCTAAACCTTACCCTAACCCTAACCTTAATCCTTACCCTAACTCTAACCCTAAACCTAACCCTTACCGTAACCCTAACCCTGAGCCTAATCCTAACGATAATCCTTACCCTTACCCTAAACCTAACCTTAACCCTAACCCTAACCATAACCCTAACCCTTACCCTAACCCTATCCCTAACCCTACACTAACCCTATCCTAAACTTTACCCTTACTCTAACCCTAACCCTAACCCTAACGTTTACCCTTACACTAACCCTAACCCTAACCCTAACTCTAACCCCTAACCCTAACCTTAAACATAACCCTTACCCTAACTCTAACCCTAAATCTAACCCTTACCCTTACCCTAACCCTAAGCCTAACCTTAATGCTAACCCTAACCCTAAACCGAAACCTAATCCTTACCCTAACCCTATCCCTAAACCTAACACTAAACCTAGCCTTAACCCGAACCCTAACCCTTACCCTTACCCTACCCCTAACCCTAACCCTTACCCTTACCCTAACCCTAACCCTAACCTTAATGCTAACCTAAACCTAACCCTAAACCTAACTATAACCCTAACAGTTACCTTTACCCTAAGCCTAACCCTAAACCGAAACCTAACCCTAAACTTAACCCTAACCCTAACCCTATCCCTTACCCTTATCCTAACCCTAACACTAAACCTAACCCTAACTCTAAACTAATCCTAACCCTCACCCTAACCCTAAACCTAACCCTAACCCTAACCCTAATCTTAACCCTTACCCTTACCCTAACCCTAAACCTATCCCAAACCCTAACCCTAATCCTAACACTTACCCTTACCCTAACCCTTACCCTAACCCTAACCGTAACCCTAACCCTTACCGTAACCCTAACCCTAACCCTTACACTAACCCTAACCGTAACCCTAAACCTAACCCTTACACTAACCCTAACCCCAACCCTAATCCCTATACCAACCCTTACCCTAAACCTAACCCTAACCCCTAACCCTAACACTTGCCCTAACCTTAACCCTAACCCTAACCCTTACCTAATGCTAACCCTATCTCTAACCCTAACCGTAACACAAACCCTAACCCTTACCCTAACCCTAACCCTTAGCCTAACCCTAACCATAACCATAACCTTAACCCTAACCCTAACACTAACCCCAAACCTTACAATTACCCTAACCCTCTCCCTAACCGTAACACTAACCCTAGCCTTAACCCTAACCCTAACATTAACCCTTACCCTAACCCTAACCCTAACCCTAACCCGTCCCCTTACCCTAACCCTAACCCTAAACCTAACCCTAACATTAATCCTAAGCCTTACACTTACTCTAACCCTACCCCTAACCCTAAACCTTACCCTTACCCTGATCCTAACCCTAAACCTAACACTAACCCTAACACTAACCCTAAGCCTAACCCTAACCCTAACCCTTACCCTTACCCTAACCCTAACACTAACCCTAACCCTACTTCTGACAGTTACACTTACCCTAACCCTAACCCTAACACTAACCTTTCCCTAACCCTAAAACTTACCCTAACCCTAACCCCAAACCTATGCCTAACCCTATCCCTTACCCTAACCCTAACCCTAACCGTAACTCTAACCCTAACCCTTACCCTAACCCTAACCCTAACCCTAAGCCCTAAACCTAATCCATACCCTAACGCTCACCCTAACCCTAACCCTATTCCTAACCCTTACTCTAAACCTAACCCGAAACGTAATCCTTACCCTTAACCTAACCCGAACCCCAACCGTAAACCTAACCCTAACCCTTACTCTTACCCTAACCTTAACCCCTAACCTAACCCTAACCCTAATCCTAACCCTAACCGTTACCCTAACCCTAATCCTTGCCCTAACCCTAAACCTAACCCTAACCTTAACCCAAAACTTTACCCTTACCCTAACCCTAACCCTAACCCTAACCCTAACCACTACCCTTACCCTAAGCCTAACCCTAACCCTAAACCAAACACCTTAGCCTAACCGTAACCCTAACCCTAACACTAACTTTTACCCTAAACCTAACCCTAACCCTAACACTTACCCTAACCCTAACCCTAACCCCAACTCCTAAACCTAACCCTTACCCTAACCCTTAACCTAACCCTAACCTTTACCCTTACCCTAACATTAACTTTAACCCTAACACTAACCCTAACCTTAACTATAACCCTAACCCTAACCCTAACCCTTACCCTTATCCTAACCTTAACCCTAAACCTTACACTTACCCTTACCCTAACCCTAACCCTAACCCTAACCCTAACCCTAAATCTAACCCTTATCTTAACCTAACCCTAACCGTAACCCTAGCCCTTACCCTAACCCTTAATCTAACCCTTAGACTAACCCTAAACCTAACCCTAAACCTATACCGTACCCTTACCCTAAACCTAAATCTAACCCTAACCCTTACCCTAAGCCCTAAACCTAACCCTAATCCTAACCCTAACCCTTACCCTTACATTAACCCTAAACCTAACCCCAACCCTAACCCTAACACTAGTCCGTACCCTAAGCCTAACCCTAACCCTAATCCTAACCCTAACCCTAACCCTAACCCTAATCCTAACCCTAACCCTTACCCTTACATTAACCCTAAACCTAACCCCAACCCTAACCCTAACACTAATCCTTACCTAAGCCTAACCCTAACCCTAAACCTAACCCTAACCCTAACCCTAACCCTAAACTTAACCCTAACCCTAATCCTAACCCTTACACTTACCCTAACCCTAAACCTAACCCTTACCTAAGCCTAACACTAAACCTAACCCTAACCATTACCCTAACCCCAACACTAACCCTAACCCTAAGCTTAATGCTAACCCTAATCCTAACCCTAACCCTAACCCTTACCCTAACCCTAAAATTTACCCTAACCCTAACCCTGACCCCAACCCTTACCATAAAACTAGCCCTAACCCTTAGCCTAACCCTAACACTAACCATAACCTAACCCCAACCCTAACCCTAACCCTAACCCTAACCCTTAACCTTTCCCTAACCCTAACCCTAACCCTAACCCTAACCCTAACCCTAACCCTTACCCTAACCCTAACCCTAACCCTAACACTATCCCTAAACTTAACCCTAACCCTAACTCTAACCCTTACCCTAACCCTAAACCTAACCCTAACACTAACATTAATCCTAACCCTTACCCTTACCCTAAACCTAACCCTAAACCTAACCCTTACACTTACCGTAACCCTAACCCTAAACCAAACACTAACCCTAACCCTAACTCTAACCCTTACCCTAACCCTAACCCTAACCCTAATCCTAACATTAATCCTAACCCTTACCCTTACCCTAAACCTAACCCTAACCCTAACCCTTACACTTACCGTAACCCTAACCCTAAACCAAACACTAACCCTAACACTAACCCTAACCCTAACCCTGACACTAACCCTAACTCTAACCCCTAACCCTAACCCTAACCTTAAACATAACACTTACCCTAACCCTAACCCTAAGTCTAACCCTTACCCTTACACTAACCCTAAGCCTAACCTTAATGCTAACACTAAACCTAAACCGAAACCTAATCCTTACCCTAACCCTAACCCTAACCCTAAACCTAACCCTTACCCTTACCCTAACCCTAACCGTAACCTTAACCCTAACCCTAACCCTAACCCTGACACTAACCCTAACCCTAACCCTGACCCTAATCCTAACAATTACCCTTACCCTAACCTAACCATAACCCTAACCTTTACC
>JANJXV010000048.1:3125000-3180000 GCA_024803745.1 Megascapheus bottae
AACCCTAACACTAACCCTAACCCTAACTCTAACCCTATTTCTAACGGTTACCCTTGCCCTAACCCTAACCCTAACCCTAAACTTTACCCTAACCCTAAACCTTACCCTAACCCTAACCACAAACCTTTGCCTAACCCCTAACCCTAACCCTAACCCTTACCCTAACCCTAACACTAACCCTTACCCTAACCCTAACCCCTAAACCTAACCCATACCCTAACGCAAACCCTAACCCTAAACCTATCCCTAACCCTTACCCTAACCCTAACCCTAACCGCAATCCTAAACCTAACCCTAACCCTTACTCTTACCCTAACCTTAACCCCTAACCTAACCCTAACCCTAACCCTATCCCTAACCGTTACCCTAACCCTAATACTTACTCTAATCCTAATCCTAACCCTAACCCTAACCTTAACCCAAACCCTTACACTTACCCTAACCCTAACCCTAACCCTAAACCTAACCCTAACCCTAACCCTAACCCCTACCCTTACCCTAACCCTAACCCTAAACCAGACACCTTAGCCTAACCGTAACCCTAACCCTAACACTAACTTTTACCCTAACCCTAACCCTAAACCTAACCCTAAACCTAACCCTAACCCTAAACCCTACCCTTACCCTAACCCTAACCTTAACCCTAAACCAAACACCTTAGCCTACCCGTAACCCTAACCCTAACACTAACTTTTACCCTAAACCTAGCCCTAACCCTAACCCTAACCCCAACCCCTAAACCTAACCCTTACCCTAACCCTAAACCTAACCCTAACCTTTACCCTTACCGTAACCCTAACCCTAACCCTAACACTAACCCTAACCTTAACTCTAACCCTAACCCTTACCCTTATCATAACCTTAACCCTAAACCTTACACTTACACTTACCCTAACCCTAACCCTAACCCTAACCCTAAATCTAACCCTTAGTCTTAACCTAACCCTACCCCTAACCCTAGCTCTTACCCTAACCCTAAATCTAACCCTTAGCCTAACCCTAACCCTGAACCTAACCCTAACCCTAACCCTAACCCTTACTCTTACACTAACTCTAACCCCAAACCAAACCCTAAACCTAAACCGTACCCTTACCCTAACCCTAAATCTAACCCTAACCCTAACCCTAACCCCTAACCATAACCGTAACCCTAACCCTTACCCTCACCCCAACCCTAACCCTAACCCCAACCCTAGACCTAACACTAGTCCTTACCCTAAGCCTAACCCTAACCCTAATCCTAACCCTAACCCTAACCCTAACCCTAAACTTAACCCTATCCCTAATCCTAAACCTTACCCATACCCTAACCCTAAACCTAACCCTTATCCTAACTCTAACCCTAACCCTAACCCTAACCATTACCCTAAACCCAACCCTAACCTTAACCCTAACCTTAATGCTAAACCTAATCCTAACCCTAACCCTAACCCTTACCCTAACCCTAAACTTTACCCTAACCCTAACCCTAACCCCAACCCTTACCCTTACCCTTACCCTAACCCTAACCCTAACCCTTATCCTAACTATAACCCTAACGCTAACCCTAAACCTAACCCTAACCCTAACCCTAAACCTAACCCTAACGCTAATCCTAACCCTAACCCTTACTCTAACCATAACCCTAACCCTAACCCTTAACCTAACCCTAACCCTATCCCTAACTCTTACCCTTACCCTAACCTTACCACTAACCCTAACCCTAAACTTTACGCTAACCCTAACCCTAACCCTAACCCTAACCCTAACCCTTTCCCTTACCCTAACTCTAACCTTAAACCCAACCCAAACCGTAACCATAAACCTAACCTTACCCTTACCCTAACCTAACCGTAACCTTAACGCCAACAGTAAACCCAACCCTAACCCTAACCCTAACGCTTACCCTTACCCTAACCGTAACCCTAACCCTAAACCTCACACTTACCCTTACCCTAACCCTAACCCTAACATTTACCCTAACCCTAACCCTAATGCTTACCCTAAACCTAACCCTAACCCTAACCAAACCCCTAACCATAACCCTAACCCTAACCCTAACCCTAACCCTTACCCTTACCCTAAACCTAACCCTACATCTAACCCAAACCCTTAACCTAACACTTACCCTAACCCTAACCCTAACACTAAACCTAAACCTAACCCTTATCCTAACCCTAACTCTAACCCTTAGACTTACCCTAACCTTAACCCTAAACCTAAACCTAACCCTAACCCTTACCCTTACCCTAACCCTAACCTTAATGCTAACCCTAACCCTAAACCGAAACCTAATCCTTACCCTAACCCTAACCTTAACCCTAACTCTAACCCTAACCCATACCCTAACTCTAAGCCTAATCCTTACCCTAACCCAAACCCTAACCCTAACCCTAACCCTAACACTTTCCCTAACCCTAACCCTAACACTAACCCTAACACTTACCCTTACCCTTAGTCTAACCCTAACCCTAAACCTAACCCTAACCCTAACCCTAACCCTAACCCTCACCCTTACCCTTACTCTAACCCTCACCCTTACCCTAACCCTAACCCTAAGCCTAACCCTAACCGCTAATCCTAACCCTAACCCTAAACCTAACCCTAAACCTATCCCTAACACTAACCCTAACACTAACCCTTACCCCTAACCAAACTCTAACCCTAAATCTAACCCTAACCCTAAACCTAACCCTAACTCTTACCCTCACCCTAACCCTAACACTAAACCTAAGCCCAATCCTAACCTCAACCCTATCCCTAACCCTAACCCTAACCTTAAACCCAAACTTAACCCAAACCCTAACCCTTACCCTAACCCTAAACGTAACACTAACCCTAACCCTAACCCTTACCCTTACCCTAACCATAACCCTAACCTTAATGCTACCCGTAAACCTAACCCTAACCCTAACCCTTACCCTAAACCTACTCCTAATCCTAACCCTAACCCTAACCCTTACCCTAACCCTAACCCTAACACTAACCCTAACAATTACCCTTTCCCTAACCCTAAACCTAACCCTAAACCTAACCCTAACCCTAACCTTAACCCCTAACCCTAACCCTAACGCTAAATCTAACCCTTAACCTTACCCTAACCCTAACCTTAATGCTAACCCTAACCCTAACACGAAACCTAATCCTTACCCTTACCCTAACCCTAACCCTAACCTTAATGCTAACCCTAACCCTAACACGAAACCTAATCCTTACCCTAACCCTAAACCTAAACCAAACGCTAAATCTAACCCTTACCCTTACCCTAACCCTAACTCTAAACTTAATGCTAACCTGAACCCTAACCCTAACCATAACCCTTACCCTTTCCCTAACCATAATGCCTACCCTAACCCTAACCATAACCTGAACCCTAAACCTTTCCCTAACCCTTATCTTAACCCTAAACCTAAACATAACCCTAACCCTCACCCTTACCGTTACTCTAACCCTAACCATAATCCTAACCCTAACCCTAACCCTAACCCTAACCTTAAACCGAAACCTAACCCTAACCCTAAACTTAATGCTAACCCTAACCCTAACACGAAACCTAATCCTTACCCTAACCCTAAACCTAAACCAAACGCTAAATCTAACCCTTACCCTTACCCTAACCCTAACCTTAAAGTTAATGCTAACCTGAACCCTAACCCTAACCATAACCCTTACCCTTTCCCTAACCCTAATGCCTACCCTAACCCTAACCATAACCTGAACCCTAACCCTTTCCCTAACCCTAATCTTAACCCTAAACCTAACCATAACCCTAACCCTCACCCTTACCGTTACTCTAACCCTAACCATAATCCTAACCCTAACCCTAACCTTTCCCTAACCTTAAACTGAAACCTAACCCAAACCCTAACCCTTACCCTATCCCTAAACGTAACACTAACCCTAACCCTAACCCTTACCCTTACCCTAACCCTAACCCTAACCTTAATGCTACCCCTCACGCTAACCCTAAATCTAATCCTTACCCTAACCCTACCCCTAATCCTAACCCTAACCTTAACCCTAACCCTTACTCTAAACCTAACCCTAACACTAACCCTAACACTTACCCTTTACCTAACCCTAAACCTAACCCTAAAGCTAACCCTAACCCTAACTTTAACCCTAACCCTCAACCTAACCCTAACCCTTACCCTTACCTTTACCCTATACCTACCCCTAACCCTAACCCGTAACCCTAACCCTAACCCTAACCCTAAATCTAACCCTTACCCTTACCCTAACCCTAACCTTAACCTTAATGCTAACCCTAACCCTAACACTAAAACTAATCCTTACCCTAACCCTGAACCTAAACCTAACCCTAAATCTAACCCTTACCCTTACCCTAACCCTAACCCTAAACTTAATGCTAACCCGAACCCTAAACCTAACCCTAACCCTTACCCTTTCCCTAACCCTAATGCCTACCCTAACCCTAAAGCTAACCCGAACCCTGACACTTTCCCTAACCCTAATCTTAACCCTAAACCTAACCCTAACCCTAACATTCACCGTTACACTTACTCTAACTCTAACCGTCATCCTAACCCTAACCCTAACCCTAACCGTAACCCTTACCCTTAACCTAACCCTAACCCTAACCCTAAACCTTACACTTACGCTATCCCTAAAACTAACCTTAATGCTAACCTTAAACCTAACCCTAAACCTAACCCGACCTCTAAACCTAACCCTAACACTAAAGCTAACCTTAACACTTACCCTTACCCTAACCCTAACCCTAACCCTAACCCTTACCCCTACCCTAAACCCAAACCTAACCCTAACCCTAACCCTAACCCTTACCCTTACCCTAACCTAACCCTAACCCTAACCCTAACCCTTACCCTTACCCTAACCCTAACCCTAACCCTAACTCTTACCCCTAACTCTAACCCTAACCCTAACACTAAAACTTACCCTTACCCTAACCTTAACCCTAAACCTAACCTCACCCTTACCCTTACTCTAACCCTAACCCTAACCCTAACCCTAACCCCTAACACTAACCCTAACCCTTATCTTACTCTATCCTTAACCCTAACCCTAACCCTAACACTTACCCTAACCCTAAACCTAACCGTAAACCTAACCCTAACCACTAACCCTAACCCTAACCCTAACCCTTACTTCACCCTAATCCTAACTCTAACCATTAGCCTTACCCTAAACCTAAGCCTAAACCTAACCCTAACCCTAACCCTAACCCCTAACCCTCACCCATACTCTAACGCTCCCCCTCACACTAACCCTTATCCTAACCCTTACCCTAATCCTAACCCTAACCCTAACCCTAACCATTACCCTTACCCTCACCCTAACCCTAACCCTAACCCGAACCCTAAACCTAACCCTAACCCTTACCCTTACCCTAACCCTGACCCTTAACCTAACCCTAACATTAACCCTAATCCTAACCCTTAACCTAAACATAATCCTTACCCTAACCCTAAACCTAACCCCAAACCTACACTTAAACCTAACCCTTACGCTTACCCTAACCATAACCCTAGCCCTAAACCTAACCCTAACCCTAACGCTTACCCTTACCATAACCCTAACCCCAAACCTAACCCTATCCCTAAACCTAACCCTAAACCGTACCCTAACCGTAAACCTAATGCTTACTCTTACCCTAACCATAACCCCAAACCTAACCTTAACCCTAACCCTAAACCTTACCCTTACCCTAAACCTAACTCGAAACCTAACCCTAACCATAACCTTAACCCTAAACTTAACACTAAACCTAAACCTAACCCTTACCCTAACCGTAACCCTGAACCTAACCCTAACCCTAACCCATAACCTAACCCTAACCCTAACACTTACTCTAACCCTAACCCTAATTCTTCCCTAACCCTCACCCTAACCCTAACCCTAACCTTTCCCTAACCCTAACCTTAACCCTAAACCTAACCCTAACCCTAACCCTAACCCTCACCCTTACCCTTACTCTAACCCTAACCCTAAACCTAACCATAAGCCTAACACCAACCCTAAGCCCTAACCCTAACGCTTACCCTTATCCTATCCCTATGCCTAACACTTACCCTAACCCTAAACCTAACCCTAAACCTAACCCTAACCCTAACCCTAACTCTAACACTAACCCTTATCCTAACAATAACCCTAACCCTAACCCTAAACCTAACACTTACCCTTACCCTAACCCTAACCCTAAGCCTAACGCTAACCGCTAATCCTAACCCTAACCCAAAACCTAACCCTTACCCTCACCCTCACCCTAACCCTAACCCTAACCCCTAAACCTAACCCTTACCCTGACCCTAAACCTAATTCTAAACTTAACCCTAACCCTTACCCTTACCCTAACCCTAACCCTAACCTTAATGCTACCCCTCACCATAACCCTAGCCCTAACCCTTACCCTAACCCTAACCCTAACCCTAATCCTAACCCTAACCCTAACCCTAACGCTTACCCTAACCCTAACCCTGAACCTAAACCTAACCCTTACCCATACCCTTACACTAACCCTAAACCTAACCCTAACCCTTACCCTAACCCTAACCCTAAACCTAATCCTAACGCTAATCCTAACCCTAACCCTTACTCTAACCATAACCCTAACCCTAACCCTTAACCTAACCCTAACCCTATCCCTAAATCTTACCCTTAACCTAACCTTACCACTAACCCTAACCCCAAACTTTACGCTAACCCTAACCCTAACCATAACCCTAACCCTTTCCCTTACCCTAACTCTAACCTTAAACCCAACCCTAACCCTAACCCTAAACCTAACCTTACCCTTACCCTAACCTAACCATAACCTTAACGCCAACAGTAAACCCAACCCTAACCCTAACCCTGACGCTTACCCTTACCCTAACCGTAACCCTAACCCTAAACCTCACACTTACCCTTACCCTAACCCTAACCCTAACTTTTCCTCTAACCCTAACCCTAATCCTAACCCTAACCTTTACCCTAACCCTAACCCAAACTCTAACGCTTAGCCTTACCTTAACCCTAACCCTAACCGTAACCCTTACCCTAAACCTAAACCCTAACTCTTACCCTAACCCTAACACTAACCCTAACACCTAACCCTAACCCTAACCCTAACGCTCACACTAACCCTAAACCTAACCCTAACCCTTACCCTAACCCTAACCCTAACCCTAACCCTTACCCTACCCCTAACCCTAACCCTAACCCCAACCCTAAACCTAACCCTAACCCTTGCCCTTACCCTAACCCAACCCTTAACCTACCCCTAACCCGAACCCTAAACCTAAACCTTACCCTTACCCTAACCCTAAAACTAACCCTAAACCAAACCCTAACCCCTAACCCTAAGTCTAACTCTTTCTCTTACCCTAACCCTAACCCCAAACCTAACCCTAAACCTTACCCTCTCCCTAACCCTATCCCTAAATTTAACCCTAAACCTAACACTAACCCTAACCCTAACCCTTACCCTAAACCTAACCCTAACACTAACCCTAACACTTACACTTACCGTAACCCTAAATCTAACCCTAACCCTAACCCTTACCCTAACCCTAAACCTAAACCTAACCCTAACATTTACCCTAAACCTAACCCTAACACTGATCCTTACCCTTACCCTAAACCTAACCTTAAACCTAACAGTAACACTAACCCTAACCCTAAGCCTTACCTTTAACCCTAACCCTATCCCTAACCCTAACCCTAACCCTAACCTTAACCCTAACCCTAACCCAAATCCTAACCCTTCCCCTTCCCCTAACCCTAACCTTAAACCTAACCCTAACCCTAACCCTAACCCTTAACTTACACAAACACTAACCTTAACCCCAAACCTAACCCTAATGGTAACCCTAACCTAACCCTTACCCTAATCCTAACCCTAAACCTAACCACTAACCCTAACCCTTACCCTAACACTTACCCTTAACCTAACCCTAACCCTACCTCTAACCCTAACCCTAAATCTAACCATAAGCCTTACCCTAACCTTAAACCTAACCCTTAGCCTAACCCTAACCCTAACACTAACCTCAATACTAACCCTAACCCTAACACTAACCCTAACCCTAACCCCAAACCTAACTCTTTCGCTAAACCTTACCCTTATCTTAAACCTAACCCTAAACCTAACCCTAACCTTAACCCTAACCCTACCAATAACCCTAACCCTTACCCTAACCCTATCCCTCACCCTACACTAACCATATCCTAACCTTTACCCTTACTCTAACCCTAACCCTAACCCTAACCCTTACCCTTCCACTAACCCTAACCCTAACCCTAACTCTAACCCCTAACCCTGACCCTAACCTTAAACAATCACTTACCCTAACCCTAACCCTAAATCTAACCCTTACCCTTACCCTAACCCTGAGCCTAATCTTAATGCTAACCCTAACCCTTAACCGAAACCTAATCCTTACAGTAACCCTAACCCTAACTCTAAACTAACTCTTACCCTTACCCTAACCCTAACCCTAAACTTCACCCTAACCCTAACCCTAACCCTAACCCTTACCCTTACCCTAACCCTAAGCCTAACCTTAATGCTAACCCTAACCCTAAACCGAAACCTAATCCTTACCCTAACCCTAAGCCTAACATTAATGCTAACCCTAACCCTAAACCGAAACCTAATCCTTACCCTAACCCTTACCCTAACCCTAAACCTAACCCTAACCTAACCCTTACCCTAATCCTAACCCTTACCCTAACCCTAACCCTAACCATAACCTAACCCTTACCCTTAACCTAACCCTAACCCTACCTCTAACCCTAACCCTAAATCTAACCAGAAGCCTTACCCTAACCCTCACCCTAACCCTTAGCCTAACCCTAACCCTAACCCTAACCTCAACACTAACCCTAACCCTAACCCTAACCCTAACCCCAAACCTAAATCTAACGCTAAACCTTACCCTTATCCTAAACCTAACCCTAACCCTGACCCCTTACCCTAACCCAAACCCTCATCCTTACCCTAACCCTAAGCCTAACCTTAATGCTAACCCTAAACCTTAACCGAAACCTAATCCTTACCCTAACCCTAACCCTAACTCTAAACCTAACCCTTACCCTTACCCTAACCCTAACCCTAACCTTAACCCTAACCCTAAACCTAAACCTAACCCTTACCCTTACCCTAACCCTAACCCTAACCCTAACCCTAACCCTAACCTCAACACTAACCCTAACCCTAAACCTAACCCTAACCCCAAACCTAACTCTAACGCTAACCCTAACCCTTACCCTAACCCTTACCCTTAACCTAACCCTAACCCTACCTCTAACCCTAACCCTAAATCTAACCGGAAGCCTTACCCTAACCCTAACCCTAACCCTTAGCCTAACCCTAAACCTAACCTTAACCTCAACACTAACCCTAACCCTAACCCTAACCCTAACCCTAACCCCAAACCTAACTCTAACGCTAAACCTTACCCTTATCCTAAACCTAAACCTAACCCTAACCCTGACCCCTAACCCTAACCCAAACCCTCATCCTTACCCTAACCCTAACCCTGAACTTAACCCTAAACCTAACACTAGCCCTAACCCTAACCCTTACCCTAACCCTAACCCTGAACCTAAACCTAACCCTAACCCTTACCCTTACCCTAAGCCTAAACCTAAACCTAACCCTAACCCTAACCCTGACCCCTAAACCCAACCCTAACCCTAACCCTTACCCTAACCTTAACCCTGAGCCTAATCATAACCATAATCCTTACCCTTACCCTAACCCTAACCCTAAACCTAAACCTAACCCTCACCCGAAACCTAACCCTTACCGTAACCCTAACCTTAACCCCAACCCTAACCATAACCCTAACCCTTACCCTAACCCTATCCCTAACCCTACACTAACCCTATCCTAAACTTTACCCTTACTCTACCCTAACCCTAACCCTAACCCTTACCCTTACACTAACCCTAACCCTAACCCTAACTCTAACCCCTAACCATAACCCTAACCTTAAACATAACACTTACCCTAACCCTAAATATAACCCTTACACTTACCCTAACCCTAAGCCTAACCTTAATGCTATCCCTAACCCTTAACCGAAACCTAATCCTTACACTAACCCTAACCCTATCTCTAAACCTAACCCTTACCCTTACCCTAACCCTAACCCTAACCTTAACCCTAACCCTAACCCTAACCCTAACCCTTACCCTTACCCTAACCCTAAGCCTAACCTTAATGCTAACCCTAACCCTAAACCGAAACCTAAACCTTACCCTAATCCTAAGAATAACCTTAATGCTAACCCTAACACTAAACGGAAACCTAATCCTTACGCTAACCCTAACCTAACCCTTACCCTAACCCTAACCCTAACCCTAACCCTAACCTAACCCTTACCCTAATCCTAACCCTAACCCTAACCACTAACCCTAACCCTTACCCTAACCCTTACCCTTAAGCTAACCCTAATCCTACCTCTAACCCTAACCCTAAATCTAACCGGAAGCCTTACCCTAACCCTAACCCTAAACCTTAGCCTAACCCTAACCCTAACCCTAACCTCAACACTAACCCTAACCCTAACCCTAACCCTAACCATAACCCCAAACCTAACTCTAAAGCTAAACCTTACCCTAATCCTAAACCTAACCCTAACCCTAACCCTGACCCCTTACCCTAACCCAAACCCTCATCCTTACCCTAACCCTAAGCCTAACCTTAATGCTAACCCTAACCCTTAACCGAAACCTAATCCTTACCCTAACCCTAACCCTAACTCTAAACCTAACCCTTACCCTTACCCTAACCCTAACCCTAACCTTAACCCTAACCCTAACCCTAACCCTAACCCTAAACCTAACCCTTACCCTTACCCTAACCCTAACCCTAACCCTAACCTAAACACTAACCCCAACCCTAACCCTAACCCTAACCCTAACCCCAAACCTAACTCTAAAGCTAACCCTAACCCTTACCCTAACCCTTACCCTTAACTTAACCCTAACCCTACCTCTAACCCTAACCCTAAATCTAACCGGAAGCCTTACCCTAACCCTAACCCTAACCCTTAGCCTAACCCTACCCTTATCCTAAACCTAAACCTAACCCTAACCCTGACCCCTAACCCTAACCCAAACCTTCATCCTTACCCTAACCCTAAACCTGAACTTAACCCTAAACCTAACACTAGCCCTAACCCTAACCCTTACCCTAACCCTAACCCTGAACCTAAACCTAACCCTAACCCTTACCCTTACCCTAAGCATAACCTAAACCTAACCCTAACCCTAACCCTAACTGTTATCCTAACACGAAAACTAACCCAAACCCTAACCCTTACCCTTACCCTAAACCTAACCCTAAACCTAAACCTTATTCTAACCCTAATCCTAACCCTAACATTAATTCTAACCCTAACCCTAACCCTAAACCTTACCCTAACCCTAAACTTAATCCTTACCCTAACTCTAACCCTAACCCTAACCATTACCCTAACACTAACCCTGAGCCTAATCCTAACCATAATCCTTACCCTTACCCTAACCCTAACCCTAAAACTAACCCTAACCCTCACCCGAAACCTAACCCTTACCCTAACCCTAACCTTAACCCTAACCCTAACCATAACCCTAACCCTTACCCTAACCCTATCCCTAACCCTACACTAACCCTATCCTAAACTTTAACCTTACTATAACCCTAACCCTAACCCTAACCCTTACCCTTACACAAACCCTAAACCTAACCCTAACTCTAACCCCTAACCCTAACCCTAAACTTAAACATAACACTTACCCTAACCCTAACCCTAAATCTAACCCTTACCCTTACCCTAACCCTAAGCCTAACCTTAATGTAAACCCTAACCCTAAACCGAAACCTAATCCTTACTCTAAACCTAACCCTAACCCTCAACCAAACCCTAACCCCTAATCCTAACACTTACCCTTACGCTGTCCCTAACCCTAACCCTAACCCTAAAACTTACCCTAACCCTAACCTTACACTTACCCTAACCCTAACCCTAACTCTAACACTAAACCTAACTCTTACCCTAACCCTTACCCTCACCCTAACCCTAACCCTAAAACTAACACCTAACCCTAACCCTTACCCTAACCCTAACCCTAAACCTAACCTTAACCCTAAAGCTAACCCTAACCCTTACCCTTACCTTAACCCTAAACCTAACACTAACCCTAAACCTAACCCTTAACCTTACTCTAACCCTTAATGCTAACCCTAACCCTAACCCTTACCCTAACCCTAACTCTAACCCTAATCCATACCCTAACCCTAACCCTAACCCTAACCCTTACCCTTTCTTAACCCTAACCCTAACCCTAACCTTAACCCTTACACTTACCTTAACCTAATCCTACACCTAAACCTAACCCTAATCCTAATACTAAACCTAACCCTAACCCTAAACCTTACTGTTAACCTAACCCTAAACCTAACCCTAACCCTAACCCTAACACTTACCCTTACACTAACTCTGACCCTAACCCCAAAACTTACCCTAACCCTAACCCTAACACTAAACCCTAACCCTACCCTAACCCTAACCCTAACCCTTACCCAAACCCTAACCCTTATTCTAACCCTAACCCTAACCCTTAGCCTAACCCTAATCCTAACCCTAACCTTAACCCTAACCCTAACACTAACCCTAAACCTTACCCTTACCCCAATCCTATCCCTAACCCTAACACTAACCCTAGCCTTAACCCTAACCCTAACCCTTACCCTAACCCTAACCCTAACCCTAACCCTTACCCTTACCCTAACCCTAACCCTAACCTTAATGCTAACCTAACCCTAACCCTAAACCTAACCCTAACCCTAACAGTTACCTTTACCCTAAGCCTAACCCTAAACCGAAACCTAACCCTAATCCTAACCCTAACCCTAAATCTAACCCTAAATTTAACCCTAACCCTAACCCTATCCCTTAACCTTACCCTAACCCTAACTCTAAACCTAACCCTAACTCTAAAACTAATCCTTACCCTCACCCTAACCCTAAACCTAACACTAAGCCTAACCCTAAACTTAACCCTTACCCTTACCCTAACCCTAAACCTAACCCAAACCCTAACCCTAATCCTAACACTTACCCTTACCCTAACCCTTACCCTAACCCTTACACTTACCCTAACACGAACCGTAACCCTAAACCTTACCGTAATCCTAACACTAACCCTAACCCTAACCCTTACACTAACCCTAACCTTAACCCTAACCCTAACCCTTACACTAACCCTAACCCTAACCCTAATCCCTATACCTAACCCTTACCCTAAACCTAACCCTAACCCCTAACCCTAACCCTTACCCTAACCCTAAACCTAACCCTAACCCTTACCCTAATGCTAACCCTAACTCTAACACTAACCCTAACACAAAACCTAACCCTTACCCTAACCCTAACCCTAATCCTAACCCTAACCCTAACCCTAACCCTAACCCTAACTTTACCCTTACTCTAACCCTAACCCTAACCCTAACCCTTACTCTTACACTAACCCTAAACTTAACCCTAACCCTATCGATAACCCTAACCCTTACCCTAACCCTATCCCTAACCCTACACTAACCATATCCTAAACTTTACCCTTACTCTAAACCTAACCCTAACCCTAACCTTTACCCTTACACTAACCCTAACAATAACCCTAACTCTAACCCCTAAACCTAACCCTAACCCTAACCTCAACACTAACCCTAACCCTAACCCTAACCCTAACCCCAAACCTAACTCTAACGCTAAACCATACCCTTATCCTAAACCTAAACCTAACCCTAACCCTGACCCCTAACCCTAACCCAAACCCTCATCCTTACCCTAACCCTAACCCTGAACTTAACCCTAAACCTAAAACTAGCCCTAACCCTAACACTTACCCTAACCCTAACCATAACCCTGAACCTAAACCTAACCCTAACCCTTACCCTTACCCTAAGCCTAAACCTAAACCTAACCCTAACCCTAACCCTAACTCTTATCCTAACCCTAAACCTAACCCTAACCCTAATCCTTACCCTTACTCTAAACCTAACCCTAAACCTAAAACTTATTCTACCCCTAATCCTAACCCTAACATTAATTCTCACCCTAACCATAACCCTAAACCTTACCCTAACCCTAAATTTAATCCTTACCCTTACTCTAAACCTAACCCTAACCCTTACCCTAACCCTAACCCTTACCCTTACCCTTACCCTAAACCTAACCCTAAACCTAAACCTTATTTTAACCCTAATCCTAACCCTAACATTAATTCTCACCCTAACCCTAACTCTAACCCTTACCCTAACCCTAACCCTGAGCCTAATCCTAACCATAATCCTTACCCTTACACTAACCCTAACCCTAACCCTAACCCTAATCCTCACCCGAAACCTAACCCTTACCCTAACCCTAACCTTAACCCTAACCATAACCCTAACCCTTACCCTAACCCTATCCCTCACCCTACACTAACCATAACCTAACCTTTACCCTTACTCTAACCCTAACCCTAACCCTAACCCTTACCCTTACACTAACCGTAACCCTAACTCTAACTCTAACCCCTAACGCTAACCCTAACCTTAAACATAACACTTACCCTAAGCCTAACCCTAAATCTAACCCTTAGCCTTACCCTAACCCTAAGCCTAAACTTAATGCTAACCCTAAACCTTAACCGAAACCTAATCCTTACACTAACCCTAATCCTAACTCTAAACTAACTCTTACCCTTACCCTAACCCTAACACTAACCTTCACCCTAACCCTAACCCTAACCCTAACCCTTACCCTTACCCTAACCCTAAGCCTAACCTTAATGCTAACCCTAACCCTAAATCGAAACCTAATCCTTACCCTAACTCTAAGCCTAACCTTAATGCTAACCCTAACCCTAAACCGAAACCTAATCCTTACCCTAACCCTAACCTAACCCTTACCCTAACCCTAACCTTAACCCTAACCTAACCCTTACCCTAATCCTAACCCTAACCCTAACCACTAACCCTAACCCTTACCTTAACCCTTACCCTTAACCTAACCCTAACCCTACCTCTAACCCTAACCCTAAATCTAACTGGAAGCCTTACCCTAACCCTAACCCTAACCCTTAGCCTAACCCTAACCCTAACCCTAACCTCAACACTAACCCTAACCCTAACCCTAACCTCAACACTAACCCTAACCCTAACCCTAACCCTAACCCCAAACCTAAATCTAACGCTAAACCTTACCCTTATCCTAAACCTAACCCTAACCCTAACCCTGACACCTTACCCCAACCCAAACCCTCATCCTTACCCTAACCCTAAGCCTAACCTTAATGCTAACCCTAACCCTTAACCAAAACCTAATCCTTACCCTAACCCTAACCCTAACTCTAAACCTAACCCTTACCCTTACCCTAACCCTAACCCTAACCTTAACCCTAACCCTAACCCTAACCCTAACCCTAAACCTAACCCTTACCCTTACCCTAACCCTAACCCTAACCTCAACACTAACCCTAACCCTAACCCTAACCCTAACCCTAACCCCAAACCTAACTCTAACGCTAACCCTAACCCTTACCCTAACCCTTACCCTAAACCTAAACCTAACCCTACCTCTAACCCTAACCCTAAATCTAACCGGAAGCCTTACCCTAACCCTAACCCTAACCCTTAGCCTAACCCTAAACCTAACCCTAACCTCAACACTAACCCTAACCCTAACCCTAACCCTAACCCCAAACCTAACTCTAACGCTAAACCTTACCCTTATCCTAAACCTAAACCTAACCCTAACCCTGACCCCTAACCCTAACCCAAACCCTCATCCTAACCCTAACCCTAACCCTGAACTTAACCCTAAACCTAACACTAGCCCTAACCCTAACCCTTACCCTAACCCTAACCCTGAACCTAAACCTAACCCTAACCCTTACCCTTACCCTAAGCCTAAACCTAAACCTAACCCTAACCCTAACCCTGACCCCTAACCCCAACCCTAACCCTAACCCTTACCCTAACACTAACCCTGAGCCTAATACTAACCATAATCCTTACCCTTACCCTAACCCTAACCCTAAACCTAAACCTAACCCTCACCCGAAACCTAACCCTTACCCTCACCCTAAACTTAACCCTAACCCTAACCCTAACCCTTACGCTAACCCTATCCCTAACCCTACACTAACCCTATCCTAAACTTTACCCTTACTCTAACCCTGACCCTAACCATAACCCTTACCCTTACACTAACCCTAACACTAACCCTAACTCTAACCCCTAACCCTAACCCTAACCTTAAACATAACACTTACCCTAACCCTAACCCTAAATATAACCTTTACACTTACCCTAACCCTAAGCCTAACCTTAATGCTAACCCTAACCCTTAACCGAAACCTAATCCTTACACTAACCCTAAACCTATCTGTAAACCTAACCCTTACCCTTACCCTAACCCTAACCCTAAACTTAACCCTAACCCTAACCCTAACACTTACCCTTACCCTAACCCTAAGCCTAACCTTAATGCTAACCCTAACCCTAAACCGAAACCTAAACCTTACCCTAACCCTAAGAATAACCTTAATGCTAACCCTAACCCTAAACGGAATCCTAATCCTTACGCTAACCCTAACCTAACCCTTACCCTAACCCTAACCCTAACCCTAACCTCAACACTAACCCTAACCCTAACCCTAACCCTAACCGCAAACCTAACTCTAACGCTAACCCTAACCCTTACCCTAACCCTTACACTTAACCTAACCCTAACCCTACCTCTAACCCTAACCCTAAATCTAACCGGAAGCCTTACCCTAACCCTAACCCTAACCCTTAGCCTAACCCTAAACATAACCCTAACCTCAACACTAACCCTAACCCTAACCCTAACACCAAACCTAACTCTAATGCTAAACCTTACCCTTATCCTAAACCTAACCCTAACCCTAACCCTGACCCCTAACCCTAACCCAAACCCTCATCCTTACCCTAACCCTAACCCTGAACTTAACCCTAAACCTAACACTAGCCCTAACCCTAACCCTTACCCTAACCCTAACCCTGAACCTAAACCTAACCCTATCCCTTACCCTTACCCTAATCATAACCTAAACCTAACCCTAACCCTAACCCTAACTCTTATCCTAACCCGAAACCTAACCCTAACCCTAACCCTTACCCTAACCCTAACCCTAACCCTAAACCTTATTCTAACCCTAATCCTAACCCTAACATTAATTCTAACCCTAACCCTAACCCTAAACCTTACCCTAACCCTAAACTTAATCCTTACCCTAACTCTAAACCTAACCCTAACCCTTACCCTAACACTAACCCTGAGCCTAATCCTAACCATAATCCTTACCCTTACCCTAACCCTAAACCTAAACCTAACCCTAACCCTCACCCGAAACCTAACCCTTACCCTAACCCTAACCTTAACCCTAACCCTAACCATAACCCTAACCCTTACCCTAACCCTATCCCTAACCCTACACTAACCCTATCCTAAACTTTAACCTTACTCTAACTCTAACCCTAACCCTAACCCTTACCCTTACACAAACCCTAAACCTAACCCTAACTCTAACTCCTAACCCTAACCCTAAGCTTAAACATAACACTTACCCTAACCCTAACCCTAAATCTACACCTTACCCTTACCCTAACCCTAAGCCTAACCTTAATATTAACCCTAACCCTAAACCCGAAACTAATCCTTACTCTAACCCTAACCCTAACCCTAAACCTAAACCTTACCCTTACCCTAACCCTAACCCTAAACTTAACCCTAACCCTAACCCCAACCCTTACCATTACCCTTACCCTAACCATAACCATAACCCTAACCCTAACCCTAACCCTAACCCTAAACTTAACCCCAAACCTAACCGTAACTGTAACCCTAACCTAACCCTTACCCTAATCCTAACCCTAACCCTAACCACTAACCCTAACCCTTACCCTAACCCTTACCCTTAACCTAACCCTAACCCTACCTCTAACCCTAACCCTAAATCTAACCAGAAGCCTTACCCTAACCCTAACCCTAACCCTAACCCTAACCCTAACCCTAACCTCAACACTAACCCTATCCCTAACCCTAACCCTAACCCTAACCCTAGCCTAACCCTAACCCTAACACTAACCTCAACACTAACCCTAACCCTAACCCTAACCCTAACCCTAAACCTTACCCTAACCCTAACCTTAATCCTTACCCTAACACTAACCCTAACCCTAACCCTTACCCTAACCCTAAACCTGAGCCTAATCCTAACGATAATCCTTACCCTTACCCTAACCCTAACCCTAAACCTAACCCTAACCCTCACCCGAAACCTATCCCTTACCCTAACCCTAATCTTAACCCTAAACCTAACCATAACCCTAACCCTTACCCTAACCCTATCCCTAACCCTACACTAACTCTATCCCAAACTTTACCCTTACTCTAACCCTAACCCTAAACCTAACCCTAACCTTTACCCTTACACTAACCCTAACCCTAACCCTAACTCTAACCCCTAACCCTAACCCTAACATTAAACATAACACTTACCCTAACTCTAACCCTAAATCTAACCCTTACCCTTTCCCTAACCATAAGCCTAACCTTAATGATAACCCTAACCCTAAATCGAAACCTAATCCTGACCCTAACCCTAACCCTAACCCTAAACCTAACCCTTACCCTTACCCTTACCCTAACCCTAAACTTAATGCTAACCCTAACCGTAACCCTAACCCTTACCCTTACCCTAACCCTAATCCTTGCCCTAACCCTAACTCTAACCCTCACGCTTACCCTAACCCTAACCCTAATCCTTACCCTAACCCTAACCCTAAAGCTAAACCTAACCCTTTCCCTAAACCTAACCTTAACCCTAATCCTAACCCTAAGGCTAACACTAACCCTAACCCTAACCCTCACCCTTACCCTTACTCTAAACCTAACCTTAAACCTAACCGTAACCCTAAACCTAACCCCTAACCCTAACTCTTAACTTTATCCTATCCCTAACACTAACCCTAACCCTAACACTTTCCCTAACCCTAAACCTAATCCTAAACCTAACCCTAACCCTTACCCTAACCCTAACCCTTACCCTAACCCTAACCCTAACCACAACCCTAACCCTAATCATAACCCTAACCCTAACCCTAAACTTAATGCTAACCCTAACCCTAACCCTAACCCTAAACCTAACCCTAACCGCTAATACTAACCCTAACCCTAAACCAAACCTTAACCCCTAATCCTAACACTTACCCTTACGCTGTCCCTAACCCTAACCCTAACCCTAAAACTTACCCTAACCCTAACCTTACCCTTACCCTAAACCTAACCCTAACTCTAACACTAAACCTAACTCTTACCCTAACCCTTACCCTCACCCTAACCCTAACCCTAAAACTAACACCTAACCCTAACCCTTACCCTAACCCTACCTCTAAACCTAACCTTAACCCTAAAGCTAACCCTAACCCTTACCCTTACCTTAACCCTAAACCTAACACTAACCCTAAACCTAACCCTTAACCTTACTCTAACCCTTAATGCTAACCCTAACCCTAACCCTTACGCTAACCCTAACTCTAACCCTAATCCATACCCTAACCCTAACCCTAACCCTTACCCTTTCCTTAACCCTAACCCTAACCCTAACCTTAACCCTTACACTTACCTTAACCCTAATCCTACACCTAAACCTAACCCTAATCCTAACCCTAAACCTAAACCTAACCCTAAACCTTACTGTTAACCTAACCCTAAACCTAACCCTAACCCTAACCCTAACACTTACCCTTACACTAACTTTGACCCTAACCCTAAACCTTACCCTAACCCTAACCCTAACACTAAACCCTAACCCTACCCTAACCCTAACCCTAACCCTTACCCAAACCCTAACACTAATCCTGAGCATAATCCTAACCATAATCCTTACCCTTACCCTAACCCTAAACCTAAACCTAACCCTAACCCTCACCCGAAACCTAACCCTTACCCTAACCCTAACCTTAACCCTAACCCTAACCATAACCCTAAACCTTACCCTAACTCTATCCCTAACCCTACACTAACCCTATCCTAAACTTTACCCTTACTCTAACCCTAACCCTAATCCTAACCCTAACCCTTACCCTTACACAAACCCTAAACCTAACCCTAACTCTAAACCCTAACCCTAACCCTAACCTTAAACATAACACTTACCCTAACCCTAACCCAAACCCTAAATCTACCCTTTACCATTACCCTAACCCTAACCCTAAACTTAACCCTAACCCTAACCCTAACCCTTACCCTTACCCTAACCCTAACCCTAACCATAACCCTAACCCGAACCTTAACCCCAAACCTAACCCTAACCCTAACCCTAACCCTAACCTAACCCTTACCCTAACCCTAAACCTAACCGAAACCACTAACCCTAACCCTTACCCTAACCCTTACCCTTAACCTAACCCTAACCCTACCTCTAACCCTAACCCTAAATCTAACCAGAAGCCTTACCCTAACCCTAATCCTAACCCTTAGCCTAACCTTAACCCTAACCCTAACCTCAACACTAACCCTAACCCTAACCCTAACCCTAACCCAAACCTAACTCTAACGCTAAACCTTATCCTTATCCTAAACCTAACCCTAATCCTAACCCTGACCCTTAACCCCAACCCTAAACCTAACCCTTACCCTAACCCTAACCCTGAGCCTAATCCTAACCATAATCCTTACCCTTACCCTAACCCTAACCCTAAACCTAAACCTAACCCTCACCCGAAACCTAACCCTTACCCTCACCCTAACCTTAACCCGAACCCTAACCCTAACCCTTATCCTAACCCTATCCCTAACCCTACATTAACCCTATCCTAAACTTTACCCTTACTCTAACCCTAACCCTAACCCTTACCCTTACACTAACCCTAACCCTAACCCTAACTCTAACCCCTAACCATAACCCTAACCTTAAACATAACACTTACCCTAACCCTAACCCTAAATATAACCCTTACACTTACCCTAACCCTAAGCCTAACCTTAATGCTAACCCTAACCCTTAACCGAAACCTAATACTTACACTAACCCTAACCCTATCTCTAAACCTAACCCTTACCCTTACCCTAACCCTAACCCTAATCTTAACCCTAACCCTAACCCTAACCCTAACCCTTACCCTTACCCTAACCCTAAGCCTAACCTTAATGCTAAACGTAACCCTAAACCGAAACCTAAACCTTACCCTAACCCTAAGCCTAACCTTAATGCTAACCCTAACCCTAAACCGAAACCTAATCCTTACGCTAACCCTAACCTAACCCTTACCCTAACACTACCTCTAACCCTAACCCTAAATCTAACCGGAAGCCTTACCCTAACCCTAACCCTAACCCTTAGCCTACCCCTAACCCTAACCCTAACCTCAACACTAACCCTAACCCTAACCCTAACCCTAAACCTAACCCCAAACCTAACTGTAACGCTAAACCTTACCCTTATCCTAAACCTAACCCTAACCCTAACCCTGACCCCTTAACCTAACCCTAACCCTCATCCTTATCCTAACCCTAAGCCTAAACTTAATGCTAACCCTAACCCTTAACCGAAACCTAATCCTTACCCTAACCCTAACCCTAACTCTAAACCTAACCCTTACCCTTACCCTAACCCTAACCCTAACCTTAACCCTAACCCTAACCCTAACCCTAAACCTAACCCTTACCCTTACCCTAACCCTAACCCTAACCTCAACACTAACCCTAACCCTAACCCTAACCCTAACCCCAAACCTAACTCTAACGCTAACCCTAACCCTTACCCTAACCCTTACCCTTAACCTAACCCTAACACTACCTCTAACCCTAACCCTAAATCTAACCGGAAGCCTTACCCTAACCCTAACCCTAACCCTTAGCCTAACCCTAAACGTAACCCTAACCTCAACACTAACCCTAACCCTAACCCTAACCCCAAACGTAACTCTAACGCTAAACCTTACCCTTATCCTAAACCTAACCCTAACCCTAACCCTGACCCCTAATGCTAACCCAAACCCTCATCCTTACCCTAACCCTAACCCTGAACTTAACCCTAAACCTAACACTAGCCCTAACCCTAACCCTTACCCTAACCCTAACCCTGAACCTAAACCTAACCCTAACCCTTACCCTTACCCTAAGCCTAAACCTAAACCTAACCCTAACCCTAACCCTAACTCTTATCCTAACCCGAAATCTAACCCTAACCCTAACTCTTACCCTTACCCTAAACCTAACCCTAAAGCTAAACCTTATTCTAACCCTAATCCTAACCCTAACGTTAATTCTAACCCTAACCCTAACCCTAAACCTTACCCTAACCCTAAACTTAATCCTTACCCTAACTCTAACCATAACCCTAACCCTTACCCTAACACTAACCCTGAGCCTAATCCTAACCATAATCCTTACCCTTACCCTAACCCTAAACCTAAACCTAACCCTAACCCTCACCCGAAACCTAACCCTTACCCTAACCCTAACCTTAACCCTAACCCTAACCATAACCCTAACCCTTACCCTAACCCTATCCCTAACCCTACACTAACCCTATCCTAAACTTTAACCTTACTCTAACCCTAACCCTAACCCTAACCCTTACCCTTACACAAACCCTAAACCTAACCCTATCTCTAACCCCTAACCCTAACCCTAAACCGAAACCTAATCCTTACTCTAACCCTAACCCTAACCCTAAACCTAACCCTTACCCTTACCCTAACCCTAACCCTAAACTTAACCCTAACCCTAACCCCAACCCTTACCATTACCCTTACCCTAACCATAACCATAACCATAACCCTAACCCTAACCTAACCCTTACCCTAATCCTAACCTTAACCCTAACCACTAACCCTAACCCTTACCCAAACCCTTACCCTTAACCTAACCCTAACCCTACCTCTAACCCTAACCCTAAATCTAACCAGAAGCCTTACCCTAACCCTAACCCTAACCCTTATCCTAACCCTAACCCTAACCCTAACCTCAACACTAACCCTATCCCTAACCCTAACACTAACCTCAACACTAACCCTAACCCTAACCCTAACCCTAACCCTAAACCTTACCCTAACCCTAACCTTAATCCTTACCCTAACACTAACCCTAACCCTAACCCTTACCCTAACCCTAAACCTGAGCCTAATCCTAACCATAATCCTTACCCTTACCCTAACCCTAACCCTAAACCTAACCCTAACCCTCACCCGAAACCTAACCCTTACCCTAACCCTAATCTTAACCCTAAACATAAACATAACCCTAACCCTTACCCTAACCCTATCCCTAACCCTACACTAACTCTATCCTAAACTTTACCCTTACTCTAACCCTAAGCCTAAACCTAACCCTAACCTTTACCCTTACACTAACCCTAACCCTAACCCTAACTCTAACCCCTAACGCTAACACTAACCCTAACATTAAACATAACACTTACCCTAACTCTAACCCTAAATCTAACCCTTACCCTTACCCTAACCCTAAGCCTAACCTTAATGATAACGCTAACCCTAAATCGAAACCTAATCCTTACCCTAACCCTAACCCTAACCCTAAACCTAACCCTTACCCTTACCCCAACCCTAACCCTAAACTTAATGCTAACCTTAACCATAACCCTAACCCTTACCCTCACCCTAAACCTAATCCTTGCCCTAACCCTAACCCTAACCCTCACCCTTACCCTAACCCTAACCCTAATTTTTACCCTAACCCTAACCCTAAAGCTAACCCTAACCCTTTCCCTAACCCTAACCTTAACCCTAAACCTAACCCTAACGCTAACACTAACCCTAACCCTAACCCTCACCCTTAACCTTACTCTAAACCTAACCTTAAACCTAAGCGTAACCCTAAACCTAACCCTAACCCTAACTCTTACCTTTATCCTATCCCTAACACTAACCCTAACCCTAACACTTACCCTAAACCTAAATCTAATCCTAAACCTAACCCTAACCCTTACCCTAACCCTAACCCTTACCCTAACCCTATCCCTAACCCTAACCCCAACCCTAACCCTAATCCTAACCCTAACCCTAACCCTAAACTTAATGCTAACCCTAACCCTAACCCTAAGCCTAACCCTAACCCTAACCCTAACCCTAACCCTAACCGCTAATACTAACCCTAACCCTAAACCAAACCCTAACCCCTAATGCTAACACTTACCCTTACGCTGTCCCTAACCCTAACCCTAACCCTAAAACTTACCCTAACCCTAACCTTACCCTTACCCTAACCCTAACCCTAACTCTAACACTAAACCTAACTCTTACCATAACCCTTACCCTCACCCTAACCCTAACCCTAAAACTAACACCTAACCCTTACCCTAACCCTAACCCTAACCCTATCCCTTACCCTTACTCTAACCCTAACACTAAACCTAACCCTAACTCTAAAACTAATCCTTACCCTCACCCTAACCCTAAACCTAACACTAACCCTAACCCTAAACTTAACCCTTACCCTTACCCTAACCCTAAACCTAACCCAAACCCTAACCCTAATCCTAACACTTACCCTTACCCTAACCCTTACCCTTACCCTAACCCTAACCGTAACCCTAACCCTTACCGTAACCCTAACCCTAACCCTAACCCTTACACTAACCCTAAACGTAACCCTAACCCTAACCCTTACACAAACCCTAACCCTAACCCTAATCCCTATACCTAACCCTTACCCTAAACCTAACCATAACCCCTAAACCTAACCCTTACCATAACCCTAACCCTAACCCTAACCCTTACCATAATGCTAACCCTAAATCTAACACTAACCCTAACACAAACCCTAACCCTTACCCTAACCCTAACCCTAACCCTTAGCCTAACCCTAACCCTAACTCTAACCTTAACCCTAACCCTAACAGTAACCCCAAACCTTACCCTTACCCTAACCCTCTCCCTAAGCCTAACATTAACCCTAGCCTTAAACCTAACCCTAACATGAACCATTACCCTAACCCTAACCCTAACCCTAACCCTTCCCCTTACCCTAACCCTAACCCTAAACCTAACCCTAACATTAATCCTAAGCCTTACACTTACTCTAACCCTAACCCTAACCCTAAACCTTACCCTTACCCTAACCCTAACCGTAAACCTAACACTAACCTTGCACTAACCCTAACCCTAACCCTAACCTTTACCCTTACCCTAACCCTAACACTAACCCTAATCCTAATTCTAACAGTTACCCTTACCCTAACCCTAACCCTAACCCTAACCTTTCCCTAACCCTAAAACTTACCCTAACCCTAACCCCAAACCTATGCCTAACCCTATCCCTTACCCTAACCCTAACCCTAACCCTAACCCTTACCCTAACCCTAATCCTAACCCTAAGCCCTAAACCTAACCCATACCCTAACGCTCACCCTAACCCTAACCCTATCCCTAACCCCTACCCTAAACATAACCCGAACCGTAACCCTTACCCTTACCCTCACCCTAACCCCAACCCTAAACCTAATCCTAACCCTTACTCTTACCCTAACCTTAACCCCTAACCTAACCCTAAACCTAACCCTAACCCTAAACCTTACCCTAATCCTAATCCTTGCCCTAACCTTAAACGTAAACCTAACCCTAACCTTAACCCAAACCCTTCCCCTTACCCTAACCCTAACCCTAAATCTAAACCTAACCCTAACCCTAACCCCTACCCTTACCCTAACCCTAACCCTAACCCTAAACAAAAAACCTTAGCCTAACCGTAACCCTAACCCTAACACTAACTTTTACCCTAAACCTAACCCTAACCGTAACATTTACCCTAACCATAACCTTAACCCCAACCCCTAAACCTAAACCTTACCCTAACCCTTAACCTAACCCTAACCTTTACCCTTACCCTAACCCTAACCCTAACCCTAACACTAACCCTAACCTTAACTCTAACCCTAAACCTAACCCTAACCCTTACCCTTATCCTAACCTTAACCCTAAACCTTACACTTACCCTTACCCTAACCCTAACCCTAAATCTAACCCTTATCTTAACCTAACCCTAACCCTAACCCTAGCACTTACCCTAACACTAAATCTAACCCTTAGCCTAAACCTAACCCTAACCCTAACCCTTACTCTTACCCTAAACCTAACCCCAAACCAAACCCTAAACCTATACCGTACCCTTACCCTAAACCTAAATCTAACCCTAACACTTACCCTAAGCCCTAAACCTAACCCTAACCCTAACCCTAACCCTTACCCTTACCCTAACCCTAACCCTAACCCTAAACCCAACCCTAACCCTAACAATAGTCCGTACCCTAAGCCTAACCCTAACCCTAATCCTAACCCTAACCCTAACCCTAATCCTAACCCTAACCCTTACCCTTACATTAACCCTAAACCTAACCCCAACCCTAACCCTAACACTAATCCTTACCCTAAGCCTAACCCTAAACCTAATCCTAAACCCAACCATAACCCTAAACTTAACCCTAACCCTAATCCTAAACCTTACCCTTACCCTACCCTTAAACATAACCCTTATCCTAAGCCTAACACTAACCCTAACCCTAACCATAACCCTAACCCCAACCCTAACCCTAACCCTAACCTTAATGCTAACCCTAAACCTAACCCTAACCCTAACCCTTACCCTAACCCTAAACTTTACCCTAAACCTAACCCTAACCCTGACCCCAACCCTTACCCTAAACCTTAACTTAACCTTAGCCTAACCCTAACACTAACCATAACCTTAACCCTATCCCTATCCCTAACCCTAACCTTTACTCTTACCCTAACCCTAACCCTAAACCTAACACTAACCCTAAACTTAACCCTAACCCTAACTCTAACCCTTACCCTAACCCTAACCCTAACCCTAATCCTAACATTTATCCTAAGCCTTACCTTTACCCTAAACCAAACCCTAACCCTACCCTTACCCTTACCGTAACCCTAACCCTAAACCAAACACTAACCCTAACACTAACCCTAACTCTGAAACTTACCCTTACCCTAAACCTAACCCTAACGCTATCCCTTACACTTACCCTAACCCTAACCCTAAACCTAACCCTTAACCTAACCCTAACCCTTACCCTAACCCTAACCCTAACCCTAACCCCAACCCTAACCCTAACCCTAACCCTAACCCTAACCCTAAACTTAATGCTAACCCTAACCCTAAGCCTAACCCTAACCCTAACCCCAACCCTAACCCTAACCCTAACCCTAACCGCTAATACTAACCCTAACCCTAAACCAAACCCTAACCCCTAATCCTAACACTTACCCTTACGCTGTCCCTAACCCTAACCCTAACCCTAAAACTTACCCTAACCCTAACCTTACCCTTACCCTAACCCTAACCCTAACTCTAACACTAAACCTAACTCTTACCCTAACCCTTACCCTCACCCTAACCCTAACCCTAAAACTAACACCTAACCCTAACCCTTACCCTAACCCTAACCCTAAACCTAACCTTAACCCTAAAGCTAACCCTAACCCTTACCCTTACCTTAACCCTAAACCTAACACTAACCCTAAACCTAACCCTTATCCTTACTCTAACCCTTAATGCTAACCCTAACCCTAACCCTTACCCTAACCCTAACTCTAACCCTAATCCATACCCTAACCCTAACCCTAACCCCAACCCTTACCCTTTCCTTAACCCTAACCCTAACCCTAACCTTAACCCTTACACTTACCTTAACCCTAATCCTACACCTAAACCTAACCCTAATCCTAACCCTAAACCTAACCCTAACCCTAAACCTTACTGTTAACCTAACCGTAAACCTAACCCTAACCCTAACCCTAACACTTACCTTTACACTAACTCTGACCCTAACCCTAAACCTAACCCTAACCCTAACCCTAACACTAAACCCTAACCCTACCCTAACCCTAACCCTAACCCTTACCCAAACCCTAACCCTTATCCTAACCCTAACCCTAACCCTTAGCCTAACCATAATCCTAACCCTAACATTAACCCTAACCCTAACACTAACCCTAAACCTTACCCTTACCCTAACCCTATCCCTAACCCTAACACTAACCCTAGCCTTAACCCTAACCCTAACCCTAACCCTTACCCTAACCCTAACCCTAACCCTAAACCTTACCCTTACCCTAACCCTAACCCTAACCTTAATGCTAACCTAACCCTAACCCTAAACCTAACCCTAACCCTAACAGTTACGTTTACCCTAAGCCTAACCCGAAACCGAAACCTAACCCTAATCCTAACCCTAACCCTAAATCTAAACCTAAATTTAACCCTAACCCTAACCCTATCCCTTACCCTTACCCTAACCCTAACTCTAAACCTAACCCTAATTCTAAAACTAATCCTTACCCTCACCCTAACCCTAAACCTAACACTAAACCTAACCCTAACCTTAACCCTTACCCTTACCCTAACCCTAAACCTAACCCAAACCCTAACCCTAATCCTAACACTTACCCTTACCCTAACCCTTACCCTAACCCTTACACTTACCCTAACCCGAACCGTAACCCTAACCCTTACCGTAACCCTAACCCTTACCCTAACCCTAACCCTTACACTAACCCTAACCGTAACCCTAACCCTAACCCTTACACTAACCCTAACCCTAACCCTAATCCCTATACCTAACCCTTACCTAAACCTAACCCTAACCTCTAACCCTAACCCTTATCCTAACCCTAACCCTAACCCTAACCCTAACCCTTACCCTAATGCTAACCCTAACTCTAACACTAACCCTAACACAAACCCTAACCCTTACCCTAACCCTAACCCTTAGCCTAACCCTAACCCTAACCCTAACCTTAACCCTAACCCTAACACTAACCCCAAACCTTACCCTTACCCTAACGCTCTCCCTAACCCTAACACTAACCCTAGCCTTAAACCTAACCCTAACATTAACCCTTACCCTAACCCTAACCCTAACCCTAACCCTTCCCCTTACCCTAACCCTAACCCTAAACCTAACCGTAACATTAATCCTAAGCCTTACACTTACTCTAACCCTAACCCTAACCCTAAACCTTACCCTTACCCTAACCTAACCCTAAACCTAACACTAACCCTAACACTAACACTAACCCTAACCCTAACCCTTACCCTTACCCTAACCCTAACACTAACCCTAACCCTAATTCTAACAGTTACCCTTACCCTAACCCTAACCCTAACCCTAACCTTTCCCTAACCCTAAAACTTACCTTAACCCTATCCCTAAACCTACACTAACCCTATCCTAAACTTTACCCTTACTCTAACCCTAACCCTAACCCTAACCCTTACCCTTACACTATCCCTAAACTTAACCCTAACCCTAACAATAACCCTAACCCTTACCCTAACCCTATCCCTAACCATACACTAACCCTATCCTAAATTTTACCCTTACTCTAAACCTAACCCTAACCCTAACCTCAACACTAACCCTAACCCTAACCCTAACCCTAACCCCAAAACTAATTCTAACGCTAAACCTTACCCTTATCCTAAACCTAAACCTAACCCTAACCCTGACCCCTAACCCTAACCCAAACCCTCATCCTTACCCTAACCCTAACCCTGAACTTAACCCTAAACCTAACACTAGCCCTAACCCTAACCCTTACCCTAACCATAACCCTGAACCTAAACCTAATCCTAACCCTTACCCTTACCCTAAGCCTAAACCTAAACCTAACCCTAACCCTAACCCTAACTCTTACCCTAACCCTAAACCTAATCCTAACCCTAATCCTTACCCTTACCCTAAACCTTACCCTAACCCTAAACTTAATCCTTACCCTAACTCTAACCCTAACCCTAACCCTTACCCTAACCCTAACCCTTACCGTTACCCTTACCCTAAACCTAACCCTAAACCTAAACCTTATTCTAACCCTAATCCTAACCCTAACATTAATTCTAACCCTAACCCTAACCCTAACCCTTACCCTAACCCTAACCCTGAGCCTAATCCTTACCATAATCCTTACCCTTACCCTAACCCTAACCCTAAACCTAACCCTAACCCTCACCCGAAACCTAACCCTTACCCTAACCCTAACCTTAACCCTAACCCTAACCTTAACCCTAACCCTTACCATAACCCTATCCCTCACCCTACACTAACCATATCCTAACCTTTACCCTTACTCTAACCCTAACCCTAACCCTTACCCTTACACTAACCCTAACCCTATCCCTAACTCTAACCCCTAACCCTAACCCTAACCTTAAACATAACACTTAACCTAACCCTAACCCTAAATCTATCCCTTAACCTTACCCTAACCCTAAGCCTAATCTTAATGCTAACCCTAACTCTTAACCGAAACCTAATCCTTACACTAACCCTAACCCTAACTCTAAACTAACTCTTACCCTTACCCTAACCCTAAACCTAACCTTCACCCTAACCCTAACCCTAACCCTAACCCTTACCCTTACCCTAACCCTAATCCTAACCTTTATGCTAATCCTAACCCTAAACCGAAACCTAATCCTTACCCTAAACCTAAGCCTAACCTTAATGCTAACCCTAACCCTAAACCGAAACCTAATCCTTACCCTAACCCTAACCCTAACTCTAAACCTAACCCTTACCCTTACCCTAACCCTAACCCTAACCTTAACCCTAACCCTAACCCTAACCCTAACCCTAACCTTTACCCTTACCCTAACCCTAACCCTAACCCTAACCCTAACCTCAACACTAACCCTAACCCTAACCCTAACCCTAACCCTAACCCCAAACCTAACTCTAACGCTAACCCTAACCCTTACCCTAACCCTTACCCTTAACCTAACCCTAACCCTACCTCTAACCCTAACCCTAAATCTAACCGGAAGCCTTACCCTAACCCAAACCCTAACCCTTAGCCTAACCCTAAACCTAACCCTAACCTCAACACTAACCCTAACCCTAACCCTAACCCTAACCCTAACCCTAACCCCAAACCTAACTCTAACTCTAAACCTTACCCTTATCCTAAACCTAAACCTAACCCTAACCCTGACCCCTAACCCTAACCCAAACCCTCATCCTTACCCTAACCCTAACCCTGAACTTAACCCTAAACCTAACTCTAGCCCTAACCCTAACCCTTACCCTAACCCTAACCCTGAACCTAAACCTAACCCTAACCCTTACCCTTACCCTAAGCCTAAACCTAAACCTAACACTAACCCTAACCCTGACCCCTAACCCCAACCCTAACCCTACCCCTTACCCTAACACTAACCCTGAGCCTAATCCTAACCATAATCCTTACCCTTACCCTAACCCTAACCCTAAACCTAAACCTAACCCTCACCCGAAACCTAACCCTTACCCTCACCCTAACCTTAACCCTAACCCTAACCCTAACCCTTACCCTAACCCTATGCCTAACCCTTCACTAACCCTATCCTAAACTTTACCCTTACTCTAACCCTAACCCTAACCCTAACCCTTACCCTTACACTAACCCTAACACTAACACTAACTCTAACCCCTAACCCTAACCCTAACCTTAAACATAAAACTTACCCTAACCCTAACCCTAAATATAACCCTTACACTTACCCTAGCACTAAGCCTCACCTTAATGCTAACCCTAACCCTTAACCGAAACCTAATCCTTACACTAACCCTAACCCTATCTGTAAACCTAACCCTTACCCTTACCCTAACCCTAACCCTAACCTTAACCCTAACCCTAACCTTAACCCTAACCCTTACCCTTACCCTAACCCTAAGCCTAACCTTAATGCTAACCCTAACCCTAAACCGAAACCTAAACCTTACCCTAACCCTAAGAATAACTTTAATGCTAACCCTAACCCTAAATGGACACCTAATCCTTACGCTTACCCTAACCTAAACCTTACCCTAACCCTAATCCAAACCCTAACCTAACCCTTACCCTAATCCTAAACCTAACCCTAACCACTAACCCTAACCCTTACCCTAACCCTTACCCTTAACCTAACCCTAACCCTACCTCTAACCAAAACCCTAAATCTAACCGGAAGCCTTACCCTAACCCTAAACCTAACCCTTAGCCTAACCCTAACCCTAACCCTAACCTCAACAGTAACCCTAACCCTAACCCTAACCCCAAACCTAACTCTAATGCTAAACCTTAACCTGACCCTAACCCTAACCCCAAACCTAACTTTAACGCTAAACCTTACCCTTATCCTAAACCTAACCCTAACCATAACCCTGACCTAACCCAAACCCTCATCCTTACCCTAACCCTAAGCCTAACCTTAATGCTAACCCTAACCCTTAACCGAAACCTAATCCTTACCGTAACCCTAACTCTAACTCTAAACCTAGCCCTTACCCTTACCCTAACCCTAACACTACCCTTAACCCTAACCCTAACCCTAACCCTAACCCTAACCCTTACCCTTACCCTAACCCTAACTCTAACCTCAACACTAACCCTAACCCTAACCCTAACCCCAAACCTAATTCTAACGCTAACCCTAACCCTTACCCTATCCCTTACCCTTAACCTAACCCTAACCCTAAATCTAACCGGAAGCCTTACCCTAACCCTAACCCTAACCCTTAGCCTAACCCTAAACATAACCCTAACCTCAACACTAACCCTAACCCTAACCCTAACCCCAAACCTAACTCTAATGCTAAACCTTACCCTTATCCTAAACCTACCCCTAACCCTAACCCTGACCCCTAACCCTAACCCAAACCCTCATCCTTACCCTAACCCTAACCCTGAACTTAACCCTAAACCTAACACTAGCCCTAACCCTAACCCTTACCCTAACCCTAACCCTGAACCTAAACCTAACCCTAACCCTTACCCTTACCCTAAGCATAACCTAAACCTAACCCTAACCCTAACCCTAACTCTTATCCTAACCCGAAACCTAACCCTAACCCTAACCCTTACCCTTACCCTAAACCTAACCCTAAACCTAAACCTTATTCTAACCCTAATCCTAACCCTAACATTAATTCTAACCCTAACACTAACCCTAAACCTTACCCTAACCCTAAACTTAATCCTTACCCTAACTCTAACCCTAACCCTAACCCTTACCCTAACACTAACCCTGAGCCTAATCCTAACCATAATCCTTACCCTTACCCTAACCCTAAACCTAAACCTAACCCTAACCTTAACCCTAACCCTAACCATAACCCTAACCCTTACCCTAACCCTATCCCTAACCCTACACTAACCCTATCCTAAACTTTAACCTTACTCTAACCCTAACCCTAACCCTAACCCTTACCCTTACACAAACCCTAAACCTAACCCTAACTCTAACCCCTAACCCTAACCCTAACCTTAAACATAACACTTACCCTAACCCTAACCCTAAATCTACCCCTTACCCTTACCCTAACCCTACGCCTAACCTTAATGTTAACCCTAACCCTAAACCGAAACCTAATCCTTACTCTAACCCTAACCCTAACCCTAAACCTAACCCTTACCCTTACCCTAACCCTAACCCTAAACTTAACCCTAACCCTAACCCCAACCCTTACCATTACCCTTACCCTAACCATAACCATAACCATAACCTAACCCTAACCCTAAACTTAACCCCAAACCTAACCGTAACCCTAACCCTAACCTAACCCTTACCCTAATCCTAACCACTAACCCTAACCCTTACCCTAACCCTTACCCTTAACCTAACCCTAACCCTACCCTAACCCTAACCCTTACCCTAACGCTAAACCTAACCCTAATGCTTACCCTAAACCTAACCCTAACCCTAATCCTTACCCTCTCCTTAACCCTAACCCTAACTTTAACTCTAAACATAACACTAACCCTAAACCTAACCCTTACCCTAAACCTAACCCTAACCCTAACCCTAACCCTAACCCTTACACTTACCCTAACCCTAAATCTAACCCTAACCCTTACCCTAACCCTAAACCTAACCCTAATCCTAACCGTAACCGTAACCCTAACACTAACCCTAATCCTTACCCTCTCCCTAACACTAACCCTAACCCTAACATTTACCCTAAACCTAACCCTAACCCTGACCCTTACCCTTACCCTAACCCTAACCTTAAACCTAACCCTTAGCCTAACCCTAACCCTAACCCTAACCTCAACACTAACCCTAACCCTAACCCTAACCCGAACACTAACCCCAAACCTAATTCTAACGATAAACCTTACCCTTATCCTAAACCTAACCCTAAACCTAACCCTGACCACTAACTCTAACCCTAACCCTCAACCTTACCGTAACCCTAACCCTAAACTTAACCCTAACCCTAACCCTAACGCTTACCCTAACCCTAACCCTGAAACTAAACCTAACCCTAACCCTTACCCTTACCCTAAGCCTAAACCTAAACCTAACCCTAACCCTAACCCTAACTCTTACCCTGACCCTAAACCTAACCCTAACCCTAACCCTTACTCTTACCCTAACCTTAACCCCTAACCTAACCCTAACCCTAACCCTAACCCTAACCCTAACCGTTACCCTAACCCTAATCCTTGCCCTAACCCTAAACCTAACGCTAACGCTAACCTTAACCCAAAACCTTACTCTTACCCTAACCCTAACCCTAAACCTAACCCTAACCCTAACCTAACCCTTAGCCTAACCCTAACCCTAACCCTAACCTAACCCTAACCCTAGCCCTTACCCTAACCCTAAACCTTTCCCTTAACCTAACCCTAAAACTAACCCTAACCCTAACCCTAACCCCTAACCCTAAGCCTAACTCTTTCTCTTACCCTAACCCTAACCCCAAACCTAACCCTAACCCTAACCCTGAACCTTACCCTTACCCTAAACCTAACCGTAACGCTAACCCTTACACTTACCGTAACCCTAAATCTAACCCTAACCCTAACCCTAACCCTTACCCTAACGCTAAACCTAACCCTAATCCTTACCCTAAACCTAACCCTAACCCTAACCTTAACCCTAATCCTTACCCTCTCCCTAACCCTAACCCTAACTTTAACCCTAAACCTAACACTAACCCTAACCCTTACACTTACCCTAACCCTAAATCTAACCCTAACCCTTACCCTAACCCTAAACCTAACCCTAATCCTTACCGTAACTGTAACCCTAAAACTAACCCCAATCCTTACCCTCTCCCTAACACTAACCCTAACCCTAACCCTAACATTTACCCTAAACCTAACCCTAACCCTGACCCTTACACATACCCTAACCCTAACCTTAAACCTAACCCTTAGCCTAACCCTAACCCTAACCCTAACCTCAACACTAACCCTAACCCTAACCCTAACCCCAAACCTAACTAAAGCTAAACCTTACCCTTATCCTAAACCTAACCCTAAACCTAATCCTGACCCCTAACCCTCACCCTAACCCTCACCCTTACCCTAACCCTAACCCTGAACTTAACCCTAAACCTAACCCTAACCCTAACCCTAACCCTAACCTAACCCTAACCCTTACCCTTACCCTTACCCTAAGCCTAAACCTAACCCTAACCCTAACCCTAACCTCAACACTAACCCTAACCCTAACCCTAACTCTTACCCTGACCCTAAACCTAACCCTAACCCTAACCCTTACCCTTACCCTAAACCTAACCCTAAACCTAAACCTTATTCTTACCCTAACCCTAACCCTAACATTAATTCTAACCCTAACCCTAACCCTAACCCTTACCCTAACCCTAACCCTAACATTAATCCTTACCCTAACTCTAACCCTAACCCTTACCCTAACCCTAACCCTGAGCCTAAACCTAAACATAACCCTTACCCTTACACTAAACCTAACACTAAACCTAACCCTAACCCTCACCTGAAACCTCACCCTTACCCTAACCCTAACCATAACCCTAACCCTTACCCTAACCCTAACCCTATCCCTAACCCTACACTAACCCTATCCTAACCTTTACCCTTACTCTAACCCTAACCCGAACCCTAACCCGAACCCTTACACTAAACCTAACCCAAACCCTAACCCTAACCCTAACCCTAACCCTAACACTAACCCTAACCTTAACTCTAACCCTAACCCTAACCCTAACCCTTACCCTTATCCTAAACTTAACCCTAAACCTTACACTTACCCTTACCCTAACCCTAACCCTAAATCTAACCCTTATCTTAACCTAACCCTAACCCTAACCCTAGCACTTACCATAACCCTAAATCTAACCCTTAGCCTAACCCTAACCCTAACCCTAACCCTTACTCTTACCCTAATCCTAACCCCAAACCAAACCCTAAACCTATACCGTACCCTTACCCTAAACCTTAATCTAACCCTAACCCTTACCCTGAGCCCTAACCCTAACCCTAACCCTAATCCTAACCCTAACCCTTACCCTTACATTAACCCTAAACCTAACCCCAACCCTAACCTAACACTAATCCTTACCCTAAGCCTAACCCTAAACCTAAACCTAACCCTAACCCTAACCCTAACCCTTATCCTAACCCTAACTCTAACCCTTAGACTTCCCCTAACCTTAACCATAACCCTAACCCTAACCCTAACCCTAACCCTTACCCTAACCCTAACACTAACCCTAACCCCTAACCATAACCCTAACCCTAACGCTCACCCTAACCCTAATCCTAACCCTAACCCTTACCCTAACCCTAACCCAAACACTAACGCTTAGCCTTACCTTAACCCTAACTCTAACCGTAACCCTTACCCTAAAGCTAACCCTAACTCTTACCCTAAACCTAACTCTAACCCTAACACCTAACCCTAACCCTAACCCTAACGCTCACGCTAACCCTAAACCTAACCCTAACCCTTACCCTAACCCTAACCCTAACCCTAACCCTAACCCTTACCCTGCCCCTAACCCTAACCCTAACCCCAACCCTAAACCTAACACTAACCCTTACCCTTACCCTAACCTAACCCTTAACCTACCCCTAACCCTAAACCTTTCCCTCACCCTAACTCTAAAAACTAACCCTAACCCTAACCCTAACCCCTAACCCTAAGCCTAACTCTTTCTCTTACCCTAACCCTAACCCTGAACCTTACCCTTACCCTAAACCTAACCCTAACGCTAACCCTTACACTTACCCTAACATTAAATCTAACCCTACCCTAACCCTAACCCTTACCCTAACGCTAAACCTAACCCTAATGCTTACCCTAAACCTAACCCTAACCCTAATCCTTACCCTCTCCTTAACCCTAACCCTAACTTTAACTCTAAACATAACACTAACCCTAAACCTAACCCTTACCCTAAACCTAACCCTAACCCTAACCCTAACCCTAACCCTTACACTTACCCTAACCCTAAATCTAACCCTAACCCTTACCCTAACCCTAAACCTAACCCTAATCCTAACCGTAACCGTAACCCTAACACTAACCCTAATCCTTACCCTCTCCCTAACACTAACCCTAACCCTAACATTTACCCTAAACCTAACCCTAACCCTGACCCTTACCCTTACCCTAACCCTAACCTTAAACCTAACCCTTAGCCTAACCCTAACCCTAACCCTAACCTCAACACTAACCCTAACCCTAACCCTAACCCGAACACTAACCCCAAACCTAATTCTAACGATAAACCTTACCCTTATCCTAAACCTAACCCTAAACCTAACCCTGACCACTAACTCTAACCCTAACCCTCAACCTTACCGTAACCCTAACCCTAAACTTAACCCTAACCCTAACCCTAACGCTTACCCTAACCCTAACCCTGAAACTAAACCTAACCCTAACCCTTACCCTTACCCTAAGCCTAAACCTAAACCTAACCCTAACCCTAACCCTAACTCTTACCCTGACCCTAAACCTAACCCTAACCCTAACCCTTACTCTTACCCTAACCTTAACCCCTAACCTAACCCTAACCCTAACCCTAACCCTAACCCTAACCGTTACCCTAACCCTAATCCTTGCCCTAACCCTAAACCTAACGCTAACGCTAACCTTAACCCAAAACCTTACTCTTACCCTAACCCTAACCCTAAACCTAACCCTAACCCTAACCCTAACCTAACCCTTAGCCTAACCCTAACCCTAACCCTAACCTAACCCTAACCCTAGCCCTTACCCTAACCCTAAACCTTTCCCTTAACCTAACCCTAAAACTAACCCTAACCCTAACCCTAACCCCTAACCCTAAGCCTAACTCTTTCTCTTACCCTAACCCTAACCCCAAACCTAACCCTAACCCTAACCCTGAACCTTACCCTTACCCTAAACCTAACCGTAACGCTAACCCTTACACTTACCGTAACCCTAAATCTAACCCTAACCCTAACCCTAACCCTTACCCTAACGCTAAACCTAACCCTAATCCTTACCCTAAACCTAACCCTAACCCTAACCTTAACCCTAATCCTTACCCTCTCCCTAACCCTAACCCTAACTTTAACCCTAAACCTAACACTAACCCTAACCCTTACACTTACCCTAACCCTAAATCTAACCCTAACCCTTACCCTAACCCTAAACCTAACCCTAATCCTTACCGTAACTGTAACCCTAAAACTAACCCCAATCCTTACCCTCTCCCTAACACTAACCCTAACCCTAACCCTAACATTTACCCTAAACCTAACCCTAACCCTGACCCTTACACATACCCTAACCCTAACCTTAAACCTAACCCTTAGCCTAACCCTAACCCTAACCCTAACCTCAACACTAACCCTAACCCTAACCCTAACCCCAAACCTAACTAAAGCTAAACCTTACCCTTATCCTAAACCTAACCCTAAACCTAATCCTGACCCCTAACCCTCACCCTAACCCTCACCCTTACCCTAACCCTAACCCTGAACTTAACCCTAAACCTAACCCTAACCCTAACCCTAACCCTAACCTAACCCTAACCCTTACCCTTACCCTTACCCTAAGCCTAAACCTAACCCTAACCCTAACCCTAACCTCAACACTAACCCTAACCCTAACCCTAACTCTTACCCTGACCCTAAACCTAACCCTAACCCTAACCCTTACCCTTACCCTAAACCTAACCCTAAACCTAAACCTTATTCTTACCCTAACCCTAACCCTAACATTAATTCTAACCCTAACCCTAACCCCAACCCTTACCCTAACCCTAACCCTAACATTAATCCTTACCCTAACTCTAACCCTAACCCTTACCCTAACCCTAACCCTGAGCCTAAACCTAAACATAACCCTTACCCTTACACTAAACCTAACACTAAACCTAACCCTAACCCTCACCTGAAACCTCACCCTTACCCTAACCCTAACCATAACCCTAACCCTTACCCTAACCCTAACCCTATCCCTAACCCTACACTAACCCTATCCTAACCTTTACCCTTACTCTAACCCTAACCCGAACCCTAACCCGAACCCTTACACTAAACCTAACCCAAACCCTAACTCTAACCCCTAACCCTAACCCTAACCTTAAACATAACAATTACCCTAACCCTAACCCTAAATCTAACCCTTACCCTTACCCTAACAATAAGCCTAACCTTACTGCTAACCCTAACCCTAAACCGAAACCTAATCCTTACCCTAACCCTAACCCTAAACCTAAACCTAACCCTTACACTTACCCTAACCCTAACCCTAACCTTAACCCTAACCCTAACCTTTACCCTTACCCTAACCCTAACCCTAAACCTAACCCTAAACCTAACCCCAAACCTAACCCTAACCCTAACCCTAACCCTAACCTAAACCTTACCCTCATCCTAACCCTAACCCTAACCATAACCCTAACCCTTACCCTAACCCTAACCCTATCCCTAACCCTACACTAACCCTATCCTAACCTTTACCCTTATTCTAACCCTAACCCTAACCCTAACCCTAACCCTATATCTAACTGGAAGCCTTACCCTAACCCTAACCCTAACCCTTAGCCTAACCCTAACCCTAACCCTAACCTCAACACTAACCCTAACCCTAACCCTTAGCCTAACCCTAACCCTAACCGCTAATCCTAACCCTAACCCTAATCCAAACCCTAACCCCTAATCCTAACACTTACCCTTACGCTGTCCCTAACCCTAACCATAACCCTAAAACTTACCCTAACTCTATCCTTACCCTTACCCTAACCCTAACCCTAACTCTAACACTAAACCTAACCCTTACCCTAACCCTTACCCTCACCCTAACCCTAAACCTAAACCTAACACCTAACCCTAATCCTTACCCTAACCCTAACCCTAAACCTAACCTTAACCCTAAAGCTAACCCTAACCCTTACCCTTACCTTAACCCTAAACCTAACACTAACCCTAAACCTAACCCTTAACCTTACTCTATCCCTTAATGGTAACCCTAACCCTAACCCGTACCCTAACCCGTACCCTAACAATAATCCACACCCTAACCCGTACCCTAACCCTAACCCTTACCCTTTCCCTAACCCTAGCCCTAACCTTAACCCTAACCCTAAACCTAACCTTAACACTTACACTTACCTTAACCCTAATCCTACACCTAAACCTAACCCTAATTCTAACCCTAAACCTAACCCTAACCCTAACCCTTACTGTTACCCTAACCCTAACCCTAACCCTAACACTAAACCCTAACCCTACCCTAACGCTAACCCTAACCCTTACCCAAACCCTAACCCTTACCTAACCCTAACCCTAACCCTTAGCCTAAACCTAATCCTAACCCTAACATTAACCCTAACCCTAACACTAACCCTAAACCTTACCCTTACCCTAACCCTATCCCTAACCCTAACACTAACCCTAGCCTTAACCCTAACCCTAACCCTAACCCTTACCCTAACCCTAAACCTAACCCTAACCCTTACCCTTACCCTAACCCTAACCCAAACCTTAATGCTAACCTAACCCTAACCCTAAACCTAACCCTAACCCTAACAGTTACCTTTACCCTAAGCCTAACCCTAAATCGAAACCTAACCCTAATCCTAACCCTAATCCTAACACTTATCCTTACCCTAACCCTTACCCTAACCCTTACCCTTACCCTAACCCTAACCGTAACCCTAACCCTTACCGTAACCCTAACCCTAACCCTAACCCTTACACTAACCCTAAACGTAACCCTAACCCTAACCCTTACACAAACCCTAAACCTAACCCTAATCCCTATAACTAACCCTTACCCTAAACCTAACCCTAACCCCTAAACCTAACCCTTACCATAACCCTAACCCTAACCCTAACCCTTACCCTAATGCTAACCCTAACTCTAACACTAACCCTAACACAAACACTAACCCTTACCCTAACCCTCACCCTAACCCTTAGCCTAACCCTAACCCTAACCCCAACCCCTAAACCAAACCCTTACCATAACCCTTAACCTAACCCTAACCTTTACCCTTACCCTAACCCTAACCCTAACCCTAACACTAAAACTAACCCTAACCCTAACCCTAACCCTAAACCTAACCCTAACATTAATCCTAAGCCTTACACTTACCCTAAACCTAAACCTAACCCTAAAACTTACCCTTACTCTAACCCTAACCCTAAACCTAACACTAACCCTAACACTAACCCTAACCCTAACCCTAACCTTTACCCTTACCCTAACGCTAACACTAACCCTAACCCTAATTCTAACAGTTACCCTTACCCTAACCATAACCCTAACCCTAACCTTTCCCTAACCCTAAAACTTATCCTACCCCTAACCCCAAACCTATGCCTAACCCTATCCCTTACCCTAACCCTAACCCTAACCCTTTCCATAACGCTAACCCTAACCCGAAACCTAAACCTAAACCTAACCCTATCCCTAACCCTTACCCTAAACCTAACCCGAACCGTAACCCTTTCCCTTACCCTCACCCTAACCCGAACCCCAACCCTAAACCTAATCCTAACCCTTACTCTTACCCTAACTTTGACCCCTAACCTAACCCTAACCCTAACCCTAACCCTTACGCTAACCCTAATCCTTGCCCTAACCCTAAACCTAACCCTAACCCTAACCCTAACCCAAACCCTTACCCTTACCCTAACCCTAACCCTAACCCTAAACCTAATCCTAACCCTAACCCCTACCATTACCATAACCCTAACCCTAACCCTAAACCAAACACCTTAGCCTAACCATAACCCTAACCCTAACACTCATTTTTACCCTAAACCTAACCCTAACCCTAAAACTTACCCTATCCCTAACCCTAACCCCAACCCCTAAACCAAACCCTTACCCTAACCCTTAACCTAACCCTAACCTTTACCCTTACCCTAACCCTAACCCTAACACTAACCCTAACCTTAACTCTCACCCTAAACCTAACCCTAACCCTTACCCTTATCCTAACCTTAACCCTAAACCTTACACTTACGCTTACCCTAACCCTAAAACTAACCCTAACTATAAATCTAACCCTTATCTTAACCTAACTCTAACCCTAACCCTAGCCCTTACCATAACCCTAAATCTAACCCTTAGCCTAACCCTAACCCTATCCCTAACCCTAACCCTTACTCTTACCCTAACCCTAACCCCAAACCAAACCCTAAACCTAACACTAGTCCGTACCCTAAGCCTAACCCAAACCCTAATCCTAACCCTAAACCTAACCCTAACCCTAATCCTAACCCTAACCCTTACCCTTACATTAACCCTAAACCTAACCCCAACCCTAACCCTAACACTAATCCTTACCCTAAGCCTAACCCTAAACCTAATCCTAAACCTAACCCTAACCCTAAACTTAACCCTAACCCTAAACCTAAACCTTACCCTTACCCTAACCCGAAACCTAACCAGTATCCTAAGCCTAACCCTAACCCTAACCCTAATCATTACCCTAACCCCAACCTTAACCCTAACCCTAACCTTAATGCTAACCCTAAACCTAACCCTAACCCTAACCCTTACCCTAACCGTAAACTTTACCCTAACCCTAACCCTAACCCTGACCCCAAACTCTTATCCTAAACCTAACCTTAACCCTTAGCCTAACCCTAACACTAACCATAACCTTAACCCTAACTCTAAACCTAACCCTAACCCTTACTCTTACCGTAACCCTAACCCTAACCCTAACACTAACCCTAAACTTAACCCTAACCCTAACTCTAACCCTTACCCTAACCCTAACCCTAACCCTAATCCTAACATTAATCCTAAGCCTTACCCTTACCCTAAACCTAACACTAACCCTAACCCTTACCCTTACCGTAAGCCTAACCCTAAACCAACACTAACCCTAACACTAACCCTAACCCTAACACTAACCCTGACCCTAACCCTAACCCTTACCCTTACCTAACCATAATACTTACCCTAAACCTAACCCTGACCCTAATCCTAACAGTTACCCTTACCCTAACCTAACCCTAATCCTAACCCTTACCCTAATCCTAACCCTTACCCTAACCCTAACCCCAAACCTATCCCTAACCCTAACCCTTACCCTAACCGTAACCTAACCCTAAACCTTACTCTTACCCTAACCCTAATCCCAAACTTAACCCTAACCCTAAACCGTGCCCTTACCCTAACCCTAAATCTAAACCTAACCCTAATCTTTACCCTAACCCTAACCATTACCCTAACCCTAAACCCAAATGTATCCCTAACCCTAACACTAACCCTAACCCAAACCTATCCCTAACCCTAACCCTAACCCTAACCCAAACCTATCCCTAACCCTAACCCTAACCCTTAGCCTAAACCGTACCCTTACCCTAACCCTTAATCTAACCCTAACCCTAACCACTAACCCTAAACCTAACCCTAAACCGTAACCTTACCCTAACCCTAACCCTAACCCTAACCCTTACACTTACCCTAACCCTAACCCTAACCCTAACACTAATCCTAACCTTAACTCTAACTCTAACCCTAACCCTAACCCTTACCCTTATATTATCCTTAACCCTAAACCTTACACTTACCCTTACCCTAACCCTAACCCTAACCCTAACCATAAATCTAACGCTTAGTCTTAACCTAACCTTAAACCTAACCCTAGCCCTTACCCTAACCATAAATCTAACCCTTACGCTAAAGTTAAACCTAACCCTAACCCCTAACCCTAACCCTAACCCTAACCCTCTCCCTTACCCTTATCCTAACCCTAACCCTTAACCTTTCCCCAACCCTAACCCTAACCCTAACCCTAACCTTAACCCTAACCCTAAACCTAACCCTAAACCTAACCCTTACCTTTACCCTAAGCCTAACCCTAAATCTAAACCTAACCCTAATCCTAACCGTAACCCTAACCCTAAACCTAAACTTAACCCTAACCCTAACCCTAACCCTTACCCTTACCCTTACCTTAACCCTAACCCTAAACCTAACCCTAACTCTAAAACTAATCCTTACCCTCACCCTAACCCTAAACCTAACCCTAACCCTAACCTTAACCCTGAACCTTATCCTAACCCTAAACGTAACCCAAACACTAACCCTAATCCTAACACTTACCCTTACACTAACCCTAACCCTAACACTTACCCTTACCCTAACCCTAACCCTCACCTTAACCCCAACCCTAAACCTAAACCTAACCCTAACGCTAACTCTTACCCTTACCCTAACCCTAACGCTAACCCTAACCCTAACACTTACCCTTGCCCTAAGCCTAACCCTAACCCTAACCCTTACCCTAACCCTAACCCTAACCCTAACCCTTACACTAACCCTAACCCTAACTCTAACCCCTATCCCTAACCCTTACCCTAAACCTAACCCTAACCCCTAACCCTAACCCTTACCCTAACCCTAACCCTAACCCTAACCCTTACCCTTACCCTAACCCTAACTCTATCCCTAACACTAACCCAAACCCTAACCCTTACCCTAACCCTTACCCCAACCCTTAGCCTAACCATAACACTAACTATAACCTTAACCCTAACCCTAACCCTAACCCTTACCCTTACCCTAACCCTAACCCTAACCCTAACACTAACCCTAAACTTAACCCTAACCTTAACTCTAACCCTTACCCTAACCCTAACCCTAACCCTAAACCTAACACTAACCCTAACCCCTACCCTTACCCTAACCCTAACCCTAACCCTAAACCAAACACCTTAGCCTAACCGTAACCCTAACCCTAACTTTTACCCTAAACCTAACCCTAACCCTAACACTTACCCTAACCCTTACCCTAACCCCAACCCCTAAACCTAACCCTTATCCTAACCCTTAACCTAACCCTAACCTTTACCCTTACCCTAACCCTAACCCTAACCCTAACCCTAACCTTAACTCTAACCCTAACCCTAACCCTAACCCTTATCCTTATCCTAACCTTAACCCTAAACCTCACACTTACCCTTACCCTAACCCTAACCCTAACCCTAACCCTAACACTAAATCTAACCCTTATCTTAACCTAACCCTAACCCTAACCCTAGCCCTTACCCTAACCCTAAATCTAACCCTTAGCCTAACCCTAACCCTAACCCTAACCATTATTCTTACCCTAACCCTAACCCCAAACCAAACCATAAACCTATACCGTACCCTTACCCTAAACCTAAATCTAACGCTAACCCTTACCCTAAGACCTAACCCTAACCCTAACCCTAACCCTTACCCTTACCCTAACCCTAACCCCAACCCTAACCCTAACACTAGTCCATACCCTAAGCCTAACCCTTACCCTAATCCTAACCCTAACCCTAACCCTAATCCTAACCATAACCCTTACCCTTACATTAACCCTAAACCTAAACCCAACCCTAACCCTTACACTAATCCTTACCCTAAGCCTAACCCTAAACCTAATCCTAAACCTAACCCTAACCCTAAACTTAACCCTATCCCTAAACCTAAACCTTACCCTTACCCTAACCCTAAACCTAACCAGTATCCTAAGCCTAACCCTAACCCTAACCCTAATCATTACCCTAACCCCAACCTTAACCCTAACCCTAACCTTAATGCTAACCCTAAACCTAACCCTAACCCTAACCCTTACCCTAACCGTAAACTTTACCCTAACCCTAACCCTAACCCTGACCCCAACTCTTATCCTAAACCTAACAGTTACCCTTACCCTAACCTTAACCCTAACCCTAATCCTAACCCTAACCCTAACCCTAATCCTAACCCTAACCCTTACCCTTACATTAACCCTAAACCTAACCCCAACCCTAACCCTAACACTAATCCTTACCCTAAGCCTAACCCTAAACATACTCCTAAACCTAACCCTAACCCTAAACTTAACCCTAAACCTAATCCTAAACCTTACCATTACCCTAACCCTAAACCTAACCCTTATCCTAAGCCTAACCCTAACCCTAACCCTAACCATTACCTAACCCTAACACTAACCCTAAACCTAACGCTGACCCTAATCCTAACAGTTACCCTTACCCTAACCTAACCCTAACCCTTACCCTAACCCTAACCCTTACCCTAACCCTAACCCCAAACCTATCCCTAACCCTAACCCTAACCCTTACCCTAAATGTAACCTAACCCTAAACCTTACTCTTACCCTAAACCTAATCCCAAACTTAACCCTAACCCTAAACCTTACCCTAACCCTAAATCCAAACCTATCCCTAACCCTAACCCTAACCCTAACCCAAACCTATCCCTAACCATAACCCTAACCCTAAACCTAACCCAAACCTATCCCTAACCCTAACCCTAAACCTAAACCGTACCCTTACCCTAACCCTAAATCTAACCCTAACCCTAACCCTAACCCCTAACCCTAACCCTAACCCTAACCCTAAACCTTAACCTTACCCTAACCCTAACCCTAACCCTAACCCTTACACTTACCCTAACCCTAACCCTAACCCTAACCCTAACCCTAACCCTAATCCCAAACTTAACCCTAAACCTAAACCGTGCCCTTACCCTAACCATAAATCTAAACCTAACCCTAATCTTTACCCTAATCCTAACCCTTACCCTAAGCCTAAATCCAAACCTATCCCTAAGCCTAACCCTAACCCTAACTCAAACCTATCCCTAACCATAACCCTAACCCTAACCCTAACCCAAACCTATCCCTAACCCTAACCCTAAGCCTAAACCTTACCCTTACCCTAACCCTAAATCTAACCCTAACTCTAACCCTAACGCCTAACCCTAACCCTAACCCTAAACCTTAACCTTACCCTAACCCTAACCCTAACTGTAACCCTTACACTTACCCTAACCCTAACCCTAACACTAACCCTAACCTTAACTCTAACTCTAACCCTAACCCTAACCCTTACCCTTATCCTAACCTTAACCCTAAACCTTACACTTACCCTTACCCTAACCCTAACCCTAACCCTAACCCTAACCATAAATCTAAACCTTAGTCTTAACCTAACCTTAACCCTAACCCTAGCTCTTACCCTACCCCTAAATCTAACCCTTATGGTAAACCTAACCCTAACCCTAACCCCTAACCCTAACCCTAACCCTAACACTATCCCCTACCCTTACCTTAACCCTAACCCTTACCCTTTCCCCAACCCTAACACTAACTCTAACCTTAACAATAATCCTAAAAATAACCCTAACCCTAACCCTTACCTTTACCCTAAGCCTAACCCTAAATCTAAACCTAACCCTAATCCTAACCCTAACCCTAAACCTAAACTTAACCCTAACCCTAACCCTAGCCCTTACCCTTCCCTTACCCTAACCCTAACCCTTAACCTAACACTAACTTTAAAACTAATCCTTACCCTCACCCTAACCCCAAACCTTACCCTAACCCTAACCTTAACCCTTAACCTTATCCTAACCCTAAACCTAACCCAAATCCTAACCCTAATCCCAACACTTACCCTTACACTAACCCTAACCCTAACACTTACCCTTACCCTAACCCTAACCCTAACCTTAACCCCAACCCTAAACCTAAACCTAACCCTAACGCTAACCCTTACCCTTACCCTAACCCTAACGCTAACCCTAACCCTAACCCTAACACTTACCCTTGCCCTAACCCTAACCCTAAACCTAACCCTTACCCTAACCCTAACCATAACCCTAACCCTTACACTAACCCTAACCCTAAACCTAACCCCTATTCCTAACCCTTACCCTAAACCTAAACCTAACCCCTAACCCTAACCCTTACCCTAACCCTAACACTAACCATAACCCTAACCCTTACCCTTACCATAACCCTAACCCTAACTCTAACCCTAACACTAACCCAAACCCTAACCCTTACCCTAACCCTTACCCTAACCCTTAGCCTAACCCTAACACTAACCATAACCTTAACCCTAACCCTAAACCTAACCCTAACCCTAACCCTTACCCTAACCCTAACCCTAACCCTAACACTAACCCTAAACTTAACCCTAACCCTAACTCTAACCCTTACCCTAACCCTAACCCTAACCCTAATCCTAACATTAATCCTAACCCTTACCCTTACCCTAAACCTAACCCTACCCTAACCCTAACCCTTACCGTAACCCTAACCCTAAACCAAACACTAACCCTAACCCTAACCCTAACACTAACCCTAACCCTAACCCTAACCCTTACCCTAACCTTAATGCTAACCCTAAACCTAACCCTAACCATAACCGTTACCCTAATCTTAACATTTACCCTAACCCTAAACCTAACCCTAACACTTACCCTTTCCCTAAACCTAACTCTACCTCTAACCCTAACCCTAAACCTAACTCTAACCCTAACCCTAACAATAACACTAACCCTAACCCTAACTCTAACCCTAATTCTAACGGTTACCCTTACCCTAACCCTAACCCTAACCCTAACACTTACCCTAACTCTAACCCTTACCCTAATCCTAACCCCAAACCTTTGCCTAACCCTAACCCTAACCCTTAAACCTAACCTTAACCCTAACCCCAACCCTAACCCTTACTCTTACCCTAACCCTAACCACAAACCTAAAATTAACCCTAAACCGTACCCTTAACCTAACCCTAAATCTAACCCTAACCCTAACCATAAACCCTAACCTTAACCCTAACCCTAACCCTAACCATAAACCTAACCCTAACCCTAACCCTTACCCTAACCCTAACCCTAAACCTAACCCTAAACATAACTCAAACCCTAACCCTAACCCTTACCCTTACCCTAACCCTAAACCTAACCCTAACCCTAACCCTAACACTAATCCTTACCCTAACCCTAACCCTAACCCTAATCCTACCCCTAACCCTAACCCTAACCCTAACCTTAACCCTAACCCTAACCCTGACACTTACCCTTACCCTAACCCTAAACCTAACCCTTATCCTTACCCTAACCCTAACCCTATCCCTAACCCTTACCCTAACCCTAACCCTAAACTTAATGCTAAACCTAACCATAACCCTAAAACTTACCTTAACCCTAAACTTTACCCTAACCCTACCCGTAATCCTAACCCCAACCCTTACCCTTATCCTAAACTTAACCCTAAACCTTACACTTACCCTTATCCTAACCCTAACCCTTACAATAACCCTAAACCCAAACCTTTGCCTAACCCTAACCCTAACCCTAACCCTTACCCTAACCCTAACCCTAACCCCAACACTAACCCTTACTCTTACCCCAGCCCTAACCACAAACCTAAACCTAACCCTAAACCGTACCCTTATCCTAACTCTAAATCTAACCCTAACCCTAACACTTACCCCTAACCCTAACCCTAACCCTAACCCTAACCCTAACCTAAACCTAACCCTAACCCTAACCCTAACCTTAAATCTACCCATAACCCTAACCCTAATCCTAACCCTAACCCTAACGCTTACCCTTACCATAACCGTAACCCTAACCCTAAACTTAACCCTGACATTTAGGCTAACCCTAACCCTAACCCTTACCCTAACTCTAACCTTAAACTTATCCCTAACCGTAACCCTAACCGTAACCCTTACCCTTACCTTAACCCTAACCCTAACGTTAACCTCAAACCTAACCCTACCCATAACGCTTACCCTTACCATAACCCTAACCCTAACCCTAAAACAAACACCCTTACCCTAACCCTAACACTAACCCTAACCCTTACCCTAACCCTAACCCTACCTCTAACCCTAACGCTAACCGTAATCCTAACCCTTACCCTAAACCTAACCGTAACCCTTACCCTTAGACTAACGCTAACCCTAACCCTAGCCCTTACCCTAACCCTAAATCTAACCCTTAGCCTAACCCTAACCCTAACCCTAACCCTTACCCTAACCCTAAACCTAACCCCAACCCTAACCCTTACTCTTACCCTAACCCTAACCACAAACCAAAACCTAAACCTAAACCGTACCCTTACCCTAAACCTAAATCTAACCCTAACCCTAATCCTAACCCTAACCCTAACGCTTACCCTTACCATAACCGTAACCCTAACCCTAAACTTAACCCTGACATTTAGGCTAACCCTAACCCTAACCCTTACCCTAACTCTAACCTTAAACTTATCCCTAACCGTAACCCTAACCGTAACCCTTACCCTTACCCTAACCCTAACCCTAACCTTAACCTCAAACCTAACCCTACCCATAACGCTTACCCTTACCATAACCCTAACCCTAACCCTAAAACAAACACCCTTACCCTAACCCTAACACTAACCCTAACCCTTACCCTAACCCTAACCCTACCTCTAACCCTAACGCTAACCGTAATCCTAACCCTTACCCTAAACCTAACCGTAACCCTTACCCTTAGACTAACGCTAACCCTAACCCTAGCCCTTACCCTAACCCTAAATCTAACCCTTAGCCTAACCCTAACCCTAACCCTAACCCTTACCCTAACCCTAAACCTAACCCCAACCCTAACCCTTACTCTTACCCTAACCCTAACCACAAACCAAAACCTAAACCTAAACCGTACCCTTACCTTAACCCTAAATATAATCCTAACCCTAACCCTTACTCTTACACTAACTCTAACCCCAAACCAAAACCTTAACCTAAACCGTACCCTTACCCTAAACCTAAATCTAACCCTAACCCTAACCCTAACCCCTAACCCTAACCCCAACCCTAACCCTTACCCTTACCCTAACTCTAACCCTAACCCCAACCCTAACCCTAACACTAGTCTTTACCCTAAGCCTAACAATAACCCTAATCCTCACCCTAACCCTAACCCTAACCCTAATCCTAACCCTAACCCTTACCCTTACATTAACCCTAAACCCAACCCCAACCCTAACCCTAACACTAATCCTTACCATAAGCCTAACCCTAACCCTAATCCTAACCCTAACCGTAACCCTAACCCTTACCCTAACCCTAAACTTTACCCTAACTCTAACTCTAATCCTAACCCCAACCCTTACGCTTATCCTAAACTTAACCCTAAACCTTACACTTACTCTTACCCTAACCCTAACCCTTACACTAACCCTAACCCCAAAACTTTGCCTAACCCTAACCCTAACCCTAACCCTTACCCTAACCCTAACCCTAACACCAACCCTAACCCTTACTCTTACCCTAACCCTAACCACAAACCTTAACCTAACCCTAAATCGTACCCTTACTCTAACCCTAAATATAACCCTAACCCTAAACCTAACCCCTAACCCTAACCCTAACCTTAACCTAACCCTAAACCTAACCCTAACCCTAAGCAAAACCTTAAACCTACGCCTAACCCTAACCCTAACCCTAACCCTAACGCTAAACCTAACCCTTACCCTTACCTTAAGCCTAACCCTAACCTTAGCGCCAACCCTAAACCAACCCTAACCCTAATCCTAACGCTTGCCCTTACCCTAACTGTAACCCTAACCCTAACGCTAGCACTTACCCTTACTCTAACCCTAACCCTAACCTTAAGGCTAACTTTTATCCTAAACCTAACCCTAACCCTTACCCTAAGCCTAACCCTAACCCTAACCTAACCACTAAGCATAACATTAACCCTAACCCTAACCCTAACCCTTACCCTTACCCTAACCCTAACCCTACATCTAACCCTAAACCTAACCCTAACCCTAACCCTTAACCTAACGCTAACCCTAACCCTTAGCCTAACCCGAACCCTAACCCTAACCTTAATCCTAACCCTAACTCTAAACCTAACACTAACCCTAACCTTAACCCTAACCCTAACCCGAACCCTAACCCTTACCCTTACCCTAACCCTAACCTAAACCCAACCCTTACACTTTCCCTAACCCTAACCCTAACCCTAACCCTAACCCTAACCATAACCCTAACCTAACTCTAACCCTTAGTCTTAACCTAACCCTAACCCTAACCCTAGCCCTTACCCTAACCCTAACTCTAACCCTTAGATTTACCCTAACCCTAACCCTAACACTTACCCTAACCCTAACACTAACCATAACCCCTAACCCTACCCTAACCCTAACCCTCACACTAACCCTAACCATAACCATAACCCTAACCCTTACCCTAACACTAACCCTAACTCTAACTCTTAGCCTTACCCTAACCCTAACCCTAACACTTACCCTAAGCCATACTCTAACCCTTACCCTAACCCTAACCCTAACCATCACCCCTAACCCTAACCCATACCCTAACGGTCACTCTAACCCTAACCCTAATCCTAACCCTTACCCTAACCCTAACCCGAACCCTAACCCTTACCCTTACCCTCACCATAACCCTAACCCCAACCCTAAACCTAACCCTAACCATTAATCTTAACCTAACCTTAACCCCTAACCTAACCCTAACCCTAACCCTAACACTTACCCTACCCCTAATCCTTACCCTAACCCTAAACCTAACCCTAACCCTAACCGTAACCCTAACCCTTGCCCCTACCTTAACCCTAACCCTAACCCTAACTCTAAACCTAACCCTAACCCTAACCCTTACCCTTACCATAACCCTAACCCTAACCCCAAACCTAACCCTATCCGTAACCCTAACCCTAACCCTTACCCTAACCCTAAACCTAACCCCTACCCTTAACCTAACCCTAACCCCAAACCTAACCCTAACCCTAACCCTAACCCTAATGTTAAACCTAAACCTAACACTAACCCTAATCCTAACCCTTACCCTAACCCTAAACCTGAACCTAACCCTAACCCTAACCCATACCCTTATCCTAACCCTAACCCTAAACCTATCCCTAACCCGAATTCTAACCCTAACCCTAACCCTTACACTTACCCTTACACTAACTCTAACCCTAAACTTAACCCTAAACTTTACGCTAACCCTAACCCTAACCCTAACCCTAACCCTTACCCTAACTCTAACCTTAAACTTAACGCTAACCATAACCCTAACCATAATCCTTACCCTTATCCTAACCCTAACCCTAACCTTAACCCCAAACCTAACCCTACCCATAACGCTTACCCTTACCATAACCCTAACCCTAACCCTAAAACAAACACCCTTACCCTAACCCTAACACTAACCCTAACCCTTACCCTAACCCTAACCCTAAACCTAACACCTAACCCTAGCACTAACCCTAACCCTTACCCTTACCCTATCCCTAACCCTACCTCTAACCCTAACCCTAACCGTAACCATAAACCTTACCCTAAACCTAACCCTAAACCTTACCCTTAGCCTAACGCTAACCCTAACCCTAGCCCTTACCCTAACCCTAAATCTAACCCTTAGCCTAACCCTTACTCTTACCCTAACTCTAACCCCAAACCAAACCCTAAACCTAAACCGTACCCTTAAACTAACCGTAAATCTAACCCTAACCCTAACCCTAACCCCTAACCCTAACCCCAACCCTAACCCTTACCCTTACCCTAACCCTAACCCTAACCCCAACCCTAACCCTAACACTAGTCCTTACCCCAAGCCTAACACTAACCCTAATCCTAACCCTAACCCTAACCCTAATCCTAACCCTAACCCCAAACCTAACTCTAATGCTAAACCTTAACCTAACCCCAACCCTAACCCTAACACTAAACCTTACCCTAAGCCTAACCCTAACCCTAATCCTAACCCTAACCCTAACCCTAAACTTAACCCTAACCCTAATCCTTACCGTAACCCTAAAAATAACCCTAACCCTAACCTTAACCCAAAACCTTACCCTTACCCTAACCCTAACCCTAAACCTAACCCTAAACCTAACCCTAACCCCTACCCTTACCCTAACATTAACCCTAACCCTAAACCAAACACCTTAGCCTAACCGTAACCCTAACCCTAACACTAACTTTTACCCTAAACCTAACCCTAACCCTAACACTTACCCTAACCCTAACACTAACCCCAACCCCTAAACCTAACCCTTACCCTAACCCTAAACCTAACCCTAACCCTTACCCTTACCCTAACCCTAACCCTAATACTAACCCTAACCTTAACTCTAACCCTAACCCTAACCCTAACCCTTACCCTTATCCTAACCTTAACCCTAAACCTTACACTTACCCTTACTCTAACTCTAACCCTAACCCTAAATCTAACCCTTAGTCTTAACCTAACCCTAAACCTAACCCTAGCCCTTACCCTAACCCTAAATCTAAACCTTAGCCTAACCCTAAGCCTAACCTTAACCCCTAACCCTAACCCTAAAACCAACCCTATCCCTTACCCTTACCCTAACCCTAACCCTTAACTTTTCCCCAAACCTAACACTAACCCTAACCCTAACCTTAACCCTAACCCTAAACCTAACCCTATCCCTAACCCTTTCATTTACCCTAAGGCTAACCCTAAATCTAAACCTAACCCTAATCCTAACCCTAACCCTAACCCTAACCCTAAACCTAAACTTAACCCTAACCCTAACCCTAACCCTAACCCTAACACTTACCCTTGCCCTAAACTAACCCTAACCTTAACCCTTACCCTAACCCTAACCCTAACCCTTACACTAACCCTAAACCTAACTCTAACCCCTATCCCTAACCCTTACCCTAACCCTAACCCTAACCCTAACCCTTACCCTTACCCTAACCCTAAACCTAACTCTAACCCTAGCACTAAACCAAAACCTAACCCTTACCCTAACCCTAACCCTAACCCTAGCCCAACCTCTAAAACTAATCCTTAACCTCACCCTAACCCTAAACCTAACCCTAACCCTACCCCTAACCTTAACCCTTAACCTTATCCTAACCCTAAACATAACCGAAACCCTAACCCTAATCCTAACACTTACCCTTACAATAACCCTAACCTAACACTTACCCTTACCCTAACCCTAACACTAACCTTAACCCCAACCCTAAACCTAAA
>JANJXV010000048.1:3185000-3197500 GCA_024803745.1 Megascapheus bottae
GAACAGGAGAAGGCCAAAAAACAATAAGACAATCAAGCAATTATCTGATGCAAATCAAATACTGTTTGATTCCACTCTTGCTCCCGACATATCCCCCATCTTTATTTTAAAAGAAACACAAGTGCAATTTCTATTCTTTCCACTATCTCTAATTATCTTATTATCCTGTCTCACTTTCCAAAAATGACTGGTCCCTTCATCTAAAGGGGATAGATGGGCGGAGATTCAGCTTCTGTGACTTCTTCAAGCTGACTCAGGGGCGTTGTCTCTGTGCTTGACCAGGGACCTTAAGAAGCCTAGCCTGTTTTATTAGGGATTGCAAGGATTAGATATCAGGAATAATAATTTGCTCCAAACTGGAGATCATATTTAACATTTAACAACTGCACGAACCATCTTTGGCTACAATAGTGTAGTTACATAGCACCCATTTGCAAAGGCCTTTTCTTGATTGTCTGGGGAACTAAATTTCTGCAGCCTTAACAATGCTTCAGTTGTCAGATCTAAACAGATTAATAGAGACACAAGTCTCAGATCCACAAACTTTTCCTGAATTTGTGGCTGGTGTCAAAAAGAAATAAATAAGTAAATAAATAAATAAAAATTTCGCTCAATTAGGGCTTTAAACTACCCACTATCACAGAAGATTGACAAGTTCCTGCCCAGTTATGAAAGGCACGGGCATTAGTAAGGCATGCTTACAAACTATTCTATGACCTCCCGGCTCTGATTAATTTGATCGGCCAAGCACAAGTGACTAAGATCTGACACCATCTCTGCCATCCAAGCAGAGGCTTTCTGCATCGTGTCCCAGTAGAGTTTCTCCACACAGGGATAAATGTCCCATTGGCAATTCACTTGCTTAGTTGCTGGACTTGAACTCAGGGCCTGGGCACTGTCCCTCAGCTCTCCAGCTCAAGGCTAGCACCCTGCCACTGTGAGTCCTGAGCTTGGTGCTTGAGTGCTGTCCCCCAGCTGTTCAGCTCAGAGCTAGCACTCTGCAGCTTCGAGCTCCAAAGCAACTCTGCCTTAATAGCACTCTGCTGCCAGATTAGACACCACAATCTCACAGGGACTTTGCTTTGCCCGGGGTTGGCTCAAAACTGCAGTTTTCAGATCAGTGAGTCCTACAAAAGACCACCTTTCTCCAATTAGAGCAACAAGGTGGTTGACACAGAAATAGTCTCTAAGCATGAGCTTACCTAGAACCTGGAAAAGGCCAAAGTTACATCTGAATAAGGATTGCTGTTCTTCTCCAATGGGCTAGCTGGAAGTTACAAGAGCAAGCTGAAATAGCAATTAAGCAATTACTTTGGTAGTCCTGATTTTCCTTTTCTCTCTTTCTTTAAACATTTAAGACAACTTCACTTTCAAATATTGTTTAGAAACCCATTTCCAATGTTCTTAATAACTTTTACTGATACTGGCTTAAACAATTAACACCTTAGCCTTTATTTGCAATTGAAAAACATTTAAGGGCACAAAGAACTCCTGCCCTCAGGCCCCCTGGGGCCCAAGGCACTCCTCTTGCCTTTTAGAAAAAAGGGGGTCTTATGCAGTTTAGATTACTGTCTAAAACTCCAACAACAGTTTAAACTCAAATAACAGTTTTTCCCTAATGCAAGAACTATAGACATCAGTGCACCAAAAGTCTAAGTCTGGACTTAGTTTCCTTCCCTTTTTTTAAACATTCCTTTAAGATACTAATCACATTATCCACATTTTACCATCAGATTTCTAGTGTCATTTTGCAAGAAAGGACAGGCAAAGTTTCTGACGTTAATGAACAATTTTACATTTAAATCTCTAATACATGTTTCCAAACTTTAACTTAAAGTAATAAATCCCAAATTCCCTAACACCTCTGTGCTGAACAGGATACAATGGTTACAATGTAAACAGCTGTATGCCCAGCAATAAAATGCAGATTTCAGGATCTAGAAAAATATTTACCAGTTTTTCTTTAAGACAACACAGTAATTCTATGAGACATTGTAAAACATTCAAACCTAATATTTTTCTTGAAGTTTTAAGCTTAGATTTACCCAATTGTCTTTGTGTTTAAGTATAAATTTATCCATTGTTTTATACAGCATGCTGACAATTTAACCTTGAACATGTTCACTCACTCATTCACACACATTCATACTCAAAGATCATAAAGCGCGCAAAATTAATATCGGCCGTTCAGTTTCCGGAAGTTTGTGTCAAGAGAGTTTTGCCAATTTTACTCTTACAGGTGAGAACCAGGTTCGAAACAAAACATTTTGCAAGGCAACTTAGCTGGAATTTATTTTTCCAGGGCTTGTTACAACTGCAGACATGGGGGAGCGGCCATGCTAGGCCCAGAAATGTTCAAATAAATAACAAGGATGTGTGCTTGAGTACACACAGAAAAACCATAAGGATCCATACTTAGAAATGGTACCAATTTTAAAGACAAAAACTGGACAAAGAAAAATATGTAACACAAACAAGACAGAGAAGCGGAGACTTTTAAATAATCAGACATTGACATATAACAAGAAAATTGGACTCAATCAGAAACACTTAACAGCTATTTTTAGATTTAGACATGTCTTGCTGGTGGGACTCTCAGGTATGCCTTGATATTGACAAGAAACTCAGAAGGGGAAGGGGGGTCAAGGCGTCCCTTGACCACCCAGGCCTCTATTTTAGGCCCACAGTGCATCCCTTTTTAAAAAAAAATAAAATAAAATAAAAAAAATAAAACAAAACACAGACATACAGGGGGTCGGCCGACTTCTACTTACCTCTGGAGGCCTTTGCTTTTCACCTGGGCATCTTTTACAAAAAGGTTATTAAGAAGAGGGATGGTAAAGACAAAATAATGTCACATATTAAATTGTGTAGAGTCAATGAATATGTTAAAAGGTCCCTACATAATAGTACAAGGAGGAGAAACACAGCTCATATGAATGTGTGGAACAAGTGGATCAGTAGCAGTCCCAATTGACATACACAAATAACTCAGGTCCTTTCCACGTCGCAGGATGCACCACTGGAGGGTTGGGGGTGTAGGCCCAGTGAGTCGCTGCTTGGATGGCCACTGTCACTCTCCACGATCCAAACGCAGCGTTCAGGCAGCCAGCGGGCGTCATTTTCTCCTTGTGAAAAAACACATACATGCCCTCGACCCCAGGTTAGAACAGGATCGGGTCCATGCCAAGCACCAGTTAGGGGATCCTTCCACTTTACTAAGGCAAAAGCACGCTGCTCTCTTTTTTCCCAGAATCGCTGAGCAGCAGATAAATTATTTGAATCCAAATTCAAAAAATTTAAATCAAATAAAGCATGATTAAGTATATTCACAGGGGTAGCGGGATACGACTCTCCTTTCTGTATTTTAGCAATTTGATGTTTTAATAATCCATTAGCTCTCTCCACGATGCCTTGACCTTGAGGATTGTAAGGAATGCCTGTAATATGAGTGATATTATAGGAACGGCAGAAGGATTGAAATGCTCGGCTTGCATAGCCAGGGCCATTATCTGTTTTTATTTGCGAGGGAATCCCGATCACAGCAAAGCATCGAATGCAGTGAGAAATACAATGTTTAGTGGCTTCCCCAGCAAGGGGGTGGCCAAGATAAAATTAGAATAAGTATCTACAGTAACATGAACATATTTTAATTGGCCAAATGATGGAACATGCATGACATCCATCTGTCAAATGTGATTAGAAAGCAGTCCTCGTGGATTTATACCTAAATGGGGGGCTGGTGAAAAAGGGACACAGTTGGAGCAAGTCTTAACTATTTGTCACGCTGCTTCTCTAGATAATTTGAACTGTCGGCGCAAGGCTCGACTGTTTTGATGGTGGATGGCATGTGACTGCTTAGCAAGTTCAACCTGAGTTAAGTAAACTCTGGTGGCAGAGTCAGTGACCGTATTGCCCTCACTTAAAGGGCCAGGAAGATTAGTGTGAGCTCGAACAAAGCCAAAAAAACAGGGGTGGTTGCGAGAACAAAGCAAAGTTTATATTTGGCGAAATTGGGTCTGAATATTGGAGTTAGTAGTTCCAATAAAGGGAACAGTTTCTATGACTTGAAGAGCACGAATTACATATTGACTGTCTGAGTATAAGTTAAAGGGCTCGTCTTGTAACAGGACGAGTGCTTGTAAAACAGCCTCTAATTCCACCTCTTGGGCGGAGGAAAAACCTGTAACCCAAGATTGAGTTTTCCCATTAATGGTCAAAGCAGCCGTTCCATTTGAGGATCCATCTGTAAATACCAAAGCGGCAGAAGATAAAGGCGAGGCCTGTACTATGGAAGGAAATAGAAACGTATGACACGCAGCAAATTGGAGAAGTTTGTTAGACGGGTAGTGATGCAAAATTTTTCCCGTATAATTGGCCCAAGCAATGGCCCAAGGATCGCAATGGGCAAATAGCCAATCTTGTTGTTGTAAATTATATGGGACACAGATAAAATGAGGTTCCTGACCTAAATATTTACGGGAATCCACTCGGCACATGTGAATCAGATTAGCTACCAATTCGTAGTAGGGGGTCAGCACTTTGCTGGGTGTTGATGGTAGATAAAGCCATAAAAGTGGGCCATCCTGCCACAATACAGCAGTTGGGGAGTGAGAAGTAGCTAAAATGTAAACTCCCCAGGGTTTAGAATAGTCACAATAGGTCATTTGTTGCTGGGAAATTGCCTTTTCTACAATTTGGATGGCCCTCCTTGCGTCAGGATTTAATTCGCGCAAGGATGTAGGGTTGGTATCTCCTTTTAAGAGATCAAAGAGGGGTTTTAACTCTCCTGTGGAGAGCTTTAGATAAGGCTGAAGCCAATTTATATCTCCTAAAAATTGCTGAAAATCATGAAGAGTTCTTAAGTGTGAAGTTTTTAATTGTATTTTTTGGCTTTTAAAATAGTGTGGGCCTAATATATGGCCTAGATATGTAAAAGGGGGGTGTTCCTGAAACTTTTCAGCTGCTATTATAAGGCCAAAGAGGCTCAGATCTTGCTTCAGTTGTCCAAAGGCTTGTCGTACGACGATAGGGTCAGAACAAGCCAACAAGATGTCATCCATATAATGAACAATATAAACAGAAGAAAATTTTTCACGAGTGGAAGAAATGGCTCTAGCTACAAAACTTTGACATAAAGTTGGGCTATTTGCCATGCCCTGTGGGAGCACAAGCCAGTGATATCGCTTCATGGGTTCTTTAAAATTAACAGAGGGGTCGCTGAAGGCAAAGCGCTTACAGTCTTGAGGCGCCAGGGGTATAGTATAGAAACAATCCTTCAAATCTATAATAATCTTATAAGTATCCTTTGGGATTGCCATGGGTGAAGGCAAGCCAGGCTGTAGGGCCCCCATCAGTTCCATTGTGGTATTTATTTTTCTCAAATCCTGTAACAGCCTCCATTTACCTGACTTTTTCTTTATAACAAAAATTGGAGAATTCCATGGAGAGTTAGAAGGGGCCACATGCCCCAAGTCCAGCTGTTCCTGTACCAGCTGCTGTACTGCAATGATCTTTTCTAGTGAAAGAGGCCACTGTTCGACCCATACCGGTTCTTCAGAGAGCCAATTTATGGGATCAGCATGAGGGGCAGGACAAACGACAGCTCCCATTAAGGAATACCCTAATCCTTGTCTCGTAGGGCGAGACTGGGGTTGGAGCGGCTCTAGCTCCCCCTGTGCTGCTCGGCCTAGTCCCCTAAAGGGGAGGAGGCCTTGATCAAGTAACTGCTTAGTGACCGCAGCACTAGGACTAAACATATACACTCCCATTTTTTCCATGATATCACGACCCCATAAATTAATTGGCAGATGATCCAGGACAAATGGCTGAAAATGACCAGAGTGCCCTTCCTCATCTCTCCAAACAAGGATCGCACTGCTCTGCTGTGGGTCAGTTGCTTGCCCAACCCCCTGTAGGGAAGTCATAGAGGTTGTCAGGGGCCATTGGGCTGGCCAATGTTTCTTAGATATCACAGACACATCTGCTCCAGTGTCTAATATTCCCTTAAAGGGCTTTTCTTGTATAAATATAGTCATCTCAGGCCTCTCTTGTTTTATGCCTTGTACCCAATAGATATCAGAAGATCTAAATCCTCTCTGTCCACATGGGGAATTAGTAGTCTCCCCGAGAGGTAGAGGGACGAGTATTAGTTGTGCCAATTTTTGACCGGCTGGGATCGATACCACGTGTTTCGGGGCAGAGGCCATAACTTTGATTTCTCCAGTAAAATCCTGGTCAATTTTGCCAGGTGTAATCTGTATCCCTTTAAGGGCTGAGCTACTTCGCCCTAACAGCAATCCAGCCACTCCCGGGGGAAGGGGGCCGAAGACCCCCGTGGGGAGAGCTTGTGTCCCCATCTCTGGGGTCAATACTGAGCAGGTGGAGGAACAGAGGTCCAATCCTGCACTGCCTGGGGTGGCACGGAGGAGGCCGGAGACTGATCTTGGAGGGTTGTTAGAAGATGCACTTGTGGCCGAGAAGAGGGAGGGACTGCCCCATGGTTTTGCGGGGCCAGGGGCTGGCCCCTTCTCCAGTTTCCTGAAAACGGGCGACCATTGCGATTTGTTGCTGACTTGCAATCTTTAGCCCAGTGCTTCCCTTTACCACAGCGTGGACATGTGCCAGGTGATTTTTCTCTCTTTTGCCTGGCCTGGCGTGGGCATTGCGTCATCCAATGTCCTATTTGTCCACAAGAAAAGCAACGCCCTGGGGGTCTAGCATCCCGAGAATGCCGCTGATCTCTATATTTTAGAGACTCAGTAACAGTCTTTCCTTGAGGAGCGGCGGCTAAAGTAAGGCCTTGTACATGGGAGGGTCCAATATCAGCACACAGTGAAATAAAGTCCGTGATTCCTCCCTTATTCCTATGGGGTCTGATAGCCGCCTGACAGGCGGCATTGGCATTTTCATAGGCTATGTGTCTAACTATACTCTTCCTTGCATTCTCATCTTGTACTAGGCAGTCTGCAGTCTCATTAATCGAGAAAAAAATTCTAGATAAGGTTCATTCGGTCCCTGTTTAACTTCTACTAGATTTTTTGTACGATTGGAATTGCGTAACTTTTTCCAAGCCTCTCTCGCCGCAGCATTTATTTGTAAATAGGCCTCCTTTGCATAACCCAATTGATCTTCGGTGTTTTTATAGGTTCCCTCTCCTAACAACTGATCAACAGTGTAAGGCAGGTTCTTAGACCTATTTGTTTCAATTTTAGCCCGACACCGTGCAGTGAACTCTGTCTCCCATAATAAGTACTCTCCTGCACTAAGGCATGCTCTGGCAAGCCGCTTCCAGTCATTTGGGCATGCAATACCAGCACATGCGGCCTCCAATATTACTTGAGTAAAAAGGGCAGTTGGCCCATATTGGGAGCAGGCATTTTTTAAATCCTGTAATAGTTTAACAGGAACAGGTTGATGGTATACTTGTTCATCATGATCAACTAAATTAGGGAAGCATCGAGGCCCTGAAATACCTTCCCTCTCTCTAGCAGCCTGAGTCAGATTTAATTGCGATGCACTGTGCCTGGTTGTAGTGCCTGTTAAAAGGGACTTGTTGCTAGGGCCTTTAGGCTTGCCTAAAGTTGAGAAAGGGATTGAGGCCGTAAGGCTGCAGCTGGAGGCGGTGGATGTGAGGGGTAAGGTTTAGAATCAGATATCATAGTGGCCTGAGGGTCATATTTCTTTCCTACTTCTGGGGGGGCTCTCTGCTCTGTCCCCATTTTCGATAGAAGATGTAGCATTTCTTCTAACTTCTTCTCTATCGTAGCCACCCGGCCCTCCGATGACTCATCATAACTTTCCTCCTTGGTATTCAAACCTGAATTCTGATACTCAATATCTACTGGTTGTTGTTCCCTTTTCAAGATCTCACTTAGACTCTCTTGGGCTGCGGCATATGGCTCAGCCTCAGGTTCTTCAGAAGGGTCCTTTAACTCATAAAGTTCCCTTAATTCAAGATTAAGTTCAGCATTTTCATGGAGAGGATCTATGTATTCACTTACTAAATTCCATACAGTAGCAGCCTCTACTGGGGTCTTTTCGGGGCCATATACATCATAATAATCTAGAATTCTTTTTCCTATCCGATGCCAGGCTTTTTGGAATTCCTCCTCTATAGACCTCGGGCATGCCTCCGCGACAAACTGTAGGAAGCTCTGAAGCACCCCTTTTTCCACCCACGTTCCGTGGGCTTCAAATAGGCCTGTTAAGATCGGTAGAAATAACCCATGGCTATTAGCTTGACCCATAATTTTTACTCCTGACTATACTCTCTTAATAGTCCTACGATGTGTTTCTCACCATAGGGAGGGGTCTTTCACCTTCGTCCCAGATTTTCAGGTCCCTGTTCGGGCGCCAGATGCCGGGGTCTCCCGGCAGCAAATTGATGTTCCTGAAATAAGGGGCAGGGACTGGAAAAATTAGAAGAGAGACAAACACATCGGGTCCAGGAGGTCTGCAGCCCAAGCAAAAACTGCCGCCTCGTTTATTCTTAACTCAAAGTTTTTATCCCTTCTTGAGACCAGGGCACTGCCAGGTGTTACGTCCAGATGGTTAATCAGGGAATTGTTGGGGGTTACATTCATATGGTAAATCTCAGATCAATTGAACAGGAGAAGGCCAAAAAACAATAAGACAATCAAGCAATTATCTGATGCATATCAAAGTACAGTTTGATACCACTCTTGCTCCCGACAACCTAATCCTAACCCTAACCCTAAACCTTACCCTTAACCAACCCTAACCCTTAACCTAACGCTAACCATAACCCTAACCCTTACCCATAACCTATCCCTAAACCTAATTCTAACCCTAACCCTAACCCTAACCCTTACCCTAACCTAACGGTAACCCTTACCCTAACCCTAACACTAACCCTAACACTAACTTGAACCCTAACCCTAACCCTAACCCTTACCCATACCCTAACCCTAGCCCTAAACCTAACCCTAACCCTAACCCTAACCCTAACCTTAACCCTAACCCTAATCCTAACCCTAACCCTAACCCTTATCCTAACCCTAACCCTAAGCCTAACCCCTAACCCTAAACCTAAACCTAAATCTAACCCTTACCATAACCCTAACCCTAACCTAACCCTTACCCTAACCCTAACCCTAACCCTTACTCTAACTCTAACCCTAACCTTAACCCTAACCCTAACCCTAAACCTAACCCTTACCCTTAACCTATCCCTAAACCTAATTCTAACCCTAACCATAACCCTAACCCTTACCCTAACCTAACGGTAACCCTTACCCTAACCCTAACCCTAACCCTAACACTAACTTGAAACCTAACAATAAAACTAACCCTTACCCTTACCATAAACCTAGCCCTAAACCTAACCCTAACCATAACCCTAACCCTAACCTTAACCCTAACCCTAATCCTAACCCTTACCCTAACCCTAACCCTAACCCTTACTCTAACTCTAACCCTAACCTTAACCCTAACCCTAACCCTAAAGCTAACCCTTACCGTAACGCTAAACCTAAACCTTACCCTAACCCTAACCCTAACCCAAACCTAACCCTCAGCCTAACCCTAACCCTAACCCTAACCCTAACCCTTACCCTTACCCTAACCCTAACCCTAACCATAGGCCTAATCCTAACCCTAACCCTAACCCTAACCCTAAACCTTACCCTTACCCTAACCCTAACCCTTACCTTAACCCCAACCCTAAAGCTAATCCTAACCCTAACCCTTACCCTAACCCTTACCCAAACCCTAACCCTAACCCTTACGCTAACCCTAACCCTAACCCTAACATTAACCCTAACCCTAACCCTAACCCTAACCCTTACCTTAACCCTAACCCTCAACCTAACACTCACCCTAACCCTTACCCTAACCCTAACCTCTAACCCTAACCCTAAACCTAACCCTAACACTAACACTTACCCTTACCCTAAACCCTACCCTAACCCTAACCCTAACCCTAACCCTTACCCTTACCCTAACCCTAAACCTAAACCTAAACCTAACCTTTACCCTAACCCTAACCCTAAACCTAACCCTAACCCGTATCCTTACCCTAACCCTAACCCTCACCCTAAACCTAACCCTAAACCTAAATCTAAACCTAACCCTTACCCTAAACCTAACCCTAACCCTAATCCTAACCTTCACCCTTACACTTACCCCAACCCTAAACCTAACCCTAACCCTAACCCTAAACTTAACCTTAACCCTTACTCTTACCCTAAACCTAACACTAACCCTAACCCTTACATTTACCCTTACCCTAACACTAAACCTAAGCCTAAACCTTACCCTTACCCTTAACCTAACACTAACCCTTACCCTAACTAAAACTCTAACTCTAACCCTAACCCTTACCCTTACCCTTACCCTAACCCTAAACCTCACACTAAACCTTACCCTTAACCTAATCCTGAACCTAACCCTAAACTTAACCCTAACCCTAATCCTTACCCTTATCTTAACCCTAACCCTAACCCTATCCCTAACCCTTACCCTAAACCTAACCTTAACTCTAACCCTAAGCCTAAAAAGTACCCTAAACCTAACCCTAACCCTAACCCTAACCCTTACACTTACCCTAACCCTAACCCTAACCCTAACACTTTCCCTTACTCTAACCCTAACTCTAACCTTAAACCCAAATCTAAACCTAATCCTAACCCTACCCCTTACCCTAACCCTACGCCTAACCCTAACACTTACCCTTACCCTCACCCTAACCCTAACCTTAACCCTAACCCTAACCCTAACCTTAACCCTTATCCTTACCCAAACCCTAACCCTAACCCTATCCCTAACCCTAAACCTAAACCTAACCCTAACCCTTACCCTAAACCTAAACCTAACCCTAACCCTAAACCGTATCCTTACCCTAAACCTAACCCTAACCCTAAACCTAACCCTTACCCTAACCCTAACCCTAACCCTAAACTTCAACCTTACCCTTACCCTAACCCTAACCCTAACCCTAAACCTAACCCTAACCCTAAACTTAACCCTAACCCTTACCCTAAACCTAACACTAACCCTAACCCTAATCCCAAACCTAACCCTAACCCTTACCCTTACTCTTACCCTTACCCCAACCCTAACCCTATCCTTAAGCGTAACCCTAAACCTAACCCTAACCCTTAGCCTTACCCTTACTCTTACCCTTACCCTAACCCTAACCCTATCCTTAACCCTAAACCTTATCCTTTCCCTAACCCTAACCTTAACCCTAAACCTAACCCTAACCCTAAACCTAACCCTTACCCTTACCCTAACCCTAACACTAAACCTAATCTTAACCCTAACTCTAATCCCAACCCTAACCCTAACCCTTACCCTTACTCTTACCCTTACACTAACCCTAACCCTATCCTTAACCCTAAACCTTACACTTACACTTACCCTAACCCTAACCCTAACCTCAACCTTAACCCTAAACCTCACGCTAAACCTAACCCTAACCCTTACCCTTATCCTAACACTAAGCCTAACCCCAACCCTAACCCTTACCGTTACCCTCACCCTAACCCTAAACTTAACCCTAACCCTAACCCTTATCCTTACACAAACCCTAAACCTAACCCTATCCCTAAACCTAACCCTAAAACTAAAAATAGCCCTAACCCTTACCCTAACCCTAACCCATATCCTTACCCTAACCCTAACCTTAACCCTAACCCTAAACCTAACTCTAACCCTAAACCTAACCCTTACCGTAACCCTAACCCTAACCCTAAACCTAACCTTCACCCTTACCCTTACCCTAACCCTAACCCTAACCCTAAACCTAACACTAACCCTAAACTTAACCCTAGCCCTTACCCTTACCCTAAACCTAACACTAACAATAACCCTTACCCTTACTCTTACCCTAACCCTATCCCTAACCCTAAACCTTACCCTTACCCTTAACCTAACACTAACCCTTACCCTAACTCTAACCCTAACTCTAACCCTAACCCTTACCCTTACCCTTACCCTAACCCTAAACCTAACACTAACACTTACCCTTACCCTTACCCTAACCCTAAACCTAACCCTAAACCTAACCCTAACCCTAATTCTTACCCTTACCTTAACACTAACCCTAACCCTAACCCTAACCTTACCCTAAACCTAACCCTATCCCTAACCCTAAAAAGTACCCTAAACCTAACCCTAACCCTAACCTTACCCTTACCCTAACCCTAAACTTATCAATAACCCTTACCGTAATCCTAACCCTAACCCTTACCCTTACCCTAACCCTAAACCTAACCCTAACCCTATCCCTAACCCTAATGGTAACCCTAACCGTAGCATTAACCCTAACCCTAACCCTAACCCTTACCCTAACCCTAACCCTAACACTTACACTTACCCTCACCCTAACCCTAACCTTAACCCTAACCCTAACCCTAACCCTTATCCTTACCCAAACCCTAACCCTAACCCTATCCCTAAACCTAACCCTAAACCTAAACATAACCCTAACCCTTACTCTAACCCTAACCCTAACCCTAACCCGTATCCTTACCCTA
>JANJXV010000048.1:3202500-3222500 GCA_024803745.1 Megascapheus bottae
AACACTTACCCTGGCCCTCACACTAAGCCTAACCCTGACCCTAACCCTAACCCTAAACCTTAGCCTAACCATAACCCTAACCCTAACTCTAACACTTACCCTAACCCTAACCCTAAACATAACCCTTACCCTTACCCTAACTCTAACCCTAATCTTAACCATAACCATAACCCTAACCGTTCCCCTTCCCCTAACCCTAACCCTAACCCTAACCCTAAACCTAACCCTAACCCTATCCCTAAACCTAACTATTATCCTTACCCTAACCCTAACCCTAAAATTAACACTAACCCTAACCCCTAACCTTAACTGTAACCATAACCCTAACCCTAACCCTAAGCCTTACCCTTACCCTAACCCTAACCCTAACCTTAACGCTAAACCTAACCCTAACCCTAACCCTAACGCTAATCCTTACCCTAATCCTAACCCTAACCTGAACTCTAACCCTTATCCTTACCCTACCCCTAATCCTAAACCTAACCCTAACCCTAAACCTAAACCTTACCCTTAGACTATCCCTAACCCTAAAACTTACCCTTACCCTAACCATAAACCGAACCCTAATCCTAACCCTAAACTTAACCCTAACCCTTACTCTTACCCTAACCCTAACCCTAACCCTAACTCTAACACTTACCCTAACCCTAACCCTAACCCTAACCCTTACCCTTACCCTAAATCTAACCCTAATCTTAACCATAACCATAACTCTAACCGTTCCCCTTACCCTAACCCTAACCCTAACCCTAACCCTAAACCTAACCCTAACCCTATCCCTAACCCTAACTATTATCCTTACCCTAACCCTAACCATAAAATTAACACTAAACCTAACTCCTAACCTTAACCATAACCGTAACTGTATCCGTAAACCTAACCCTAACCCTAACCCCTAACCCTAACCCTAACCCTAAAACTAACCTTAACGCTAACCCTAACCCTAACCCTAACCCTAATCCTTACCATAACGCTAAACCTAACCCTAAACCTTACCCTTTCCCTAACCCTAACACTACCCCTAACCCTTACTCTTACCCTAACCCTAACCCTAACCCTAAAACTAACCCTAACCCTACCCCTAACCCTAATGCTTACCCTAATCCTAAACCTAACCCTAACCCTTACCCTTACCCTAACCCTAACCCTTACCTTAACCCCAACCCTAAAGCTAATCCTAACCCTAACCCTTACCCTAACCCTAACCCTAAACCTTCCCCTAACCCTAACTCTAAGCCTAACCCCTAACCCTAACCCTAAACCTAATTCTAACCCCTACCCTAACCCTAACCCTAACCTAACCCTTACCCTAAACCTAACCCTAACCCTAACCTTAACCCTAACCCTAATCCTAACCCTTACCCTAACCCTAACCCTAATCCTAACCCTAAACCTAAACCTAACCCTAACCCTAAGCTCAACCTTAACCCTAACTCTAACCCTAACCCTTACCCTTACCCTAACACTAAGCCTAACCCTAACACTAATCCTAACCCTTACCCTAACCCTAACTCTAATCCTAAACCTAAACCTCAACCTAACCCTAACCTTAACCCTAGCCCTAACCCTAACCCTAACCTAACCCTTACCCTTACCCTAACCATAATCCTAACCTTAACCCCAACCCTAAACCTAACCCTAACCCTTACCCCAACCGTAACCCTAACCCTAACACTTACCCTAACCCTCACCCTAATTTCAACCCTAACCCTTACCCTTACCCCAACCCTAACCTTAACCCTAACCCTTACCCTAACCGTAACACTAAACTTAACTCTGACATTTATCCTTACTCTAACCCTAACCCTAAACCTAACGCTAACCCTAAACCTAATCCTTACCCTTACCCTAACCCTAAACCTCACCCTAATCCTTACCCTTACCCTAATGCTAACCCTAACCCTAACCCTAAACCTAACCCTAACTTTAACACTAACCCTTACCGTTACCCTAACCGTAACCCTAAACCTAACCCTAACACTTACCCTAACCCTAACCCTAAACCTAACCCTAATCCTAACCCTAACCCTAAGTATAACCCTAAACCTAACCCTAAAACTAATAATTAAACCTACCCTAACCCTAAACCTCACCTTAACCGCAACCCTAAACCTAACCCTAACCCTAACCCTAAACCTTACACTTACCCTATCCCTAATCTAAACCTAACGCTAACCCTAACCCTAACCATTACCCTAAACCTAATCCTAACCCTAACTCTTACCCATACCTAAACCTAATCCTAACCCTGAACCTAAACCTAACCCTTACCCTAACCCTAACCCTTACCCTTACCCTAACCCTAACCCTAACCCTTACCCTAACCCTAACCCTAACCCTTTTCCTAATACTAACACTAAGCCTAACCCCTAACCCTATCACTAAACCTAAATCTAACCCTTACCATAACCCTAAACCTAACCTAACCCTTACCCTAAACCTAACCCTAACCCTTACCCTAATCCTAACCCTAACCCTAACCCTAACTTTAACCCTAACTCTAACCCTAACCCTAAACCTAACCCTCACCCTAACCCTAACCCTAACCCTAACCCTAAACCTAAACCTAACCCTAACCCTAACACCTAAATCTAACCCTAACATTAACCGTTACCATAACCCTAACTCTAACCCTAATCTTAACACTTATTCTTACCCTAACCCTAACCCTTATCTAACCCTAACCCAACCCTAAGCCTTAACCTAACCCTAACACTAACCCTAACCCCTAACCCTAACCCTTACCCTAACCCTAACCCTAACACTTACCCTTACCCTAACCCTAACCCTAAGTCTAACCCTAACCCTAACCCTAACTATTACCCTAACCCTAACCCTTACCCTGGCCCTAACACTAAGCCTAACCCTGACTCTAAACCTAACCCTAACTCTTAGGCTAACCCTAACCCTAATCCTAACCCTAAACCTATCTCTAAACCTAACCCTAACCCTAAACCTAACCCTTACCCTCACCCTAACCTTAACCCTAACCCTAATCCTAACCTAACCTGAACTCTAACCCTTATCCTTACCCTACGCCTAATCCTAAACCTAACCGTAACCCTAAACCTAAACCTTACCCTTAGACTAAACCTAACCCTAAACCTAACCCTAATCCTTACCCTTACCCTAATGCTAACCCTAACCCTAACCCTAAACCTAACCCTAACTTTAACACTAACCCTTACCGTTACCCTAACCGTAACCCTAAACCTAACCCTAACACTTACCCTAACCCTAACCCTAAACCTAACCCTAATCCTAACCCTAACCCTAAGTATAACCCTAAACCTAACCCTAAAACTAATAATTAAACCTACCCTAACCCTAAACCTCACCTTAACCCCAACCCTAAACCTAACCCTAACCCTAACCCTAAACCTTACACTTACCCAATCCCTAATCTAAACCTAACGCTAACCCTAACCCTAACCATTACCCTAAACCTAATCCTAACCCTAACTCTTACCCATACCTAAACCTAATCCTAACCCTGAACCTAACCCTAACCCTTACCCTAACCCTAACCCTTACCCTTACCCTAACCCTAACCCTAACCCTTACCCTAACCCTAACCCTAACCCTTTTCCTAATACTAACACTAAGCCTAACCCCTAACCCTATCACTAAACCTAAATCTAACCCTTACCATAACCCTAAACCTAACCTAACCCTTACCCTAAACCTAACCCTAACCCTTACCCTAATCCTAACCCTAACCCTAACCCTAACTTTAACCCTAACTCTAACCCTAACCCTAAACCTAACCCTCACCCTAACCCTAACCCTAACCCTAACCCTAAACCTAAACCTAACCCTAACCCTAACCCTAACACCTAAACCTAACCCTAACATTAACCGTTACCATAACCCTAACTCTAACCCTAATCTTAACACTTATTCTTACCCTAACCCTAACCCTTATCTAACCCTAACCCAAAACTAAGCCTTAACCTAACCCTAACACTAACCCTAACCCCTAACCCTAACCCTTACCCTAACCCTAACCCTAACACTTACCCTTACCCTAACCCTAACCCTAAGTCTAACCCTAACCCTAACCCTAACTATTACCCTAACCCTAACCCTTACCCTGGCCCTAACACTAAGCCTAACCCTGACCCTAAACCTAACCCTAACTCTTAGGCTAACCCTAACCATAATCCTAACCCTAAACCTAACTCTAAACCTAACCCTAACCCTAAACCTAACCCTTACCCTCACCCTAACCTTAACCCTAACCCTAATCCTAACCTAACCTGAACTCTAACCCTTATCCTTACCCTACGCCTAATCCTAAACCTAACCGTAACCCTAAACCTAAACCTTACCCTTAGACTAAACCTAACCCTAAACCTTACCCTTACCCTAACCATAAACCTAACCCTAACACTAACCCTAAACTTAACCCTAACCCTTACTCTTACCCTAACCCTAACCCTAACCCTAATCATTCCCCTTACCCTAACCCTAACCCTAACCCTAAACCTAACCCTAACCCTAACCCTAACCCTAACCCTATCCCTAACCCTAACTCTTATCCTTACCCTAACCCTAACCCTAAAATTAACACTAACCCTAACCCCTACCCTTAACCGTAACCATAACCCTAACCCTAACCCTAAGCCTTACCCTTACCCTAACCATAAACCTAACCTTAACGCTAACCCTAACCCTAACCCTAACCCTAACGCTAATCCTTACCATAACGCTAAACATAACCCTAAACCTTACCCTTTCCCTAACCCTAACCCTACCCCTAACCCTTACTCTTACCCTAACCCTAATCCTAACCCTAAACCTAACCCTAACCCTACCCCTAACCCTAACCTTAACCCTAACCCTAACCCTAACCCTTACCCTTACCCTAACCCTAAACCTAAAAGTAACCCTAACGCTAACCCTAACCCTTGCCCTAACCCTAAACCTAACCCTAACCCTTACCCTTACCCTAACCCTAACCCTAACTCTAAACCTAACCCTAACCCTAACCTGAACTCTAACCCTTATCCTTAACCTACCCCTAATCCTAAACCTAACCCTAACCCTAACCTAAACCTTACACTTAGACTAACCCTAAACCTAAACCTTACCCTTACTCTAACCATAAACCTAACCCTAACCCTAACACTAACCTTAACCCTAACCCTTACCCTTACTCTAACCCTAACACTAAACCTAAACTTAACCCTAACCCTAACACCTAAACCTAACCCTAACATTAACCGTTACCCTAACCCTAACTGTAACCCTAACCCTAACACTTACTCTTACCCTAACCCTAAGCCTTATCCTAACCCTAACCCAACCCTAACACTTAACCTAACCCTAACACTAACCCTAACCCCTAACACTAACCCTTACCCTAACCCTAACCCTAACCCTTAGCCTAATCCTAACCCTAATCCTAACCTCAACCTTAACACTAACCCTAACCCTAACACTTACCCTGGCCCTAACACTAAGCCTAAGCCTGACCCTAACCCTAACCCTAACCCTTAGGCTAACCCTAACCCTAATCCTAACCCTAAACCTAACTCTAACCCTAAACCTAACCCTAAACCTAACCCTTACCCTCACCCTAACCTTAACCCTAAACCTAACTCTAACCCTAACCTGAACTCTAACCCTTATCCTTACCCTACCCCTAAAGCTAAACCTAACCCTAACCCTAAACCTAAACCTTACCCTTAGACTAACCCTAACCCTAAACCTTACCCTTACCCTAACCATAAACCTAACCCTAATCCTAACCCTAAGCTTAACCCTAACCCTTACCCTTACCCTAACCCTAACCCTAACCCTAACTCTAACACTTACCCTAAACCTAACCCTAACCCTAACCCTTACCCTTACCCTAACTCTAACCCTAATATTAACCATAACCATAACCCTAACCGTTCCCTTACCCTAACCCTAACCCTAACCCTAACCCTAACCCTAAACCTAACCCTAACCCTATCCCTAACCCTAACTCTTATCCTTACCCTAACCCTAACCCAAAAAATAACACTAACCCTAACCCCTAACCTTAACCATAACCGTAACTGTATCCGTAACCCTAACCCTAACCCTAAGCCTTACCCTTACCCTAACCCTAAAACTAACCTTAACGCTAACCCTAACCCTAAACCTAACCCTAATCCTTACCATAATGCTAAACCTAACCCTAAACCTTACCCTTTCCCTAACCCTACCCCTACCCCTAACCCTTACTCTTACCCTAACCCTAACCCTAAAACTAACCCTAACCCTACCCCTAACCCTAATGCTTACCCTAACCCTAACCCTAACCCTTACGCTTACCCTAACCCTTACCTTAACCCCAACCCTAAAGCTAATCCTAACCCTAACCCTTACCCTAACCCTTACCCTAACCCTAACCCTAAACCTTCCCCTAACCCTAACTCTAAGCCTAACCTCTAACCCTAACCCTAAACCTAATTCTAACCCTTACCCTAACCCTAACCCTAACCTAACCCTTACCCTAACCCTAACCCTAACCCTAACCTTAATCCTAACCATAATCCTAACCCTTACCCTAACCCTAACCCTAATCCTAACCCTAAACCTAACCCTAACCCTAACCCTAACCTCAACCTTAACCCTAACCCTACCTCTAACCCTTACCCTTACCATAACACTAAGCCTAACCCTAACACTAATCCTAACACTTACCCTGACCCTAACTCTAATCCTAAACCTAAACCTAAACCTAAACCTAAACCTAAACTTAACCCTAGCCCTAACCCTAACCCTAACCTAACCCTTACCCTTACCCTAACCATAATCCTAACTTTAACCCCAACCCTAAACCTAACCCTAACCCTAACCCTTACCCCAACCGTAACCCTAACCCTAACACTTACCCTAACCCTCACTCTAATCTTAACCCTAACACTTACCCTTACCCTAACCATAATCCTAACCTTAAACCCAACCCTAAACCTAACCCTAACCCTAACCCTTACCCCAACCGTAACCCTAACCCTAACACTTACCCTAACCCTCACCCTAATCTTAACCCTAACCCTTACCCTTACCCCCACCCTAACCTTAACCCTAACCCTTACCCTAACCGTAACACTAAACTTAACTCTGACATTTATCCTTACTCTAAACCTAACCCTAAACCTAACCCTAACCCTAAACCTAATCCTTACCCTTACCCTAACCCTAAACCTAACCCTAACCCTTACCCTTACCCTAATGCTAACCCTAACGCTAACCCTAAACCTATCCCTAACTTTAACACTAACCTTTACCGTTACCCTAACCATAACCCTAAACCTAACCCTAACACTTACCCTAACCCTAACCCTAACCTAACCCTAATCCTAACCATAACCCTAAGTATAACCCTAAACCTAACCGTAAAACTAATAATTAAACCTACCCTAACCCTAAACCTAACCTTAACCCCAACCCTAAACCTAACCCTAACCCTAACCCTAACCCTTACACTTACCCTATCCCTAATCTAAACCTAACGCTAACCCTAACTCTAACCATTACCGTGAACATAATCATAACCCTAACTCTTACCCATACCTACACCTAACCCTAACCCTGAACCTAAACCTAACCCTTACCCTAACCCTAACCCTTACCCTTACCCTTACCCTAACCATAACCCTAACCCTTACCCTAACCCTAACCCTAACCCTTATCCTAACACTAACCCTAAGCCTAACCCCTAACCCTAACCCTAAACCTAAATCTAACCCTTACCATAACCCTAAACCTAACCTAACCCTTACCCTAACCCTAACCCTAACCCTTACCCTAATCCTAACCCTAAACCTAACCCTAACTTTAACCCTAACCCTAACCCTAACCCTAAACCTAACCCTCACCCTAACCCTAACCATAACCCTAACCCTAAACCTACACCTAACCCTAACCCTAAACCTAACACCTAAACCTAACCCTAACATTAACCGTTACCCTAACCCTAACTCTAACTCTAATCATAACACTTACTCTTACCCTAACCCTAAACTTTATCCTAACCCTAACCCAACCCTAACACTTAACCTAACCCTAACACTTACCCTTACCCTAACCCTAACCCTAACCCTAACTCTAACCCTAACCCTAACCCTAACTATTACACTAATCCTAACCCTAACCCTTACGCTAACCCTAACCCTAACCTCAATCTTAACCCTAACCCTAACTATAACCCTTACCCTTACCCTAACCCTAACCCTTAGCCTAACCCTAACCCTAATCCTAACCTCAACCTTAACACTAACCCTAACCCTAACCCTAACCCTTACCCTGGCCCTAACACTAAGCCTAACCCTGACCCTAACCCTAACCCTAACCCTTAGGCTAACCCTAACCCTAATCCTAACCCTAAACCTAACTCTAAACCTAACCCTAACCCTAAACCTAACCCTTACCCTCACCCTAACCTTAACCCTAATCCTAATCCTAACCCTAACCTGAACTCTAACACTTATCCTTACCCTACTCCTAATCCTAAACCTAACCCTAACCCTAAACCTAAACCTTACCCTTAGACTAAACCTAACCCTAAACCTTACCCTTACCCTAACCATAAACCTAACCCTAACCCTAACCCTAACCTTTACCCTAACCCTTACTCTTACCCTAACCCTAACCCTAACCCTAACTCTAACACTTACCCTAACCCTAAACCTAACCCTAACCCTTACCCTTACCCTAACTCTAACCCTAATCTTAACCATAACCATAACCCTAACCGTTCCCCTTACCCTAACCCTAACCCTAACCCTAACCCTAACCCTAACCCTATCCCTAACCCTAACTCTTACCCTTACCCTAACTCTAACCCTAAAATTAACACTAACCCTAACCCCTAACCTTAACCGTAACCATAACCCTAACACTAACCCTAAGCCTTACCCTTAGCCTAACCCTAACCTTAACGCTAACCCTAACCCTAACCCTAACCCTAACGCTAATCCTTACCATAACGCTAAACCTAAACCTAAACCTTACCCTTTCCCTAACCCTAACCCTACCCCTAACCCTTACTCTTACCCTAACCCTAATCCTATCCCTAAACCTAACCCTAACCCTACCCCTAACCCTAACCTTAACCCTAACCCTAACCCTAACCCTAAACCTAACCCTTACCCTTACCCTAACCCTAACCCTAAAACTAATCCTAACAGTAACCCTAACCCTAACCCTTACCCTTACCCTAACCCTAACCCTAACTCTAACCCTAACCCTAAACCTAACCATTATCCTAACCCTAACACTAACCCTTACGCTAACCCTAACCCTAACCTCAATCTTAACCCTAACCCTAACCATAACCTTTACCTTTACCCTAATCCTAAACCTAACACTTAGCCTAACCCTAACCCTAATCCGATCCTCAACCTTAACACTAACCCTAACCCTAACCCTTACCCTGGCCCTAACACTATTCCTATCCCTGACCCTAACACTAACCCTAACCCTTAGGCTAACCCTAACCCTAATCCTAACCCTAAACCTAACTCTAACCCTAAACCTAACCCTAAACCTAACCCTTACCATCACCCTAACCTTAACCCTAACCCTAACTCTAACCCTAACCTGAACTCTAACCCTTATCCTTAACCTACCCCTAATCCTAAACCTAACCCTAACCATAAACCTAAACCTTACACTTAGACTAACCCTAACCCTAAACCTTACCCTTACCCTAACCATAAACCTAACCCTAACCCTAACCCTAACCGTAACCCTAACCCTTACCCTTACCCTAACCCTAACCCTAAACCTAAAACTAACCCTAACCCTAACACCTAAACCTAACCCTAACATTAACCGTTACCCAAACACTAACTGTAACCCTAACCCTAACACTTACACTTACCCTAACCCTAACCCTTATCCTCAACCTAACCCAACCCTAACACTTAACCTAACCCTAACACTAACCCTAACCCCTAACCCTAACCCTTACCCTAACCCTAACCCTAACCCTAACCCTAACCCTAACACCTAAACCTAACCCTAACATTAACCATTACCCTAACCCTAACTCTAACCCTAACCCTAAGACTTACTCTTACCCTAACCCTAACCCTTATCCTAACCATAACACAACCCTAAAACGTAACCTAACCCTAACACTAACCCTAACCCCTAACCCTAACCCTAACCCTAACCCTTACCCTTACCCTAACCCAAACCCTAACTCTAACCCTAACCCTAACCCTAACAATTACCCTAATCCTAACACTAACCCTTACGCTAACCCTAAACCTAACCTCAATCTTAACCATAACCCTAACCATAACCCTTACCCTTACCCTAACCCTAACCCTAACCCTTAGCCTAACCCTAACCCTAATCCTAACCTCAACCTTAACACTAACCCTAACCCTAACACTTACCCTGGCCCTAACACTAAGCCTAACCCTGACCCTAAGCCTAACCCTAACCCTTAGGCTAACCCTAACCCTAATCCTAACCCTAAACCTAACTTTAACCCTAACCCTAACCCTAAACCTAAACCTTACCCTCACCCTAACCTTAACCCTAAACCTAACCATAACCCTAACCTGAACTCTAACCCTTATCCTTACCCTACCCCTAATTCTAAACCTAACCCTAACACTAAACCTAAACCTTACCCTTAGACTAACCCTAACCCTAAACCTTACACTTACCCTAACCATAAACCTAACCCTAATCCTAACCCTAACCTTAACCCTAACCCTTACCCTTACCCTAACCCTAACCCTAACCCTAAGCCTTACCCTTACAGTAACCCTAAAACTAACCTTAACGCTAACCCTAACCCTAAACCTAACCCTAATCCTTACCATAACGCTAAACCTAACCCTAAACCTTACCCTTTCCCTAACCCTAACCCTACCCCTAACCCTAACTCTTACCCTAACCCTAACCCTAACCCTAAAACTAACCCTAACCCTACCCCTAACCCTAATGCTTACCCTAATCCTAACCCTAACCCTAACCCTTACCCTTACCCTAACCCTAACCCTTACCTTATCCCCAAACCTAAAGCTAATCCTAACCCTAACCCTTACCCTAACCCTTACCCTAACCCTAACCCTAACCCTTCCCCTAACCCTAACTCTAAGCCTAACCCCTAACCCTAACCCTAAACCTAATTCTAACCCTTACCCTAACCCTAACCCTAACCTAACCCTTACCCTAACCCTAACCCTAACCCTTATGCCAACCCTAACCCTAATCCTATCCCTAAACTTAACCCTAAACCTAACCCTAACCTAACCCTTACTCTAACCCTAACCCTAAACCTAATCCTCACCCTAACCCTAACCCTAACCCTAACCGTAGCATTAACCCTAACCCTAACCCTAACCCTAAACATTACCCTAAGCCTAACCCTAACCCTAACCCTTACTCTTACCGTAACCCTAACCCTAACCTTAACCCAAACCCTAAACCTAATCCTAACCCTAACCCTTACCCTCACCCAAACCCTAACTTTAACCCTAAACCTAACCCTAACCCTGACCCTTATCCTTACTCAAACCCTAACCCTAGCCCTATCCCTAACCCTAACCCTAAAACTAAACCTAACCCTAACCCTTAGCCTAACCCTAACCCTAACCCGTATCCTTACCCTAACCCTAACCCTAAACCTAAACCTAACCCTAACCCTAAACCTAACCCTTACCCTAACCCTAAACCTAGCTTTCACCATTACCCTTACCCTAACCCTAGCCCTAACCCTAAACCTAACCCTAACCCTAAACTTAACTCTAACCCTTACCATAAAACTAACACTAACCCTAACCCTTACCCTTACCCTTACCCTAACCCTAACTCTAACCCTAATCCTTACCCTTACCCTTAACCTAACACTAACCCTTACCCTAACTCTAACCCTAACTCTAACCCTAACCCTTACCCTTATACTTAACCTAACCCTAAACCTAACACTAACCCTTACCCTTACCCTTACCCTAACCCTAAACCTAACCCTAAACCTAACCCTAACCCTGACCCTTACCCTTACCTTAACACTAAACCTAACCCTATCCATAACCCTTACCATAAACCTAACCCTAACCCTAACCCCAAAAAGTACCCTAAACCTAACTCTAAACCCAACCCTAACACTTGCCCTAAACCTAACCCTAAACTTAACCCCAAGCCTAAACCTAGCCCTAACCATAACCCTTACCCAAACCTAAACGCTAACCCTAACACTAATCCTTACACTAACCTTAACACTAACCCGAACCCTAACCCTAAACCTTACCCTTAACCAACCCTAAACCTAATTCTAACCCTAACGCTAACCCTAACTCTTAACCTAACCCTAACCCTAACCCTAACCCTTACCCTTAACCTATCCCTAAACCTAACTCTAACCCTAACCCTAACCCTAACCCTTACCCTAACCTAACCGTAACCCTTACCCTAACCCTAAACCTAAACCTAAACCTAACCCTAACCCTAACCTTAACCCTAACACTAACCCTTCCGTTACACTAACCCTAACCCTTAACCTAATCCTAACACTAACCCTAACCCTAACCCTTACGCTTACCCTAACACTAACACTAAACCTAACCCTAACCCTAACTCTAAACCTTACCTTAAACCTAACACTAACGCTTACCCTTATCCTAACCCTAACCCTAAAACTAACCCCAAACCTAACCATAACCCTAACCCTTACCCTTACCTTAACCCTAACCCTAAACCTAAACCTAACCCTAACCCTAACACTAACACCTAAACCTAACCCTAACATTAACCGTTACCCTAACGCTAACTCTAACCCTAAACCTAACACTTACTCTTACCCTAACCCTAACCCTTATCTTAACCCTAAACCAACCCTAACCCTTTACCTAACCCTAACACTAACCCTAACCCCTAACCCTAACCCTTACCCTAACCCTAACCCTTACAATTACCCTAACCTTAACCCTAACTCTAACCCTAACCCTAACCCTAACTATTACCCTAACCCTAACCCTAACCCTTATGCTAACCCTAACCCTAACCTCAATCTTAACCCTAACCCTAAACATAACCCTTACCCTTACCCTTACCCTAATCCTAACCCTAACCCTTAGCCTAACCCTAACCCTAATCCTAACCTCAACCTTAACACTAACCCTAAACCTAACCCTTACCCTGGCCCTAACACTTAGCCTAACCCTGACCCTAACCCTAACCCTAACCCTTAGGCTAACCCTAACCCTAATCATAACCCTAAACCTAACTTTAAACCTAACCCTAACCCTAAACCTAACCCTTACCCTCACCCTAACCTTAAACCTAACCCTAATCCTAATCCTAACCCTAACCTGAACTCTAACCCTTATCCTTACCCTACCCCTCATCCTAAACCTAACCCTAACCCTAAACCTAAACCTTACCCTTAGACTAACCCTAACCCTCAACCTTACCCTTACCCTAACCATAAACCTAACCCTAACCCTAACCCTAACCTTAACCCTAACCCTTACCCTTACCATAACCCTAACCCTAAACCTAAACCTAACCCTAACCCTAACACCTAAACCTAACCCTAACATTAACAGTTACCCTAACCCTAACTGTAACCCTAACCCTAACACTTACTCTTACCCTATCCCTAACCCTTATCCTCCACCCTAACCCAACCCTAACACTTAACCTAACCCTAACACTAACCCTAACCCCTAACCCTAACCCTTACCCTAACCCTAACCCTAACCCTTACACCTAAACCTAACCCTAACATTAACCGTTACCCTAACCCTAACTCTAACCCTAACCCTAAGACTTACTCTTACCCTAACCCTAACCCTTATCCTAACCCTAACCCAACCCTAACACTTAACCTAACCCTAACACTAACCCTAACCCGTAACCCTAACCCTAACCCTAACCCTTACCCTTACCCTAACCCAAACCCTAAATCTAACCCTAACCCTAACCCTAACAATTACCCTAATCCTAACACTAACCCTTACGCTAACCCTAAACCTAACCTCAATCTTAACCTTAACCCTAACCATAACCCTTACCCTTACCATAATCCTAACCCTAACTCTTAGCCTAACCCTAACCCTAATCCTAACCTCAACCTTAACACTAACCCTCACCCTAATACTTACCCTGGCCCTAACACTAAGCCTAACCCTGACCCTAACCCTAACTCTAACCCTTAGGCTAACCCTAACCCTAATCCTAACCCTAAACCTAACTTTAACCCTAACCCTAACCCTAAACCTAAACCTTACCCTCACCCTAACCTTAACCCTAAACCTAACTCTAACCCTAACCTGAACTCTAACCCTTATCCTTACCCTACCCCTAATCGTAAACCTAACTCTAACCCTAAACCTAAACCTTACCCTAAGACTAAACCTAACCCTAAACCTTACCCTTACCCTAACCATAAACCTAACCCTAATCCTAACCCTAACCTTAACCCTAACCCTTACCCTTACCCTAACCCTAACCCTGACCCTAACTCTAACACTTACCCTAACCCTAACCTTAACCCTAACCCTTACCCTTACCCTAAATCTAACCCTAATCTTAACCATAACCATAACCCTAACCGTTCCCCTTACCCTAACCCTAACCCTAACCCTAACCCTGTCCCTAACCCTAACCCTTATCCTTACCCTAACCCTAACCCTAAAAGTAACACTAACCATAACCCCTAACCTTAACCATAACCGTAACTGTACCCGTAACCCTAACCCTAACCCTAAGCCTTACCCTTACCCTAACCCTAAAACTAACCTTAACGCTAACCCTAACCCTAACCTCAACACTAACCCTAACCCTAACCCTAACCCTAACCCCAAACCTAACTCTTAAGCTAACCCTAACCCTTACCCTAACCCTTACCCTTAACCTAACCCTAACCCTACCTCTAACCCTAACCCTAAATTTAACCGGAAGCCTTACCCTAACCCTAACCCTAACCCTAAACCTGTCCCTAACCCTAAACCTTATCCTTACCCTAACCCTAACCCTAAAAGTAACACTAACCATAACCCCTAAACTTAACCATAACCGTAACTGTACCCGTAACCCTAACCCTAACCCTAACCCTTACCCTTACCCTAACCCAAACCCTAAATCTAACCCTAACCCTAACCCTAACAATTACCCTAATCCTAACACTAACCCTTACGCTAACCCTAAACCTAACCTCAATCTTAACCATAACCCTAACCATAACCCTTACCCTTACCATAATCCTAACCCTAACTCTTAGCCTAACCCTAACCCTAATCCTAACCTCAACCTTAACACTAACCCTCACCCTAACACTTACCCTGGCCCTAACACTAAGCCTAACCCTGACCCTAACCCTAACTCTAACCCTTAGGCTAACCCTAACCCTAATCCTAACCCTAAACCTAACTTTAACCCTAACCCTAACCCTAAACCTAAACCTTACCCTCACCCTAACCTTAACCCTAAACCTAACCCTAACCCTAACCTGAACTCTAACCCTTATCCTTACCCTACCCCTAATCGTAAACCTAACTCTAACCCTAAACCTAAACCTTACCCTTAGACTAAACCTAACCCTAAACCTTACCCTTACCCTAACCATAAACCTAACCCTAATCCTAACCCTAACCTTAACCCTAACCCTTACCCTTACCCTAACCCTAACCCTGACCCTAACTCTAACACTTACCCTAACCCTAACCCTAACCCTTACCCTTACCCTAAATCTAACCCTAATCTTAACCATAACCATAACCCTAACCGTTCCCCTTACCCTAACCCTAACCCTAACCCTAACCCTGTCCCTAAACCTAACCCTTATCCTTACCCTAACCCTAACCCTAAAGGTAACACTAACCATAACCCCTAACCTTAACCATAACCGTAACTGTACCCGTAACCCTAACCCTAACCCTAAGCCTTACCCTTACCCTAACCCTAAAACTAACCTTAACGCTAACCCTAACCCTAACCTCAACACTAACCCTAACCCTAACCCTAACCCTAACCCCAAACCTAACTCTTAAGCTAACCCTAACCCTTACCCTAACCCTTACCCTTAACCTAACCCTAACCCTACCTCTAACCCTAACCCTAAATCTAACCGGAAGCCTTACCCTAACCCTAACCCTAACCCTAACCCTGTCCCTAACCCTAAACCTTATCCTTACCCTAACCCTAACCCTAAAAGTAACACTAACCATAACCCCTAACCTTAACCATATCCGTAACTGTACCCGTAACCCTAACCCTAACCCTAAGCCTTACCCTTACCCTAACCCTAAAACTAACCTTAACGCTAACCCTAACCCTAACCCTAACCCTAATCCTTACCATAACGCTGAACCTAACCCTAAACCTTACCCTTTCCCTAACCCTAACCCTACCCCTAACCCTTACTCTTACAATAACCCTAACCCTAACCCTAAAACTAAACCTAACCCTACCTCTAACCCTAATGCTTACCTAATTCTAACCCTAACCCTAACCCTTACCCTTACCCTAACCCTAACCCTTACCTTAACCCCAACCCTAAAGCTAATCCTAACCCTAACCCTTACTCTAACCCTTACCCTAACCCTAACCCTAATCCTTCCCCTAACCCTAACTCTAAACCTAACCCCTAACCCTAACCCTAAACCTAATTCTAACCGTTACCCTAACCCTAACCCTAACCTAACCCTTACCCAAACCCTAACCCTAACCCTTTTGCTAACCCTAACCCTAATTCTATCCCTAACCTTAACCCTAAACCTAACCCTAACCTAACCCTTACTCTAACCCTAACACTAAACCTAATCCTGACCCTAACCCTAACCCTAACCCTAACCCTAACCGTAGCATTAACCCTAACCCTAACCCTAACCCTAAACCTTACCCTAAGCCTAACCCTAACCCTAACCCTTACCCTTACCGTAACCCTAACCCTAAACTTAACCCAAACCCTAAACCTAATCCTAACCCTAACCCTTATCCTAACCATAACCCTAAACCAAACCCTAACCCTTACCCTTACCCTCACCCTAACCCTAACCTTAACCCTAACCCTAACCCTAACCCTTATCCTTACTCAAACCCTAACCCTAGACCTATCCCTAAACCTAACCCTAAAACTAAACCTAACCCTAACCCTTACCCTAACCATAACCCTAACACTAACCCGTATCCTTACCCTAAACCTAACCCTAACCCTAAACCTAACCGTAACCCTAAACCTAACCCTTACCCTAACGCTAACCCTAACCCTAAACCTAACTTTCACCATTACCCTTACCCTAACCCTAGCCCTAACCCTAAACCTAACCCTAACCCTAAACTTAACTCTAACCCTTACCCTTACCATAAACCTAACACTAACCCTAACCCTTACCCTTACCCTTACCCTAACCCTAACCCTAACCCTCAACCTTACCCTTACCCTTAACCTAACACTAACCCTTACCCTAACTCTAACCCTAACTCTAACCCTAACCCTTACCCTTACCCTTACCCTAACCCTAAACCTAACACTAACCCTTACTCTTACCCTTACCCTAACCCTAAACCTAACCCTAAACCTAACCCTACACCCTTACCCTTACCTTAACACTAACCATAACCCTATCCCTAACCCTTACCGTAAACCTAACCCTAACCCTAACCCCAAAAAGTACCCTAAACCTACCTCTAAACCCAACCCTAACACTTACCCTAAACCTAACCCTAAACTTAACCCCAAGCCTAAACCTAGCCCTAACCATAACCCTTACCCAAACCTAAACCCTAACCCTAACACTAACCCTTACACTAACCTTAACCCTAAACCTAACCCTAACCCTAACCCCAAACATTAAACTTAACCAACCCTTATCATAATTCTAACCCTAACGCTAACCCTAACCCTTAACCTAACCCTAACCCTAACCCTAACCCTTACCCTTAACCTATCCCTAAACCTAACTCTAACCCTAACCCTAACCCTAACCCTTACCCTAACCTAACCGTAAACCTTACCCTAACCCTAACCCTAACCCTAAACCTAAACCTAACCCTAACCCTAACCTTAACCCTAACACTAACCCTTCCGTTAAACTAACCCTAACCCTTAACCTAATCCTAACACTAACCCTAACCCTAACCCTTACGCTTACCCTAACACTAACACTAAACCTAACCCTAACCCTAACTCTAAACCTTAACTTTAACCTAACACTAACGCTTATTCTTACCCTAAACCTAACCCTAAAACTAACCCCAACTCTAACCATAACCCTAACCCTTACCCTTAACCTAACCCTAACCCTAAACCTAAACCTAACCCTAACCCTAACCCTAACCCTAACACCTAAACCTAACCCTAACATTAACCGTTACCCTAAACCTAACTCTAACCCTAACCCTAACACTCTTACCCTAACCCTAACCCTTATCCTAACCCTAACCCAACCCTAACCCTTAACCTAACCCTAACACTAACCCTAACACCTAACCCCAACCCTTACCCTAACCCTAACCCTAACCCTAACCCTTACAATTACCCTAACCTTAACCCTAACTCTAACCCTAAACCTAACCCTAACTATTAATCTAACCCTAACCCTAACCCTTACGCTACCCCTAACCCTAACCTCAATCTTAAACCCTAACCCTAACCATAACCCTTACCCTTACCCTAATCCTAACCCTAACCCTTAGCCTAACCCTAACCCTAATCCTAACCTCAACCTTAACACTAACCCTAACCCTAAATCTTACCCTGGCCCTAACACTAAGCCTAACCCTGACCCTAACCCTAACCCTAACCCTTAGGCTAACCCTAACCCTAATCATAACCCTAAACCTAACTCTAAACCTAACCCTAACCCTAAACCTAACCCTTACCCTCACCCTAACCTTAACCCTAACCCTAATCCTAATCCTAACCCTAACCTGAACTCTAACCCTTATCCTTACCCTACCCCTCATCCTAAACCTAACCCTAACCCTAAACCTAAACCTTACCCTTAGACTAACCCTAACCATAAACCTTACCCTTACCCTAACCATAAACCTAACCCTAACCCTAACCCTAACCTTAACCCTAACCCTTACTCTTACCCTAACCCTAACCCTAACTCTAACTCTAACACTTACCCTAACCCTAACCCTTACCCTCACCCTTACCCTTACCCTAACTCTAACCCTAATCTTAACCATAACCATAACCCTAACCGTTCCCCTTACCCTAACACTAACCCTAACCCTAAACCTAACCCTAACCCTAACCCTATCCCTAAACCTAACTCTTATCCTTATCCTAACCCTAACCCTAAAATTAACACTACCCCTAACCCCTAACCTTAACCGTAACCATAACCCTAACCCTAACCCTAAGCTTTACACTTACCCTAACCCTAACCCTAACCTTAACGCTAACCCTAACCCTAACCCTAACCCTAACGCTAATCCTTACCATAACGCTAAACCTAACCCTAAACCTTACGCTTTCCCTAACCCTAACCCTACCCCTAACCCTTACTCTTACCCTAACCCTAATCCTAACCCTAAACCTAACCCTAACCCTACCCCTAACCCTAACCTTAACCCTAACCCTAACCCTAACCCTTACCCTTACACTAACCCTAACCCTAAAACTAACCCTAACGCTAACCCTAACCCTTACACTTATCCTAACCCTAACCCAAACAATAACCATTACCCTAACAGTTAACCCTTACCCTAACCCTTACCCTAACCATAACCCTAACCCTAAACCTAACACTTACACTTAGCCTAACCCTAACCCTTATCCTAACCCTAACCCTAACCCTTAACCAAACCCTAACCCTAACACTAACCCTAACCGTTACCCTTAACCTAACCCTAACCCTAACCCTAACCCTAACCCTAACCTAACCCTTACTCTAACCCTAACACTAAACCTAATCCTGACCCTAACCCTAACCCTAACCCTAACCCTAACCGTAGCATTAACCCTAACCCTAACCCTAACCCTAAACCTTACCCTAAGCCTAACCCTAACCCTAACCCTTACCCTTACCGTAACCCTAACCCTA
>JANJXV010000048.1:3227500-3242500 GCA_024803745.1 Megascapheus bottae
AACCCTCACCCTAACCCTAATCCTAACCCTAACCCTAAACCTAACCCTAATCCTACCCTTATCCTAAACCTAACCCTAACACTAACACTTACCCTTACCCTGACCCCTACCCTAACCCTAACCCTAACCCTAACCCTTACCCTAAGCCTAACCCTAAACCTTACCTTACCCTAACCGTAACCCTTACTCTAAACCTAACCCTAACCCTAACTTCAACCTTTACCCTAACCCTAACCCTAACCCTTACCCTTACCCTAACACTAAACCTAAACATAACCTTAATCCTAACCCTAACCCTAACGCATACCCTAACCCTAACCCTAAACCTAACACTAAACCTTACCCTTACCCTAACCGTAACCCTTACTCTAAACCTAACCCTAACCCTAACGTCAACCTTAACCCTAAACCTAACCCTAACCCTAAATCTAACCCTAACCCTTACCCTAACCCTAATCCTAACCCTAACCGTAACCCTTACCCTAACCCTAACCCCAATCCTAACCCTAACCCTTACCCTTACCCTCACCCTAACCTTAACCCTAATCCTAACCCTAACCCTAACCTTAACTCTAACAATTATCCTTACCCTAACCCTAACCCTAAACCAAACCTAAACCTAACCCTTATCCTTACCTAAGCCTAAACCTAACCCAAACCATTTCCCTTACCCTAAGCCTAACCCTAACCCTAACCTTAACCCTAGCCCTTACCCTTACAATATCCCTAATCCTAATCGTAACCCTAACCCTTACCCTAACCATAACCCTAACCCTAAACCTAACATTTACACTTACCCTAACCCTACCCTAACCCTAACCCTTACCCTTACCCTAACCCTAATACTAAACTTAACCCCAAACTTAAACCTAACCCTAACCCTTACCCTAACCCTAACCCTATCCCTAACCAGAACCCTAACCCTAACACTTATCCTTCCCCTAACCCTTACGCTTATCCTAACCCTAACCCTAACCCTAACACTTAACATAACAATAACATTAACCCTAACCCCTAACCCTAACCCTTACCCTAACCCTAACCCTAACCCTAACCCTAACCCTTACCCTAACCCTAACCCTAATCCTAACCTCAACCTTAACCCTAACCCTAACCCTAACCCTAATCCTAACCCTAAACCTAACTGTAAATCTAACCCTAACCCTTACCCTTAACCTCACTGTAACCTTAACCCTAACCCTAACCCTAACACTAACCTGAACTCTAACCCTTATCGTTACCCTAACCCTAACCCTAAACCTAACCCTAACCCTAACCCTTACCCTTACCCTAACCTAACCCTAACCCTAACCCTAACCTGAAATCTAACCCTTATCCTTATCCTAATCCTAAACCTAAACCTAACCCTAACCCTAACCCTATCCCTAAACCTAACTCTTATCCTTATCCTAACCCTAACCCTAAAATTAACACTACCCCTAACCCCTAACCTTAACCGTAACCATAACCCTAACCCTAACCCTAAGCTTTACACTTACCCTAACCCTAACCCTAACCTTAACGCTAACCCTAACCCTAACCCTAACCCTAACGCTAATCCTTACCATAACGCTAAACCTAACCCAAACCTTACGCTTTCCCTAACCCTAACCCTACCCCTAACCCTTACTCTTACCCTAACCCTAATCCTAACCCTAAACCTAACCCTAACCCTACCCCTAACCCTAACCTTAACCCTAACCCTAACCCTAACCCTTACCCTTACACTAACCCTAACCCTAAAACTAACCCTAACGCTAACCCTAACCCTTACACTTATCCTAACCCTAACCCAAACAATAACCATTACCCTAACAGTTAACCCTTACCCTAACCCTTACCCTAACCATAACCCTAACCCTAAACCTAACACTTACACTTAGCCTAACCCTAACCCTTATCCTAACCCTAACCCTAACCCTTAACCAAACCCTAACCCTAACACTAACCCTAACCGTTACCCTTAACCTAACCCTAAACCTAACTCTAATCCTAACCCTAACCCTAACCCTTACCCTAACCTAACCCTAACCCTTACCCTATCCCTAACGCTAACCCTAACCTTAACCCTAACCCTAAACCTACCCCTAACCCTTACACTTACCCTAACCCTAACCCTAAACCTAAACCTAACACTTACCCAAACCCTACCCTAACCCTAACCCTTACCCTTCCCTAACCATAATCCTAAACTTAACCCCAAACTTTTACCTAACCCTAACCCTAACCCTTACCCTAACCCTAACCCGAACACGAACCCTTACCCTAACACTTACCCTTTCCTTAACCCTAACGCTGATCCTAGCCCTAACTCTAACCCTAACCCTAACTCTTCACCTAACCTTAAAACTAACCCTAACCCCTAACCCTAACCCTTACCCTAACCCTAACCCTACCTCTAACCCTTTCCCTTACCCTAACCCTAACCTTAACCCTAAACCTAACCCTAACCCTAAACCTTAGACTTACCCTAACCCTAACCCGAAACCTAACCCTAATCCTAACCCTAACCCTAACCTTAACCCTTACCCTAACTCTAACCCTAAACCTAACCCTAACCTCAACCTTAACCCTAACCCTAACCCTAACCCTTACCCTTACCCAAACACTAAACCTAAACATAACCTTAATCCTAACCCTAACCCTAACCCATACCCTAACCCTAACCCTAACCCTAACCCTAAACCTTACCCTTACCCTAACCGTAACCCTTACTCTAAACCTAACCCTACCCCTAACCTCAACCTTAACCCTAACCCTAACCCTAACCCTAAACCTAACCCTAAACCTAACCCTAACCCTTATCCTAACCCTAACCCTAAATCTAACCCTAACCCTTACCCTAACCCTAATCCTAACCCTAACCGTAACCCTTACCCTAACCCTAACCCCAATCCTGACCCTAACCCTTACCCTTACCCTCACCCTAACCTTACCCCTAACCCTAACCCTAACCCTAACCTTAACTCTAACAATTATCCTTACCCTAACCCTAACCCTAAACCAAACCTAAACCTAACCCTTACCCTTACCTAAGCCTAAACATAACCCAAACCCTTTCCCTTACCCTAAGCCTAACCCTAACCCTAACCTTAGCCCTAGCCCTTACCCTTACAATATCCCTAATCCTAATCGTAACCCTAACACTTACCCTAACCCTAACCCTAACCCTTACCCTAACCATAACCCTAACCCCAAACCTAACACTTACACTTACCCTAACCCTACCCTAACCCTAACCCTTACCCTTACCCTAACCCTAATCCTAAACTTAACCCCAAACTTAAACCTAACCCTAACCCTAACCCTTACCCTAACCCTAACCCCAACCAAAACCCTAACCCTAACACTTATCCTTCCCCTAACCCTTACGCTTATCCTAACCCTAACCCTAACCCTAAACTTAACCCTTCACCTAACCCTACAACTAACCCTAACCCCGAATACTAACACTTACCCTAACCCTAATCCAAACCCTAACCCTAACCCTAACCCTAAACCACACCCTAACCCTAACCCTAAGCTTAACTTTAACCCTAAACCTTACACTAACCCTTACCCTTACCCTAACCCTAACCCTAAAACTAACCCTAACCCTACCCCTAACTCTTACCCTTACCCTAACCCTAACACCTAAACCTAACACTAACCATAACCCCTAACCTAACCCTAACCCTAACCCTTATCGTAACCCTAAACCTAACCCTAACCCTTACCCTAACCCTAACCCTAACCCTAAGCCTTACCCTAACCCTAAGCCTAAACCTATCTTGAACCCTAACCCTATACCTAACCCTACCCTAACCCTAACCCTAACCATAACCCTAACCCTTACCCTTACCCTAAACCTAACCCTAACCCTTACCCTAACCCTAACCCTAAGGCTAACCCTAACCCTAAACTTACTCTAACCCTTACCATAACCCTAACCCTAACCTAACCCTAAACTTAACCCTAACACTAAACCTAACCTTAACATTAACCCTAACCCGTACCTTTGCCCTTACCCTAACCCTAACCCTAAACCTAACACTAACCTAACCCTCACCCTTACTCTCACCCTAACCCTAACCCTAAACCTAACCCTCACCCTAACCCTAACCCTAACCCTAACCCTAAACCTAACCCTAATCCTACCCTTATCCTAAACCTAACCCTAACACTAACACTTACCCTTACCCTGACCCCTACCCTAACCCTAACCCTAACCCTAACCCTTACCCTAAGCCTAACCCTAAACCTTACCTTACCCTAACCGTAACCCTTACTCTAAACCTAACCCTAACCCTAACTTCAACCTTTACCCTAACCCTAACCCTAACCCTTACCCTTACCCTAACACTAAACCTAAACATAACCTTAATCCTAACCCTAACCCTAACGCATACCCTAACTCTAACCCTAAACCTAACACTAAACCTTACCCTTACCCTAACCGTAACCCTTACTCTAAACCTAACCCTAACCCTAACGTCAACCTTAACCCTAAACCTAACCCTAACCCTAAATCTAACCCTAACCCTTACCCTAACCCTAATCCTAACCCTAACCGTAACCCTTACCCTAACCCTAACCCCAATCCTAACCCTAACCCTTACCCTTACCCTCACCCTAACCTTAACCCTAATCCTAACCCTAACCCTAACCTTAACTCTAACAATTATCCTTACCCTAACCCTAACCCTAAACCAAACCTAAACCTAACCCTTATCCTTACCTAAGCCTAAACCTAACCCAAACCATTTCCCTTACCCTAAGCCTAACCCTAACCCTAACCTTAACCCTAGCCCTTACCCTTACAATATCCCTAATCCTAATCGTAACCCTAACACTTACCCTAAACTTAACCCTAACCCTTACCCTAACCATAACCCTAACCCTAAACCTAACATTTACACTTACCCTAACCCTACCCTAACCCTAACCCTTACCCTTACCCTAACCCTAATACTAAACTTAACCCCAAACTTAAACCTAACCCTAACCCTTACCCTAACCCTAACCCTATCCCTAACCAGAACCCTAACCCTAACACTTATCCTTCCCCTAACCCTTACGCTTATCCTAACCCTAACCCTAACCCTAACCCTAACACTTAACATAACAATAACATTAACCCTAACCCCTAACCCTAACCCTTACCCTAACCCTAACCCTAACCCTAACCCTAACCTTACCCTAACCCTAACCCTAATCCTAACCTCAACCTTAACCCTAACCCTAACCCTAACCCTAATCCTAACCCTAAACCTAACTGTAAACCTAACCCTAACCCTTACCCTTAACCTCACTGTAACCTTAACCCTAACCCTAACCCTAACACTAACCTGAACTCTAACCCTTATCCTTACCCTAACCCTAACCCTAAACCTAACCCTAACCCTAACCCTTACCCTTATCCTAACCTAACCCTAACCCTAACCCTACCCTGAAATCTAACCCTTATCCTTATCCTAATCCTAAACCTAAACCTAACCCTAACCCTAAATCTAAACCTTACCCTTAGACTAACCCTAACCCTAACCCTTACCCTTACCCTAACCCTAAACCTAACCCTAACCTTAATCCTTACCCTAACCATAACCCATACCCTAACTCTAACCCTAACGCTAACCCCAACACTAACACTTACCCTAACCCTAACCCTAACACAAACTTAACCCTAACCCTAAACCTAACCTCAAACTTAACCCAAAGCCTAACCCTAACCCTTACCCTTACCCTAATCCTAACCCTAACCCTAACCCTAACCTTAACACCAACCCTAAATCTAACCCTTACCCTAACCCTAACCCTTACCCTAACCCTAGCCCTAACCCTAACCTTTACCCTAAACCTATCCCTTATCCTAACCCTAAACCTTGCCCTTACCCTCACCCTAACCTTAACCCTAACCCTAACTCTAACACTAACCTGAACTCTAACTCTAATCCTTACCCTAACCCTAACCCTAAACCCTACCTTAACCCTAACCCTTACCCTTCCCTAACCCTAATCCTAAACTTAACCCCAACTTTTACCTAACCCTAACCCTAACCCTTACCGTAACCCTAACCCTAACCCGAACCCTAACCCTAACACTTACGCTTTCCCTAACCCTAACGCTTATCCTAACCCTAACTCTAACCCTAAACCTAAGTCTTCACCTAACCCTAAAACTAACCCTAACCCCTAACCCTAACCCTCACCCTAACCCTAACCCTACCCCTAACCCTTTCCCTTACCCTAACCCTAACCCTAACCCTAAACCTAACCTTAACCCTAACCCTAACCCTAACCTTAACCCTTACCCTAACACTAACCCTAAACCTAACCCTAACCCTAACCTTAACACTAACCCTAAACCTTACCCTAACCCTTACCCTTACACTAACCCTCAACCTAAAACTAACCCTAACCCTAACCCTAACTCTAAACTTAACCTAACCCTAACCCTAACCTCAATCTTAAACCTAACCCTAACCCTAACCCATACCCTTACCCTAACCCTAAACCTAAACCTCACCCTTACCCTAACCCTTACCCTAAACCCAACCCTAACCCTTACCCTAACCCTAACCCTAAACTCAACCTTAACCCAAAGCCTAAACCTAACACTTGCCCTAACCCTTACCGTTACCCTAACCCTAACCCTAAAACTAACCCTAACCCCAACCCTAACCCTTACACTAACCCTAACCATAACACTTACCCTTACCCTAACCCTAACCCTAAACGTAACCCCAACCCTAAACATAACCCTAACCCTAAACCTAACCCTAACCCTCACCCTAACCCTAAGCCTAAACATAACCCTAACCCTTATCCTAACCCTAATGCTAACACTAACCCTTAACCTAACCCTAACATTAACCCTAACCCCTAACCCTAACACTTACCCTAACCCTAAACCTAACCCTAACCCTTACTCTTACTCTAACACTAACCCTAACTCTAACACTAACTCTAACCCTAACCCTTCCTCTAACTCTAACCCTAACCTCAACCATAACCCTAACCCTAACCCTAACCCTTACCCTAACCCTTACCCTTAATCTAACACAAACCCTAACCCTAACCCTTACCCTAATCCTAACCCTAACCTTAACCCTAACCCTAACACTAATCCTAACCACAACCTTAACCCTAACCCTAAACCTAACCTTAACCCTAACCCTTACCCTTACCCTAACACTAAGCCTAACCCTGACCCGAACCCTAACCATAACCCTAATCCTAACCCTATACCTAACACTAACCCTAACCTTAACCGTAACCCTAACCCTAACCCTAACCCTTACCCTTACCCAAAACCTAACCCTAAACATAACCCTAAACCTTGCCCTTACACTCACTCTAAGCTAACCCTAACCCTAAACCTAAACCTTACCCTTAGACTAACCCTAAACCTAACCTTAACCCTAACCCTTACCCTTACCCTAACCCTAACCGTTAACCTAACCCTAACATAAACCCTAACCCCTAACCCTAACCCTTAACCTAACCCTAACCCTAACCCTTACCCTTACTCTAACACTAACACTAACTCTAACAGTAACCCTAACCCTAACCCAAACCTTACCCTAACCCTAACCCTAACCCTTCCTCTAACTCTAACCCTAACCTCAAAGATAACCCAAACCCTAACCCTAAACCTAAACCTAACCCTTACCCTTAATCTAACCCAAACCCTAACCCTAACTCTTACCCTAACCCTAACCCTAAACCTTACCCTAACCCTAACCCTAATCCTAACCTCAACCTTAACACTAACCCTAACCCTAACCATAACCCTAACCCTTACCCTAACCCTAATCTTGACCCTAAACCTTACCCTTACCCTCACCCTAACCTTAACCCTAACACTAACCCTAACCGTAACCATAAAATTAACTCTGACATTTATCCTTACCCTAATCCTAACCCTAAACCTAACCCTCACCGTAAACCTAACCCTAACCCTAACCCTAACCGTTACCCTAACCCTAACCCTTACCCTAACCCTAACCCTAACCCTAACCCTAACCTTAACCCTAACCCCAACCCTAAACCTAACCCTTACCCTAACCCTAACACTAAACCTAACTCACCCTAACCCTAAACCTAACCGTAACCTCTAACCCTAATCCTAACCCTAACCCTTAGCCATACTATAAACCTAACCCTAACCATAGCCCTAAACCTAACCCTAATCCTTACCCTAACTCTAACCATAACCCTAACGCTTACCCTTACCCTAATCCTAACCACAACCTTAACCCCAACCCTAAACCTAATCCTAAACCTAACCCTTACCCTAACCCTTACCCTAACCCTTACCCTAACCCTTACCCTAACCCTAAGCCTAACCCATAACCCTAACCCTAAACCTAATTCTAACCCTTACCATAACCCTAACCCTAACCAAATCCTTACCCTAACCCTAACCCTAACACTTACGCTAACCCTAACCCTAACCCTAACCTTAAACCTAACCCTGACCCTAACCCTAACCCTTACCCTAACCCTAACCCTAACCCTAAACCTAACCCTCATCCTAACACTAACCCTAACCCTAACCCTAACCTCTAACCCTAACCCTAAACCTAACCCTAATCCTACCCTTATCCTAAACCTAACCCTAACACTAACACTTACCCTTACCCTAACCCCTACCCTAACCCTAACCTTAACACTAACCCTTACCCTAACCCTAACCCTAACCCTAACCCTTACCCATACCCTAACCCTAACCCTAAATCTAACCCAAACCCTATCCCGAACCCTAAACTTTACCCTAACACTTCTTCTACCCCTAACCCTAACCTCAACCTTAACCCCAACCCTAACCATAACCCTAACCTTACCCTAAGTCTAACGCTAACATTAACCCTAACACTTACCCTAAACCTAACCCTAACCCTAACCCTTACCCTTAACCTAAACGTAACCCTAACCCTAAACCTAACCCTTACCCTTACCCTAACCCTAAACCTAACCTTAACCCTACCCCTAACCCTAATCCTAACCCTAATCCTAACCCTAACCCTAACCCTAAACCTAACCCTTACCCTTACCCTAACCCTAACACTAAAACTAAGCCTAACCCTAACCCTAATCTGAACCCTAACCCTAACCCTTACCCGTAACCTTACCTTTACCCTAACCCTAACCCTATCCTTAACCATAACCGTAACCCTAACCCTAACCCTTACCCTTACCATAACCCTAAACCTAACCTCGAACTTAACCCTAACCTTAACGCTAAGCCTAACCCTAACCCTTACCCTTACTGTAACACTAAGCCTAACCCTAAACCTAACCCTAAACCTAACCTTTACCCTAACCCTGACTCTAATCCTAGCCCTAAACCTAAACCTAACCCTAACCCTAAACTCAACCTTAACCCTAACCCTAACCCTAACCCTAACCCTTACCCTTACCCTAACACTAAGCCTAACCCTAACCCTAAGCCTAACCCTATACCTTACCCTAACCCTAACTCTAATCCTAACCCTAAACCTAACCCTAACCATAACCTTAACCCTAGCCCTAACCCTAACCCTAACCTAAGCCTTACCCTTACCCTAACCCTAATCCTAACTTTAACCTCAACCCTAAACCTAACCCTAACCCTAACCCTAACCCTTACCCTAAACGTAACCCTAACCCTAACCCTTACCCTAACCCTAACCCTAATCTTAACTGTAACCCTTACCCTTACCCTCACCCTAACCTTAACCTTAACCCTTACCCTAACCGTAACCCTAACCTTAACTCTGTCATTTATCCTTATCCTAACCCTAACCCTAAACCTAACCCTAACCCTACCCCTAATCCTTTCCCTTACCCTAACCCTAACCATAAACCTAACCCTAACCCTAACCCTAACCGTTACCCTAACCCTAAACCTTGACCTTACCCCAACCCTAACCCTAAACCTAACCCTAACACTAACCATAACCCCAACCCTAAACCTTAACCTTACCCTAACCCTTACCCTAACCCTAACCCTAAAACTATCCCTAACCCTAACATTAACTCTTACCCGTACACCAACCCTCACCCTAAACCTAACCCTAACACTAACCATAACCCTAACCCTAAACCTTACCCTTACCGTAACCCTTACCCTAACCCTAACCCTAAAACTAACCCTAACCCTAACATTAACTCTCACCCGTACCCTAACACTAACCCTAAACCTAACCCTAACCCTCACACTAACCCTAACACCTAAACCTAACCCTAACCCTAACCCTAATCCTACCCCTTAACCAAACACTAACACTAACCCTATCCCCTAACCCTAACCCTTACCCTAACCCTAACCCTAACCCTAACCCTTACCCTTACCCTAACCCTAATCCTAACTCTAACGGTAACCCTAACCCTAACTCTAAACCTTAACCTAATCCTAAACTTAACCCTTACTCAAACCCTAACCCTAAACTCAATCTTAACCCTAACCCTAACCCTAACCCTAACCCTTAACATAACCCTAACCCTACCCCTTACCCTAACCCTAACCCTAAACCTAACCCGAACCCTAACCCTATCCCAAAACCTAACTCTTATCCTTACCCTAACCCTAACCCTAAACCTAACACTAACCCTTACCCTTACCCTAACCCTAACCCTAACGCTTACCCTAACGCAAACCCTAACCCTAAGCCTTACCCTAACCCTAAGCCTAAACCTATCTTGAACCCTAACCCTATCCCTAACCCTACCCTAACCCTAACCCTAACCCTAACCCTAACCATAACCCTAACCCTTACCCTTACCCTAACCCTAACCCTAAAACTAACCCTAACCCTACCCCGAACTCTTAACCTTACCCTAACCCTAACACCTAAACCTAACCCTAACCCTAACCCTTAACCTAACCCTAACCCTAACCCTTATCCTAACCCTAAACCTAACCCTAAACCTTACCCTAACCCTAACCCTAACCCTAAGCCTTACCCTAACCCTAAGCCTAAACCTATCTTGAATCCTAACCCTATCCCTAACCCTACCCTAACCCTAACCCTAAGCCTAACCCTAACCCTAAACATAACTCTAACCCTTACCATAACCCTAACCCTAACCTAACCCTAAACTTAACTCTAACCCTAAACCTAACCTTAACATTAACCCTAACCCGAACCCTTGCCCTTACCCTAACCCTAACCGTAAACCTAACACTAACCTAACCCTCACCCTTACCCTCACCCTAACCCTAACCCTAAACCTAACCCTCACCCTAACCCTAACCCTAACCCTAAACCTAACCCTAATCCTACCCTTATCCTAAACCTAACCCTAACACTAACACTTACCCTTACCCTGACCCCTACCCTAACCCTAACCCTAACCCTAACCCTTACACTAAGCCTAACCCTAACCCTAACCCTTACCCTTACCCTAACACTAAACCTAAACATAACCTTAATCCTAACCCTAACCCTAACCCTAACCCATACCCTAAACCTAACCCTAACCCTAACCCTAACCCTTACCCTTACCCTAACCATAACCCTTACTCTAACCCTAACCCTAACCCTAACCTCAACCTTAACCTAACCCTAACCCTAACCCTTACCCTTACCCAAACACTAAACCTAAACATAACCTTAATCCTAACCCTAACCCTAACCCATACCCTAACCCTAACCCTGTCCCTAAACCTTACCCTTACCCTAACCATAACCCTTACTCTAAACCTAACCCTAACCCTAACCTCAACCTTAACCCTAACCCTCACCCTAACCCTAACCCTAACCCTAACCCTAAACCTAACCCTAATCCTACCCTTATCCTAAACCTAACCCTAACACTAACACTTACCCTTACCCTGACCCCTACCCTAACCCTAACCCTAACCCTAACCCTTACACTAAGCCTAACCCTAACCCTAACCCTTACCCTTACCCTAACACTAAACCTAAACATAACCTTAATCCTAACCCTAACCCTAACCCTAACCCATACCCTAAACCTAACCCTAACCCTAACCCTTACCCTTACCCTAACCATAACCCTTACTCTAACCCTAACCCTAACCCTAACCTCAACCTTAACCTAACCCTAACCCTAACCCTTACCCTTACCCAAACACTAAACCTAAACATAACCTTAATCCTAACCCTAACCCTAACCCATACCCTAACCCTAACCCTATCCCTAAACCTTACCCTTACCCTAACCATAACCCTTACTCTAAAACTAACCCTAACCCTAACCTCAACCTTAACCCTAACCCTAACCCGAACCCTAACCCTAAACCTAACCCTAACCCTTATCCTAACCCTAACCCTAAATCTAACCCTAACCCTTACCCTAACCCTAATCCTAACCCTAACCGTAACCCTTACCCTAACCCTAACCCCAATCCTAACCCTAACCCTTACCCTTACCCTCACCCTAACCTTAACCCTAGCCCTAACCCTAACCCTAACCTTAACTCTAACAATTATCCTTACCCGAACCCTAACCCTAAACCAAACCTAAACCTAACCCTTACCCTTACCTAAGCCTAAACCTAACCCAAACCCTTTCCCTTACCCTAAGCCTAACCCTAACCCTAACCTTAACCCTAGCCCTTACCCTTACAGTATCCCTAATCCTAATCGTAACCCTAACACTTACCCTAACCCTAACCCTAACCCTTACCCTAACCATAACCCTAACACCAAACCTAACACTTACACTTACCCTAACCCTACCCTAACCCTAACCCTTACCCTTACCCTAACCCTAATCCTAAACTTAACCCCAAATTTAAACCTAACCCTAACCCTAACCCTTACCCTAACCCTAACCCTAACCAGAACCCTAACCCTAACACTTACCCTTCCCCTAACCCTTACGCTTATCCTAACCCTAACCCTAACCCTAACTCTAACCCTAACCTTACCCTTACCCTAACTCTATCCCTAACCTTAACCATAACCATAATCCTACCCCTAAACCTAACCCAAACCCTAACCCTATCCCTAACCCTATCTCTAACCCTTACCCTAAACCTAACCCTAAAACTAACCCTAACCCTAACCCTTACCCTTACCCTAACCCTAACCCTAACCCTTACCCTTACCCTAACACCTAACCATAACCCTTACCCTAACCATAACCCTAACCCTAACCCTAAATCTTACACTTAACCTAACCCTAACCCTTATCCTAACCCTAACCCTAAACCTAACCCTAACCCTTAACCTAATCCTAATCCTAACCCTAACCCTAAACTTTACCCTTAACCTAACTCTAACCCTTACCCTTAACCTGAACCTAACCCTAACCCCAAACCTAACCCTAAGCTTAACACTATCCCTTACCCTTACCCTAACCCTAACCCTAACCCTAACACTTGCCCCAAACCTACCCTAACCCTAACCCTTTCCCTTACCCTAACCCTAACCCTAACCTTAACCCCAAACCTAAACCTAACCCTAACCCTAACCCTAACACTTACCCTAACCATAACCCAAACCCTAACCCTAACACTTACCCTTCCCGTAAACCTAACGCATATCCTAACCCTAACCCTAACCCTAAACCTAACCCTTAACCTAACCCTAAAACTAACCCTAACCCCTAACCCTAACCATTACCCTAACCCAAACCCTAACACTAACCCTAACCCTTATCCTTACCCTAACCCTAAACCTAACTCTAACCCAAACCCTAACTCTAACCCTAAACCTTAACCTAACCCTTAGTGTAACCCTAACCCTAACCTCAACCTTAACACCAACCCTAACCATAACCCTAAACCTTACCCTAAGTCTAACCCTAACATTAACCCTAACCTTAACCTTTACCCTAACCCTAACCCTAACCCTAACCCTACCCTAACCGTAACCCTAACCCTAACCCTAACCCTAATCCTAACCCTAACCCTTACCCTAACCCTCACCCTAACCCTCACCCTAACCCTTACCCTTACCCTAACCCTAACCCTAACCATTACCCTTACCCTAACACTAAGCCTAAGCCTAAGCCTAACCCTAACCCTAACTCTAATCTTATCAATAACCCTATCCCTTATCCTTGCCCTTACCCTTACCCTAACCCTAAACCTAAACTTAACCGTAACCCTAACCCTAACCCTAACCCTTACCCTTACCCTAACCCTAACCTTAACCCTAACCCTAACCCTAACCCTAACCCTTACCCTTACTCTAACAGTAAGCCTAACCCTAAACCTAACCCTAAACCTAACGTTACCCTAACCCTAACCCTAATCCTAACCCTAACCCTAAACCTAACCCTAACCCTAACCCTAACCTCAACCTTAACCCTAAACCTAACCCTAAACCTAACCCTTACCCTTACCCTAACAATAAGACTAACCCTAACCCTAACCCTAACCCTTACCTAACCCTAACCCTAACCCTAATCCTAACCCTAAACCTAAACCTAACCGTAACCCTAACCTTAACCCTAGCCCTAACCTTAACCCTAACCTAACCCTTACCTTCCCTAACCCTAATCCTAACCCTAACCCAAACCCTTACCCATATGCTAACCCTAACCGTAGCCCTAACCCTAACCCTAACCCTAACCGTAGCCCTAACCCTAACCCTAAACCTAACCCTAATCCTTATTGTAACCCTAACCATAACCCTAACGCTTACCCTTACTGTAACCCTAACCCTAATCTTAACACCAACCCTAAACGTAATCATATCCCTAACCCTTACCCTAACCATTACCCTAACCCTAACCCTAACCCTTACCCTAACCCTAACATTAACCCTAACCCCTAACCCACACCCTCAACCTAAATCTAACCCTTACCATAACCCTAACCCTAACCTAATCCTTACCCTAAGCCTAACCCTAACCCTTACGCTAACCCTAACACTAACCCTAACCCTAATCCTAAACTTAACCCTAACCCTAACCCTAACCCTTAACCTAACCCTAACCCTAAACCTAACCCTCACCCTAACCCTAACCCTAACCCTAACCCTAACCTCTAACCCTAACCCTAAACCTCACCCTAATCCTACCCTTATCCTAAACATAACCCTAACACTAACACTTACCCTT
>JANJXV010000048.1:3247500-3362500 GCA_024803745.1 Megascapheus bottae
CCCTCATCCTTACCCTTACCCTAACCCTAGCCCTAACCTCAACCTTAACCCTAAACATAACGCTAAACCTAACCCTAACCCTTACCCTTACTCTAACACTAAGCCTAACCCTAAACCTAAACCTAACCCTAACCCTAACCCTAACCCTAACCTCAACCTTAACCCTAACCCTAACCCTAACCCTAACACTTACCTTTACCCTAACCCTAAGCCTAAGCCTAAGCCTAACCCTAACCATAACCATAACCCTAACCGGTACCCTAACCCTAACCCTATCTCTAATCCTAACACTAAACCTTAACCCTAGCCCTAACCCTAACCCTAACCCTAACCCTAACCCTAAACCTATTCCTAACTCTAACCCTTACCCTTACCCTTACCCTTACTCTTACCCTAACCCTAACCCTATCCTTAACAGTAGCCATAACCCTAACCCTAACCCTTACCCTTACCCTAACCCTAGCCCTAACCTCAACCTTAACCCTAAACATAACGCTAAACCTAACCCTAACCCTTACCCTTACTGTAACACTAAGCCTAACCCTAAACCTAACCCTAACCCTAAACCTAACCCTAACCCTAACCCTTACCCTAACCAAAACCCTAACCCTAACCCTAACGCTTACCCTAAACCTAACCCTAACACTTAGCCTAACCCTAACCCTAATCCTAACCTCAACCTTAACCCTAAACCCTACCCTTACCCTAACCCTAACCTTAACTTCATCCTTAACCCTAAACATAACCCTAACCCTAAACCTAACCCTAACCCTTACCCTTACTCTAACAGTAAGCCTAACCCTAAACCTAACCCTAAACCTAACGTTACCCTAACCCTAACCCTAATCCTAACCCTAAACCTAAACCTAACCCTAACCCTAACCTCAACCTTAACCCTAAACCTAACCCTAACCGTAACCCTAACCCTAACCCTAACCCTTACCCTAACCCTAACCGTGACCCTAACCCTTACCCTTACCCTAACCCTAACCCTAATCTTAACCCCAACCCTAAACCTAATCCTAACCCTAAACTTACCCTAACCCTAACCCTAACCCTAACACTTACCCTTACCCTCACCCTAACCCTAACCTTAACCCTAACCCTAACCCTAAACTTAACCCTAACTCTTACCCTTACCCTAAACCCAACACTAACCCTAACCCTAACCCTTATCTTTACACAAACCCTAACCCTTCCGCTAACCCTAACCCTAACCCTAACCTTAACCCTAACCCTAACCCTAACCCAAACACTTACCCTTACCCTCAACCTAACCCTAACCTTAACCCTAACCCTAACCCTAACCCTAAACCCAACAGTAACCCTAACCCTAACCCTTATCTTTACCCAAACCCTAAACCTAACCCTTACCCTAACCCTAACCCTAAACGTAAACCTAAACTTCACCCTTAACCTTACACTAACCCTAACCCTAAATCTAAACCTAACCCTAAAATTAACCCTAAACCTTACCCTTACCCTAAACCCAACACTAACCCTAACCCTTACCCTTATCCTTACCCTAACCCTAACCCTAACCCTAACCCTAACACTAACCCTTACCCTAACTGTAACCCTACCTCTAACCCTAACCATTACCCTTGCCCTTACCCTAACCCTAAACCTAACACTAACCCTGACCCTTACCCTTACCTTAACCCTAACCCTAACCCTATCTCTAACCCTTACCCTAAACCTAAACCTAACCCTAACCCTAACAAATAACCTAAACCTAACCCTAACCCTAACACTTACACTTACCCTAACCATAACCCTAACCCTAAACTTAAACCCAAACCTAAACCTAGCCCTAACCATAACCCTTACCCTAACCTTAACCCTAACCCTAACCCTAACCCTAACACTTACCCTAACCCTAACCCTAACATTAACCCTTACAATAACCCTAACCCTAACCCTAACCGTTACCCTTAACCAACCCTAAACCTAATTCTAACCCTAACCCTAACCCTAACCCTTAACCTAACCCTCACTCTAACCCTAACCCTAACAGTAACCTCTAACCCTAACCCTAAACCTAACCCTAATCGTACCCTTATCCTAAACCTAACCCTAACACTAACACTTACCCTTACCCTAACCCCTACCCTAACCCAAACCTTAACACTAACCCTTACCCTAACCCTAAGCCGAACCCTTACCCTTACCCTTACCCTAAACCTAAATGTAACCCTAACCCTAACCCTAACCCTAACCGTAGCCCTAACCCTAACCCTAACCCTAAGCCTTACCCTAACCCTAACCGTAACCCTAACCCTTACCCTTACACTAACCCTAACCCTAATCTTAACGTCAACCCTAAACCTAGTCCTAACCCTACCCTTAAACCTAAACCTAAGCCTAACCCTAACCCTTATCTTTACCCAAACCCTACCCCTTACCCTAACCCTAAACCTAATCCTAACCCTATCCTTACCCTAACCCTAACTCTAACACTAACCCTTACCCTCACCCTAATCCTAACCTTAAACCTAACGCTAAACCTAAACCTAACCCTAACCCTAAACCTAACCCTTACCCTAACCCTAACCCTAACCATAAACCTAACCTTTACCCTTACCCTTACCCTAACCCTAACCCTAAACCTAACCCTAACCCTAAACTTAACCCTAACCCTTACCCTTACCCTAAACCTAACACTAACCCTGAACCTTACACTTAACCTTACCCTAACCCTAACCCTAACCCTAAACCTTACCCTTACCCTTACCTTAACACTAACCCTTACCCTAACTCTAACCCTAATTCTAACTCTAACCTTACCGTTGCCCTTACCCTAACGCTAAACCTGACACTAACCCTTACCCTTACACTTACCCTAACCCTAAACCGAACCCTAAACCTAACCCTAACCCTAACCCTTACCCTTACCTTAACCCTAACCCTAACCCTAACCCTATCTCTAACCCTTACCCTAAACCTAACCCTAACCCTAACCCTAACAATTACCCTAAACCTAACCCTAACCCAAACCTTTACCCTTACCCTAACCTGAACCCTTAACTTAACCCCAAACCTAAACCTAGCCCTAACCATAACCCTTACCCTAACCTTAACCCTAACCCTAACCCTAACCCTAACACTTACCCTAACCCTAACATTTACCCTTACACTAACCCTAACCCTAATCCTAACCTAACCCTTACCCTTAACCAACCCTAAACCTAATTCTAACCCTAAACCTAACCCTTACCCTAACCTTAACCCTAACCCTAACCCTAACCCTAACACTTACCCTAACCCTAACATTTACCCTTACACTAACCCTAACCCTAACCCTAACCTAACCCTTACCCTTAACCAACCCTAAACCTAATTCGAACCCTAAACCTAACCCTTACCCTTAACCAACCCTAAACCTAATTCAAACCCTAACCCTAAACCTAACCCTAACACCTTAACCTAACCCTAACCCTAACCCTAACCCTAACACTAACACTTACTCTTAACCTAACCCTTACCCTTATAATAACCCTAACCCAACCCTAACCCTTAACCTAACCCTAACACTAACACTAACCCCTAACCCTTACCCTTACTCTAACCCTAACACTAACTCTAACCCTAACCCTAACCCTTACCCTAACTCTAACCTTAACCCTTACGCTAACCCTAACCCTAACCTCAACCTTAACCCTAACCCTAACCCTAACCCTTACCCTTACCCTAACCCTAACACTAACCGTAAACTTAGTCCTAACCCTACCCTTAAACCTAAACCTAACCCTAACCCTAACACTTATCTTTACCCAAACCCTAACCCTAACCCTATCCCTAACCCTAACCCTAACCCTTACCCTAACACTAACCCTAACCCTAACCCTAACCCTAACCCGTATCCCTACCCTAACCCTAACCCTAACCCTAACCCTAAACCTAACCCTTACCCTAAACCTAACCCTTACCCTAACCCGAACCCTAACCATAAACCTAACCTTCACCCTTACCCTTACCCTAACCCTAACCCTAAACCTAACCCTAAACCCAACATTAACCCTAACCCTTACACTTAACCTTACCCTAACCCTAAGCCTAACCCTAAACCTTACCCTTACCCTTACCCTAACACTAACCCTTACCCTAAATCTAACCATAACCTTTACCCTTGCCCTTACCCTAACTCTAAACCTAACACTAACCCTTTCCCTTACACTTACCCTAACCCTAAACCTACCCCTAAACCTAACCCTAACCCTTACCCTAACTCTAACCTTAACCCTTACGCTAACCCTAACCCTAACCTCAACCTTAACCCTAACCCTAACCCTAACCCTTACCCTTACCCTAACCCTAACACTAACCGTAAACTTAGTCCTAACCCTACCCTTAAACCTAAACCTAACCCTAACCCTAACACTTATCTTTACCCAAACCCTAACCCTAACCCTATCCCTAACCCTAACCCTAACCCTTACCCTAACCCTAACCCTAACCCTAACCCTAACCCTAACCCGTATCCCTACCCTAACCCTAACCCTAACCCTAACCCTAAACCTAACCCTTACCCTAAACCTAACCCTTACCCTAACCCTAACCCTAACCATAAACCTAACCTTCACCTTACCCTTACCCTAACCCTAACCCTAAACCTAACCCTAAACCCAACACTAACCCTAACCCTTACACTTAACCTTACCCTAACCCTAAGCCTAACCCTAAACCTTACCCTTACCCTTACCCTAACACTAACCCTTACCCTAAATCTAACCATAACCTTTACCCTTGCCCTTACCCTAACGCTAAACCTAACACTAACCCTTTCCCTTACACTTACCCTAACCCTAAACCTACCCCTAAACCTAACCCTAACCCTAACCCTTACTCTTACCTTAACCCTAACCCTAACCCAATCTCTAACCCTTATCCTAACCCTAACCCTAACCCTAACCCTAACAAGTCCCCTAAACCTAACCCTAACCCAAACCCTTAACCTTACCCTAACCCTAACCCTAAACTTAACCCCAAACCTAAACCTAGCCCTAACCATAACCCTTACCCTAACCTTAACCCTAACCCTAACCCTAACCCTAACCCTAACACTTACCCTAACCATAACATTAACCCTTACACTAACCCTAACCCTAAACCTAACCTAACCCTTACCCTTAACCAACCGTAAACCTAATTCTAACCCTAAACCTAACCCTTACCCTTAACCAACCCTAAACCTAATTCTAACTCTAACCCTAACCCTAAGACTTAACCTAAAACTCACCCTAACCCTAATCTTAACACTAACCTCTAACCCTAACCCTAACCCTAACCCTAACGCTAACACATAAACCTACCCCTAACCCAAACCATTACCCTAAGCCTAACTCTAACCCTAACACTAACACTTACTCTTAACCTAACCCTTACCCTTATCCTAACCCTAACCCAAACCTAACCCTTAACCTAACCCTAACACTAACTCTGACCCCTAACCCTTACCCTTACCCTAACCCTATCCCTAACTCTAACCCTAACCCTAACCCTAACCCTTACCCTAACTCTAACCCTAACCCTTACGCTAACCCTAACCCTAACCTCAATCTTAACCCTAACCCTAACCCTAACCGTTACCCTAACCCTAACTCTAACCCTAACACTCACACTTACTCTTAACCTAACCCTTACCCTTATCCTAACCCTAACCCAACCCTAACCCTTAACCTAACCATAACACTAACCCTAACCCCTAACCCTTACCCTTACCCTAACCCTATCCCTAACTCTAACCCTAACCCTAACCCTAACCCTTACCCTAACTCTAACCCTAACCCTTACGTTAACCCTAACCCTAACCTCAATCTTAACCCTAACCCTAACCCTTACCCTTACCCTTACCCTAACCCTAACCCTAACCCTAAACCTAGTCCTAACCCTACTCTTAATCCTAAACCTAACCCTAACCCTAACCCTTATCTTTACCCAAACCCTAACCCTAAACCTATCTCTAACCCTAACCCTAAACCTAAACCTAACCCTAACCCTTACCCTAACCCTAAACCTAACCCTAACCCGTATCCCCACCCTAACCCTAAACCTAACCCTAACCCTAAACCTAATCCTTACCCTAACCCTATCCCTAACTGTAAACCTAACCTTCACCCTTACCCTTAACCTAACCCTAACCCTAAACCTAACCTAACCCTAAACTTAACCCTAACCCTTACCCTTACCCTAAACCCAACACTAACCCTAACCCTTACACTTAACCTTACCCTAACCCTAAGCCTAACCCTAAACCTTACCCTTACCCTTACCCTAACACTGACCCTTTCCCTAACTCTAACCCTAACTCTAACCCTAACTTTTACCCTTGCCCTTACCCTAATGCTAAACCTAACACTAACCCTTACCCTTACACTTACCCTAACCCTAAACTTAACCCTAAACCTAACCCTAACCCTAACCCTTACCCTTACCTTAACCCTAACCCTAACCCTATCTCTAACCCTTACCATAAACCTAACCCTAACCCTAACCCTAACAAGTACCCTAACCCTATCCCTAACCCAAACCCTTACCCTTACCCTAACCCTAACCCTAAACTTAACCCCAAACCTAAACCTAGCCCTAACCATAATCCTTACCCTAACCTTAAACCTAACCCTAACCCTAACCCTAACACTTACCCTAACCCTTACCCTAACCGTAACATTAACCCTTAGACTAACCATAACCCTAACCTTAACCTAACCCTTACCCTTAACCAACCCTAAACCTAATTCTAACCCTAACCCTAACCCTTACCCTTAACCAACCCTAAACCTAATTCTAACCCTAACTCTAACCATAAGCCTTAACCTAACCCTCACCCTAACCCTAACCCTAACACTAACCTCTAACCCTAACCCTAACCCTAACACCTAAACCTAACCCTAACCCTAACCGTTACCCTAACCCTAACTCTAAACCTAACACTAACACTTACTCTTAACCTAACCCTTACCCTTATCCTAACCCTAACCCAATCCTAACCCTTAACCTAACCCTAACACCCACCCTAACCCCTAACCCTTACCCTTACCCTAATCCTAACCCTAACTCTAACCCTAACCCTAACCCTAACCCTTACCCTAACTCTAACTCTAACCCTTACGCTAACCCTAACCCTAACCTCAATCTTAACACTAACCCTAACCCTAACCCTTACCCTTACCCTTACACTAACCCTAACCTTAACCCTCACCCTGACCCAAACCCTTAACCTAAACCTCACCATAACTCTAACTCGTAACCATAACCCTTACCCTAAACCTAACCATAACCCTAACCCTAACACTTACCGTTACTCTAACCCTAAGCCTAACTCTAAACCTAACCCTAACCCTAACCCTAACCCTTACCTTAACCCTAACCCTAACCCTTCCTCTAACTCTAACCCTAAACTCAACCATAACCCTAACCCTAACCCTAACCCTAGATTTACCCTTACCCTAACCCTAACCCTAACCCTTACCCTAATCCTAACCCTAACCCTTAGCCTAACCCTAATCCTAACCTCACCCTTAACCCTAACCCTAACCCTAACCCTTACCCTGTACCTAACACTAAGCCTAACCCTGTCTCTAACCCTAACCCTAACCCTTAGGCTAAACCTAACCCTAATCCTAACCCTCAACCTAACTGTAACCCTAACCCTTACCCTTACCATCACCCTAACCTTAACCCTAACCCTAACCCTAACCCTAACATGAACTCTAACCCTTATTCTTACCCTACCTCTAATCCTAAACCTAACCCAAAACCTAACCTAAACCTTACCCTTAGACTAACCTTAACCCTAAACCTTACCCTTACCGTAACCATAAACCTAACCCTAACCCTAACCTTAACCCTAACCCTTACCCTTACTATAACCCTAACCCTAACCATAACTCTAACACTTACACTAACCCTAACCCTAACCCTAACCCTTACCCTTACCCTAACTCTAACCCTAAACTTAACCATAACCATAACCCTAACCATTCCCCTTACCCTAACCCTTACCCTAACCCTAACCCTAAACCTAACCCTAAACCTACCCCTATCCCTAACCCTAACTCTTACCCTTACCCTAACCCTAACCCTAAAATTAACACTAACCCTAACCCCTAACCTTAACCGTAACCCTAACCCTAATTATAACCCTAACCCTTACCCTTACCCTAACCCTAACCTTAATCTTAACACTAACCCTAACCCTAACACTAACCCTAATCCTTACCAAAATGCTAATCCAAACCCTAAATCTTAGCCTGTCCCTAACCTTAAACCTAAACCTAACCCTAAACCTACCCCTAACCCTAACCTTAACCCTAACCCTAACCCTAACCCTAACCCTTACCCTTACTCTAACCCCAACCCTAACAATAACCCTAACGCTAACCCTACACCTTACCCTTACCCTAAACCTAACCCTAACCCTAACCCTAACCCTTACCCTTACCCTAACACCTAACCCTAACCCTAACCCTAACCCTTACCCTAACCATAACCATAACCCTAACCCTAAACCTAACACTTACACTTACCCTAACTGTAACCCTTATCCTAAATCTAACCCTAACCCTTAAAATAACCCTAACCCTAACATTAACTCTAAACGTTACCCTTAACCTAACCCTAAACCTAACTCTAACCCTAACCCTAACCCTAACCCAAACCCGTACTCTAACCTAACACTAAAACTTACCCTATCCCTAACCCTAACCCTAACCCTAACCTTAACCCTAATCCTAAACCTAACCCTAACCCTTTCCCTTACCCTAACCATAACCCTGACCTTAACACTTACCCTAACCCTACCCTAACCCTAAACTTTACCCTTACCCTAACCCTAATCCTAAACTTAACCCCAAACTTAAACCTAAACCTAAACCTAACCCTAACCCTTACCATAACCCTAACCCTAACCCGAACCCTAACACTAACACCCTACCCCTAACCCTTAGGCTTATCCTAACCCTAACTCTAACCCTAAACCTAACCCTTCACCTAACCCTAAAACTAAGCCTAACCCCTAACCCTAACTCTAACCCTAACCCTAACACTAACACTAACCTTAACCCTAACCCTAACCCTAACCCTTACCCTTACCCTAACCCTAACCCTAAACATAACCCTAACCCTAACCCTAAACTTAACCCTATCCCTAACCCTTCCGTTACCCGAAAGCTAACCCTAAACCTAACACTAACACTAACCCTAACCCTAACCCTTACCCTTACCCAAAACCTAACACTAAACCTAACCCTAACCCTAAACCTAACCCTTACCTTAACCCTAACCCTAACCCTAACCTTAACCCTTACCCTTACCCTAACCCTAACACTAAAACTAACCCCAACCCTTACGATAAACCTAACCCTTACCCTAACCCTAACCATAAACCTAAACCTAACCATAACCCTATACCTAATGCTAACACCTAAACCTAACCCTAACCCTAACTCTAACCCTAACCCTAACCCTAACCCTTAACCTAACCCTAACCCTAACCCTAAGCCTTACACTTACCCTTACCCTTACCCTAACCCTAACCCTAACCCTCACCCTTACTCAAACCCTTAACCTAAATCTAACCGTAACTCTAACCCCTAACCATAACCCTTACCGTAACCCTAACCCTAACCCTAACCTTAACCCTAACCCTAAACCTTGACCTTACCCTAACATTAAACCTAACCCTAACCCATACCCTAACCCTAAGCCTAAACCTAACCCGAACCCTAACCCTATCCCGAACCCTACCCTAAACCTAACCCTAACCCTATCCCTAAACCTAACCCTAATCCTACCCTTATCCTAAACCTAACCCTAACAATAACACCCTTTCCCTGACCCCTACCCTAACTCTAACCCTAACCCTAACCCTAACCCTTACCCTTACCCTAACTCTAACCCTAACCTTAACCATAACCATAACCCTAAACCTACCCCTTACCCTAACCCTAACCCTAAACCTAACCCGAACCCTAACCCTATCCCAAACCCTAACTCTTATCCTTATCTTAACCCTAACTCTAAACCTAACACTAAACCTTACCCTTACCCTAACCCTAACCCTAACCCTAACCCTTACCCTAACCCAAACCCTAACCCTAACCCTTACCCTAACCCTAAGCCTAAACCTAACCCGATCCCTAACCCTATCCCTAACCCTACCCTAACCCTAAAACTTACCCTTACCCTAACCCTAACCCTAACCCATACCCTAACCATAACCCTTCAACTAACCCTAAAACTTACCCTAACCCCTAACCCTAACCCTTACCCTAAACCTAACCCTAACCCTAACCCTAAACCTAACAGTAACCCTCACCCTAACCCTAAACACCTAAACCTAACCCTAACCCTAACCCTTACCCTAACCCTAACCATAACTCTTATCCTTAATCTAACCCAAAACCTAACCCTAACCCTTACCCTAACCCTAACCCTAACCCTTTCCTAACCCTAACCCTAATCCTAACCTCAACCTTAACCCTAACCTTAACCCTAACCCTAACCCTTACCCTTACCCTAACCGTAACCCTAACCCTAACCCTTGCCCTTACGCTCACTCTAACCTTAACCCTAACCCTAACCCTAACACTAACCTGATTTCTAACCCTTATACTTACTCTAACCCTAACCCTAAACCTAACCCTAACCCTAACCCTTACCCTTATCCTAACCTAACCCTAACCCTAACCCTAACCCTAACCCTAACCCTAACTCTTACCCTTAATCTAACCCATACCCTAACCCTAACCCTAAATTTAACCCTTTACCTAACCCTAACCCTAACCCTAACCTTAACCCTAACCCTAACCCTTACAATTAACCTTACCCTAACCCTAAACCTAAACCTAACCCTTGCCCTTACGCTCCCTCTAACCTTAACCCTAACCCTAACCCTAACACTAACCTGATCTCTAACCCTTATACTTACCCTAACCCTAACAATAAACCTAACCCTAACCCTAACCCTTACCATTACCCTAACCTAACCCTAACCCTAACCCTAACCTGAACTCTAACCCTTATCCTTAACCTAACCCTAAACCTAAACCTAACCCTAACCCTAAACCTAAACCTTACTCTTAGTCTAAACCTAACACTAAACCTAACCCTAAACCTTACCCTTACCCTAACCCTAACCCTAAACCCAACCCTAACCTTAACCCTAACCCTTACCCTTACCCTAACCATAACCCTAACCCTTACCCTTACCCTAACTTCAACCCTAACCTTAACCATAACCATAACCCTAACCCTACCCCTTACCCTAACCGTAACCCTAAACCTAAACCGAAACCTAACACTATCCCAAACCCTAACTCTTATCCTTACCCTAACCCTAACCCTAAACCTAACACTAAACCTATCCCTAACCCTACCCTAACCCTAACCCTAACCCTAAACCTAACCGTAATCCTACCCTTATCCTAAACCTAACCCTAACACTAACACCCTTATCCTGACCCCTACCCTAACCCGAACCCTAACCCTTACCCTTACCCTAACCCTAACCCTTACTCTAGCCCTAACCCTAAACCTAACCTCAACCTTAAACCTAACCCTAACCGTCACCCTTACACTAACCCTTACCATAATCCCAACCCTAACCCTTACACTAACCCTAACCCTAACCCTAACCTCAACCTTAACCCAAAGCCTAACCCTAACCCTTACCCTAACCCTTACCCTTACCCTAACCCTCACCCTAAAACTAACCCTAACCCTAACTCTAACCCTTACCCTTACCCTAACCCTAACACTAAACCTAATCCTAAACCTAACCATAACCCTATCCCTAACCGTAACACCTAAACCTAACCCTAACCCTAACTGTTACCCTAACCCTAATTCTAACCCTAACCCTAACACTTACTCTTATCCTAACCCTAATCCTTATCCTTACCCTAACCCAACCCTTACCCTTAACCTAACCCTAACACTAAACCTAACTCCTAACCCTAACTTTTTCCCTAACCCTTACCCTAACCTTAACGCTTACCCTTACCCTAACCCTAACCCTAACTCTAACCCTAACCCTAACCCTAACACTTACAATAACACTAACCCTAACCCTTAGGCTAACCCTAACCCTAACCTCAATCTTAACCCTAACCCTAACCCTAACCCTTACACTTACCCTTACCCTAACCCTAACCCTAACCCTCACCCTTACCCAAACCCTTAACCTAAACCTAACCGTAACTCTAACCCCTAACCATAACCCTTACCGTAACCCTAACCCTAACCCTAACCCTAAACCTTGTCCTTACCCTAACATTAACCCTAAACCTAACCCTAACCCCTAACCCTAACCCTTACTCTAACCCTAACCCTAAGCTCAATCTTAACCCTAACCCTAACCCTTACCCTAAACCTAACCCTAACCTTAACCCTAACCCTTACCCTTACCCTAATGCTAACCCTAACCCTAACCCTAACCCTTAGCCTAACCCTTACCCTTACCCTAACCCTAACCGTAAAACTAACCTTAACCCTAACCATAACCCTTACACTAACCCTAACCCTAACTCTTACCCTTAATCTAACCCAAACCCTAACCCTAACCCTAAATTTAACCCTTTACCTAACCCTAACCCTAACCCTAACCTTAACCCTAACCCTAACCCTAACCTTAACTCTTACCATTAACCTTACCCTAACCCTATACCTAAACCTAACTTTAAACGTACCCCCAAACCTAAACCTAACCCTAACCCTAACCCTTAACCTAACCCTAATAGTAAGCCTAACCCATAACCCTAAACCTTACCCTAACCCTAACTCTAACCCTAACCCTTACCCTTAATCTAACACTAACCCTAATTCTAACACTAACCCTAACCCTAACCCTAACCCTTACCCTAACCCTAACCCTAACCTTTCCTCTAACTCTAACCCTAACCTCAACCCTAACCCTAACCCTAACCCTAAACCTAACTCTTACCCTTAATCTAACCCAAACCCTAACCCTAATCCTTACCCTAATCCTAACCCTCAACTTTACCCTAACCCTAACCCTAATCCTAACCTCAACCTTAACCCTAACCCTAAACCTAAACCTAACCCTAACCCTAACCCTTACCCTAACCCTAACCCTAATCCTAACCCTAAACCTACCCTAAACCTAACCTTAACCCTAACCCTAACCCTAACCCTAACCCTTACACTTACCCTAACCCTAACCCTAAACCTAACCCTAACCCTTGCTCTTACCCTCATTCTAACCTTAACCCTAAACCTAACACTAACACTAACCTGTACTCTAACCCTTATCCTTACCCTAACCCTAACCCTAAACCTAACCCTAACCCTTACCCTTACCCTAACCCTTACCCTAACCCTAACCCTAACCTGAACTCTAACCCTTATATTTACCCTAACCCTAAACCTAAACCTAACCCTAAGCCTAAACCTAAACCTCACCCTTAGACTAACCCTAACCCTAAACTTAACCCTAAACCTTACCCTTACCCTAACGCTAACCCTAAACCTAACCCTAACCTTAACCCTAACCCTTACGTTACCCTAACCCTAACCCTAACCCTTACCATTACCCTAACTCTAACCCTAAACTTAACCATAACCATAACCCTTACCATACTCCTTACCCTAACCCTAACCCTAAACCTAACACTAACCCTTACCCTTACCCTAACCCTAACCCTAACGCTTACCCTAACCCAAACCCTAACCCTAAGCCTTACCCTAACCCTAAGCCTAAAACTAACCCGAACCCTACCCCTATCCCTAAACCTACCCTAACCCTAACCCCAACCCTAACACTTACCCTTACACTAAACCTAACCCTAACCCTTACCATAACCCTAACCCTAACCCTTACCCTAACCCTAACCCTAAGCCTAACCCCTAATCCTAACCCTAAACCTAACTCTATCCCTTACCATAACCCTAACCCTAACCTAAACGTAACCCTAACCCTAACCCTAAACATAACCTTAACCCTAACCGAAACCCTAACCCTTGCTCTTACCCCAACCCTAACCCGTATCCCTAACCCTAACCCTAACCCTAACCCTAACCTTAACCCTAACCCTAACCCTAACCATAACCCTTACCCTTACCCTAACCCTAACCCTAAAACTAACACTAACCCTAACCCTAACTCTTACCCTTACCCTAACCCTAACCCTAAACCTAACCCTAACCCTCACCCTAACCCTGACACCTAAACCTAACCCTAACCCTAACCCTAACCCTTACCCTAACCCTAACACTAACCCTTACCCTTAATCTAACCCAAACCCTAACCCTAACCCTTACCCTAACCCTAACCCTAACCCTTTCCCTAACCCTAACCCTAATCCTAACCTCAACCTTAACCCTAACCCTAACCCTAACCCTAACCCTTACCCTTACCCTAACCATAACCCTAAACCTAACACTAACCCTAACCCTTACCCTTACCCTAACCCTAAACCTACCCCTAACCCTTGCCCTTACCCCAACCATAAACCTAATCTAACCTTAAATCTAACCGAAACCCTAACCCTAAATTTAACCCTTTCCCTAACCGTAACCCTAACCCTAACCCTAACCCTAACCATTACCCTTAACCTTAACCTTACCCTAACCCTAAACCTAACCCTAACCCTAAACCTAAACCTTACCCTTAGTCTAACCCTAACACTAAACCTAACCCTAAACCTTACCCTTACCCTAACCCTAACCCTAAACCCAACACTAACCTTAACCCTAACTCTTATCCTTACCCTAACCCTAACCCTAAACCTAACACTAACCCTTACCCTTACCCTAACGCTAAACCTAACCCTTACCCTAATCCAAACCCTAACCCTAACCCATACCCTAACCCTAAGCCTAAACCTAACCCAACCCCTAACCCTAAACCTAGCCCTAAACCTAACCCTAACCCTAACCCTAACCCTAAACTTAACGCTAACCCTAAACCTTACCCTAACCCTTACCCTAACCCTAACCCTAACCCTAAAACTAACCTTAACCCTAACCCTAACTCTTACCCTTACCCTAACCCTAACCCTAAACCTAACCCTAACCCTCACACTAACCCTGACACCTAAACCTAACCCTAACCCTAACCCTAACCCTTACCCTAAACCTAACCCTAACCGTTACCCTTAATCTAACCCAAACCCTAACCCTAACCCTGACCCTAACCCTAACCCTTTCCCTAACCCTAACCCTAATCCTAACCTCAACCTTAACCCTAACCCTAACCCTAACCATAACCCTAACCCTTACCCTTACCCTAACCATAACCCTAAACCTAACACTAACCCTAACCCTTACCCTTACCCTTACCCTAATCCTAAACCTAACCCTAACCCTTGCCCTTACCCCAACCATAAACATAAACCTAACCTTAAATCTAACCGAAACCCTAACGCTAAATTTAACCCTTTCCCTAATCGTAACCCTAACCCTAACCCTAACCCTAACCCTTACCCTTAACCTTACCCTAACCCTAAACCTAACCATAACCCTTGCCCTTACCCTCACTCTAACCTTAACCCTAACCCTAACCCTAACCCTAACCTGATCTCTAACCCTTATACTTACCCTAACCCTAACCCTAAACCTTAACCTAACCCTAACCCTTACCCTTACCCTAACCTAACCCGAACCCTAACCCTAACCTGAACTCTAACCCTTATCCTTACCCTAACCCTAAACCTAACCCTAACCCTAATCCAAACCCTAACCCTAACCCATACCCTAACCCTAAGCCTAAACCTAATCCAAACCCTAACCCTATCCGTAACCCTACCCTAACCCTAACCCTAAACCTAACCCTAATCCTACCCTTATCCTAAACCTAACAATAACACTAACACCCTTACCCTGACCCCTACCCTAACCCTAACCCTAACCCTAACCCTTACCCTAACCCTAACCCTAACCCATACCCTTACTCTAACCCTAAACCTAACCCTAACCTTAATCCTAACCCTAAACCTAACCCATACCCTAACCCTAACCCTAACCCTTACCCTTACCCTAACCCTAACCCTAACTCTAACCCTAAACCATACCCTAACCCTAACCCTAATCATTACTCTAGCCCTAACCATAAACCTAACCTCAACCTTAACCCTAACTCTAACAATCACCCTTACACTAACCCTTACCATAATCCCAACCCTAACCCTTACACTAACCCTAACCCTAACCCTAACCTCAAACTTAACCCAAAGCCTAACCCTAAAAATAACACTAACCCTTACCCTTACCCTAACGCTAACCCTAAACCTTACCCTAACCCAAGCCCTAACCATAACCCATACCATAACCCTAAGCCTAACCCTAACCCTAACCCTAAGCCTATCCCTAACCCTACCCTAACCCTAACCCTAACCCTAACCCTAAACCTAACCTTAATCCTACCCTTATCCTAAACCTAACCCTAACACTAACACCCTTATCCTGACCCCTACCCTAACCCTAACCCTAACCCTAACCCTAACCCTTACCCTAACCCTAACCCTAACCCTTACCCTTACTCTAACCTTAAACCTAACCCTAACCTTAATCCTAAACCTAACCCTAACCCATACCCTAACCCTAACCCTAACCCTTACCCTTACCCTAACCCTAACCCTTACTCTTGCCCTAACCCTAAACCTAACCTCAACATTAAACCTACCCCTAACCGTCACCCTTACACTAACCCTTACCATAATCCCAACCCTAACCTTTAAACTAACCCTAACCCTAACCCTAACATCAACCTTAACCCAAAGCCTAACCCTAACCCTTACCCTAACCCTAACCCTAAAACTAACCCTAACCCTAACCCTAACCCTTACCCTTACCCTAACCCTAACACTAAACCTAACCCTAAACCTAACCCTAACCCTTACCTTAAGCCTAACCCTAACCCTAACCTTAACCCTTACCCTTACCCTAACCCTAACCCTAAAACTAACCCCACCCCTAACCATAACCCTAAACCTTACCCTTACCCTAACCCTAAGCCTAAACCTAAACCTAACCATAACCCTATTCCTAACTCTAACAACTAAACCTAACCCTAACCCTAACTGTTACCCTAACCCTAATTCTAACCCTAACCCTAACACTTACTCTTATCCTAACCCTAATCCTTATCCTAACCCTAACCCAACCCTTATCCTTAACCTAACCCTAAAACTAACCCTAACTCCTAACCCTAACTCTTTCCTAACCCTAACCATAACCTTAACCCTTACCCTTGCCCTAACCCTAACCCTAACTCTAACCCTAACCCTAACCCTAACACTTACAATAACCCTAACCCTAACCCTTAGGCTAACCCTAACCCTGACCTCAATCTTAACCCTAACACTAACCCTTACACTTACCCTTACCCTAACCCTAACCCTAACCCTCACCCTTACCCGAACCCTTAACCTAAACCTAACTGTAACACTAACACCTAACCATAACCCTTACCATAACCCTAACCCTAGCCTTAACCTTAACCCTAACCCTAAACCTTGACCTTACCCTGACATTAAACCTTAACCTAACCCTAACCCCTAACCCTAACCCTTACTCTAACCCTAACCCTAACCTCAATCTTAACCCTAACCCTAACCCTTACCCTAACCCTAACCCTAACCCTAACCTTAAGCCTAACCCTTACCCTTACCCTAACGCTAACCCTAACCCTAACCCTAACCCTTACCCTAACCCTTACCCTTACCCTAACCCTAACTGTAAAACTAACCTTAACCCTAACCCTAACCCTTACACTAACCCTAACCCTAACTCTTACCCTTAATGTAACCCAAACCCTAACCCTAACCCTAAATTTAACCCTTTACCTAACCCTAACCCTAACCCTAAACCGAACCTTAATCTTTGCCCTTACGCTCCCTCTAACCTTAACCCTAACCCTAACCCTAACACTAACCTGATCTCTAACCCTTATACTTACCCTAACCCTAACAATAAACCTAACCCTAACCCTAACCCTTACCCTAACCCTAACCTAACCCTAACCCTAACCCTAACCCTAACCTGAACTCTAACCCTTAACCTTACCCTAACCCTAAACCTAAACCTAACCCTAACCCTAAACCTAAACCTTACTCTTAGTCTAACCCTAACACTAAACCTAACTCTAAACCTTACCCTTACCCTAACCCTAACCCTAAACCCAACCCTAACCTTAACCCTAACCCTTACCCTTACTCTAACCCTAACCCTAACCCTTACCCTTACCCTAACTTTAACCCTAACCTTAACCATAACCATAACCCTAACCCTACCCCTTACCCTAAGCCTAACCCTAAACCTAACACTAACCCTTACCCTTACCCTAACGCTAACCCTAACCCTTACCCTATCCCAAACCCTAACCCTAACCCATACCCTAACCCTAAGCCTAAACCTAACCCGAACCCTAACCCTATCCCGAACCCTACCCTAACCCTAACCCTAACCCTATCCCTAAACCTAACCCTAATCCTACCCTTATCCTAAACCTAACCCTAACAATAACACCCTTACCCTGACCCCTACCCTAACCCTAACCCTAACCCTAACCCTAACCCTTACCCTAACCCTAACCCTAACCCTAACCCTTACCCTTACTCTAACCCTAAACCTAACCCTAACCTTAATCCTAAACGTAACCCTAACCCATACCCTAACCCTAACCCTAACACTTACCCTTACCCTAACCCTAACCCTTACTCTAGCCCTAACCCTAAACCTAACCTCAACCTTAAACCTAAACCTAACCGTCACCCTTACACTAACCCTTACCATAGTCCCAACACTAACCCTTACACTAACCCTAACCCTAACCTCAACCTTAACCCAAAGCCTAACCCTAACCCTTACCCTAACCCTTACCCTTACCCTAACCCTAACCCTAAAACTAACCCTAACCCTAACCCTAACCCTTACCCTTACCCTAACCCTAACACTAAACCTAACCCTAAACCTAACCCTAACCCTTACCTTAACCCTAACCCTAACCCTAACCGTAACCCTTACCCTTACCCTAACCCTAACCCGAAAACTAACCCCACCCCTAACCATAACCCTAACCCTTACCCTTACCCTAACCCTAACCCTAAACCTATACCTAACCATAACCCTATCCCTAACAGTAACACCTAAACCTAACCCTAACCCTAACTGTTACCCTAACCCGAATTCTAACCCTAAACCTAACACTTACTCTTATCCTAACCCTAATCCTTATCCTAACCCTTACCCAACGCTTACCCTTAACCTAACCCTAACACTAACCCTAACTCCTAACCCTAACTCTTTCCCTAACCCTAACCCTAACCTTAACCCTTACCCTTACCCTAACCCTAACCCTAACTCTAACCCTAACCCTAACACTTACAATAACCCTAACCCTAACCCTTAGGCTAACCCTAACCCTAACCTCAATCTTCACCCTAACCCTAACCCTAACCCTTACACTTACCCTTACCCTAACCCTAACCCTAACCCTCACCCTTACCCAAACCCTTAACCTAAACCTAACCGTAACTCTAACCCCTAACCATAACCCTTACCGTAACCCTAACCCTAACCCTAACCTTAACCCTAACCCTAAACCTTACACTAACCCTAACCCTAACTCTTACCCTTACCCTAACTTTAAACGTAACCCCAAACCTAAACCTAACCCTAACCCTAACCCTAACCCTTACCCAAACCCTAACCGTAACCCTAACCCTAACACTTACCCTTACCCTAAACCTAACCCTTATCCTAACCCTAACCCTAACCCTTAACCTAACCCTAATATTAACCCTAACCCATAACCCTAAACCTTACCCTAACCCTAACTCTAACCCTAACCCTTACGCTTACTCTAACACTAACCCTAATTCTAACACTAACCCTAACCCTAACCCTAACCCTTACCCTAAACCTAACCCTAACCTTTCCTCTAACTCTAACCCTAACCTCAACCCTAACCCTAACCCTAACCCTAAGCCTAACTCTTACCCTTAATCTAACCAAAACCCTAACCCTAACCTTACCCTAACCCTAACCCTCAACTTTACCCTAACCCTAACCCTAATCCTAACCTCAACCTTAACCTAACCCTAACCCTAAACCTAACCTCAACCTTAAACCTAACCCTAACCGTCACCCTTACACTAACCCTTACCATAATCCCAACCCTAACCCTTACACTAACCCTAACCCTAACCTCAACCTTAACCCAAAGCCTAACCCTAACCCTTACCCTAACCCTTACCCTTACCCTAACCCTCACCCTAAAACTAACCCTAACCCTAACTCTAACCCTTACCCTTACCCTAACCCTAACACTAAACCTAACCCTAAACCTAACCCTAACCCTTACCTTAACCCTAACCCTAACCTTAACCGTAACCCTTACCCTTACCCTAACCCTAACCCGAAAACTAACCCCACCCCTAACCATAACCCTAACCCTTACCCTTACCCTAACCCTAACCCTAAACCTAAACCTAACCATAACCCTATCCCTAACAGTAACACCTAAACCTAACCCTAACCCTAACTGTTACCCTAAACCTAATTCTAACCCTAACCCTAACACTTACTCTTATCCTAACCCTAATCCTTATCCTAACCCTTACCCAACCCTTACCCTTAACCTAACCCTAACAGTAACCCTAACTCCTAACCCTAACTCTTTCCCTAACCCTAACCCTAACCTTAACCCTTACCCTTACCCTAACCCTAACCCTAACTCTAACCCTAACCCTAACACTTACAATAACCCTAACCCTAACCTCAATCTTAACCCTAACCCTAACCCTAACCCTTACACTTACCCTTACCCTAACCCTAACCCTAACCCTCACCCTTACCCAAACCCTTAACCTAAACCTAACCGTAACTCTAACCCCTAACCATAACCCTTACCGTAACCCTAACCCTAACCCTAACCTTAACCCTAACCCTAAACCTTACACTAACCCTAACCCTAACTCTTACCCTTACCCTAACTTTAAACGTAACCCCAAACCTAAACCTAACCCTAACCCTAACCCTAACCCTTACCCAAACCCTAACCGTAACCCTAACCCTAACACTTACCCTTACCCTAAACCTAACCCTTATCCTAACCCTAACCCTAACCCTTAACCTAACCCTAATATTAACCCTAACCCATAACCCTAAACCTTACCCTAACCCTAACTCTAACCCTAACCCTTACTCTTACTCTAACACTAACCCTAATTCTAACACTAACCCTAACCCTAACCCTAACCCTTACCCTAAACCTAACCCTAACCTTTCCTCTAACTCTAACCCTAACCTCAACCCTAACCCTAACCCTAACCCTAAGCCTAACTCTTACCCTTAATCTAACCAAAACCCTAACCCTGACCCTTACCCTAACAATAACCCTCAACTTTACCCTAACCCTAACCCTAATCCTAACCTCAACCTTAACCTAACCCTAAACCTAAACCAAACCCTAACCCTAACCCTAACCCTTACCCTAACCCTAACCCTAATCCTAACCCTAAACCTACCCTTACCCTAACCCTAACCCTAAACCTAACCCTAACCCTTGCTCTTACCCTCAATCTAACCTTAACCCTAACCATAACACTAACACTAACCTGAACTCTAACCCTTATGCTTACCCTAACCCTAACCCTAAATCTAACCCTAACCCTAACCCTTACCCTTACCCTAACCCTAACCCTAACCCTAACCTGAACTCTAACCCTTATATTTACCCTAACCCTAAACCTAAACCTAACCCTAACCCTAAACCTAAACCTTACCCTTAGACTAACCCTAACCCTAAACTTAACCCTAAACCTTACCCTTACCCTAACCTTAACCCTAACGCTTACCTTACCCTAACCCTAAACCTGATCCTTACCCTTACCCTAACTCTAACCCTAACCTTAACCATAACCATAACCCTTACCCTACCCCTTACCCTAACCCTAACCCTAAACCTAACCCGAACCCGAACCCTATCCCAAACCCTAACTCTTATCCTTACCCTAACCCTAACCCTAAACCTAACACTAACCCTTACCCTTACCCTAACCCTAACCCTAACCCTTACTCTAACCCAAACCCTAAACCTAAGCCTTACCCTAACCCTAAGCCTAAACGTAACCCGAACCCTACCCATATCCCTAAACCTACCCTAACCCTAACCCCAACCCTAACACTTACCCTTACACTAAACCTAACCATAACCCTTACCATAACCCTAACCCTAACCCTTACCCTAACCCTAACCCTAAGCCTAACAGCTAATCCTAACCCTAAACCTAACTGTATCCCTTACCATAACCCTAACCCTAACCTAAACGTAACCCTAACCCTAACCCTAAACATAACCTTAACCCTAACCCAAACCCTAACCCTTGCTCTTACCCTAACCCTAACCCTAAACCTAACACTAACCCTAAACCTAACCCTTACCCTTACCCTAACTCTAACCCTAAATTTAAACCTAACACTCACCCTAACCCTAACCCTAACCCTAAATCTAACCCTAATCCTACCCTTATCCTAAACTTAACCCTAACTCTAACACTTACCCTTACCCTGACCCCTACCCTAACCCTAACCCTAATCCTAACCCTTACCCTAACCCTAACCCTAAGCCTAACCCTTACACTTACTCTAACACTAACCCTAACCCTAAATCTAACACTTACCCTAACCCTAACACTAACCCTAACCCTAACCCTTACCCTTACCCTAACTCTAATCCTAACCTGAACCATAACCATAACCCTAAACCTACCCCTTACCCTACCCCTAACCCTAAACCTAATCCGAACCCTAAACTTATCCTAAACCTTAAATCTTATCCTTACCTTAACCCTAACTCTAAACCTAACCCTAACTTTTACCCTAAGCCTAAACCTTCAACTAACCCTAAAACTAACCCTAACCCCTTACCCTAACCCTTACCCTAAACCTAACCCAACCCCTAACCCTAAACCTAAACCTAAACCTAACCCTAACCCTAACCCTAAACCTAAACTTAACTCTAACCCTAAACCTTACCCTAACCCTTACCCTTACCCTAACCCTAACCCTAAAACTAACCCTAACCCTAAACCTAACTCCTACCCTTACCCTAACCATAACCCTAAACCTAACCCTAACCCTCACCCTAATCCTGACACCTAAACGTATCCCTAACCCTAACCCTAACCCTTACCCTAATCCTATCCCTAACCCTTACCCTTAATCTAACCCAAACCCTAACCCTAAACCTTACCCTAACCCTAACCCTAACCCTTTCCCTAACCCTAACCCTAACCCTAACCCTAATCCTAACCTCAACCTTAACCCTAACCCTATCCCTAACCCTAACCCTTACCCTTACCCTAACCCTAACCCTAAACCTAAACCTAATCATAACCCTATTCCTAACCCTAACCCTAACTGTTACCCTAACGCTAATTCTAACCCTAACCCTAACACTTACTCTTATCCTAACCCTAATCCTTATCCTAACCCTCACCCAACCCTTACCCTTAACCTAACCCTAAAACTAACCCTAACTCCTAACCCTAACTCTTTCCCTAACCCTAACCCTAACTTTAACCCTTACCCTTACCCTAACCCTAACCCTAACTCTAACCCTTACCCTAACCCTAACACTTACAATAACCCTAACCCTAACCCTTAGGCTAACCCTAACCCTAACCTCAATGTTAACCCTAACCCTAACCCTTACCCTTACCCTAACCCTAACCCTAAAACTAACCCTAACCCTAACCCTAACTCTTACCCTTACCCTAACCCTTACCCTAAACCTAACCCTAACCCTTACCCTTAATCTAACCCAAACCCTAACCCTAACCCTAACCCTTTCCCTAACCCTAACCCTAATCCTAACCTCAACCTTAACCCTAACCCTAACCCTAACCCTTACCCTTACCCTAACTGTAACCCTAAACCTAACACTAACCCTAACCCTTACCCTTACCCTTACCCTAACCCTAAACCTAACCCTAACCCTTGCCTTACCCCAACCATAAACCTAAAACTAACCTTAAATCTAACCGAAACCCTAACCATAAATTTAACCCTTTCCCTAACCGTAACCCTAACCCTAACCCTAACCCTTACCCTTAACCTTACCCTAACCCTAACCCTAACCCTAACCCTTGCCCTTACCCTCACTCTAACTTTAACCCTAACCCTAACCCTAACACTAACCTGATCTCTAACCCTTATACTTACCCTAACCCTAAACCTAAACCTTACCCTAACCCTAACCCTTACCCTTACCCTAACCTAACCCTAACCCTAACCCTAACCTGAACTCTAACCCTTATCCTTACCCTAACCCTAAATCTAACCCTAACCCTAAACCTAAACCTTACACTTAGTCTAACCCTAACACTAAACCTAACCCTAAACCTTACCCTTACCCTACCCCTAACCCTAAACCCAACACTAACCTTAACCCTAACCCTTAACCTTACCCTAACCCTAACCCTAACCCTTACCCTTACCTAACTTTAACCCTAACCTTAACCATAACCATAACACTAACCCTACCCCTTCCCCTAACCGTAACCCTAAACCTAACCCGAAACCTAACCCTATCCCAAACCCTAACTCTTATCCTTACCCTAACCCTAACCCTAAACCTAACCCTAACCCTAACATTACCCTAACCCTAACCCTAATCCTAACCCTAAACCTATCCCTAACCCTACGCTAACCCTTTCCCTAACCCTAACCCTAACCCTAAAACTAACACTAATCCTACCCTTATCCTAAAACTAACAATAACACTAACACCCTTACCCTGACCCCTACCCTAACCCTAACCCTAACCCTAACCCTTACCCTAACCATAACCCTAAACCTAACCCTAACCCTCACCCTAATCCTGACACCTAAACCTATCCCAAACCCTAACCCTAACCCTTACCCTAAACCTAACCCTAACCCTTACCCTTAATCTAACCCAAACCCTAACCCTAACCCTAACCCTTTCCCTAACCCTAACCCTAATCCTAACCTCAACCTTAACCCTAACCCTAACCCTAACCCTTACCCTTACCCTAACTGTAACCCTAAACCTAACACTAACCCTAACCCTTACCCTTACCCTTACCCTAACCCTAAACCTAACCCTAACCCTTGCCTTACCCCAACCATAAACCTAAAACTAACCTTAAATCTAACCGAAACCCTAACCATAAATTTAACCCTTTCCCTAACCGTAACCCTAACCCTAACCCTAACCCTATCCCTTACCCTTAACCTTACCCTAACCCTAACCCTAACCCTAACCCTTGCCCTTACCCTCACTCTAACTTTAACCCTAACCCTAACCCTAACACTAACCTGATCTCTAACCCTTATACTTACCCTAACCCTAAACCTAAACCTTACCCTAACCCTAACCCTTACCCTTACCCTAACCTAACCCTAACCCTAACCCTAACCTGAACTCTAACCCTTATCCTTACCCTAACCCTAAATCTAACCCTAACCCTAAACCTAAACCTTACACTTAGTCTAACCCTAACACTAAACCTAACCCTAAACCTTACCCTTACCCTACCCCTAACCCTAAACCCAACACTAACCTTAACCCTAACCCTTAACCTTACCCTAACCCTAACCCTAACCCTTACCCTTACCTGACTTTAACCCTAACCTTAACCATAACCATAACACTAACCCTACCCCTTCCCCTAACCGTAACCCTAAACCTAACCCGAAACCTAACCCTATCCCAAACCCTAACTCTTATCCTTACCCTAACCCTAACCCTAAACCTAACCCTAACCCTAACATTACCCTAACCCTAATCCTAACCCTAAACCTATCCCTAACCCTACGCTAACCCTTTCCCTAACCCTAACCCTAACCCTAAAACTAACACTAATCCTACCCTTATCCTAAAACTAACAATAACACTAACACCCTTACCCTGACCCCTACCCTAACCCTAACCCTAACCCTTACCCTAACCCTAACCCTAACCCTAACCCATACCCTTACTCTAACCCTAAACCTAACCCTAAACTTAATACTTACCCTAACCCTAACCCATACCCTAACCCTAACCCTAACCCTTACCTTACCCTAACCCTAACCATAACTCTAACCCTAAACCATACCCTAACCATAACCCTAATCATTACTCTAGCCCTAACCCTAAACCTAACCTCAACCTTAACCCTAACCCTAACCATCACCCTTAAACTAACTCTTACCATAATCCCAACCCTAACCCTTACACTAACCCTAACTCTAACCCTAACCTCAAACTTAACCCAAAGCCTAACCCTAAAACTAACACTAACCCTTACCCTTACCCTAACGCTAAAACTAACCCTTACCCTAACCCAAACCCTAACACTAACCGTCACCCTTACATTAACCCTTACCATAATCCCAACCCTAACCCTTACAGTAACCCTAACACTAACCCTAACATCAACCTTAACCCAAAGCCTAACCCTAACCCTTACCCTAACCCTTACCCTTACCCTAACCCTAACCCTAAAACTAACCCTAACCCTAACCCTAACCCTAACGCTTACCATTACCCTAACCCTAACACTAAACCTAACCCTAACCCTAACCCTTACCATAAGCCTAACCCTAACCCTAACCTTAACCCTTACCCTTACCCTAACCCTAACCCTAAAACTAACCCCACCCCTAACCATAAACCTAACCCTTACCCTTACCCTAACCCTAACGCTAAACCTAAACCTAACCATAACCCTATTCCTAACCCTAACACCTAAACCTAACCCTAACTCTAACTGTTACCCTAACCCTAATTCTAACCCTAACCCTATCACTTACTCTTCTCCTAACCCTAATCCTTATACTAACCCTAACCCAACCCTTACCCTTAACCTAACCCTAACTCCTAACCCTAACTCTTTCCCTAACCCTAACCCTAACCTTAACCCTTACCCTTACCCTAACCCTAACCCTGACTCTAACCCTAACCATAACCCTAACACTTACAATAACCCTAACATTAACCCTTAGGCTAACCCTAACCCTAACCTCAATCTTAACCCTAACCCTAACCCTAACCCTTACACTTACCCTAACCCTAACCCTTACCCTAACCCTAACCCTAACCCTAACCTTAACCCTAACCCTTACCCTTACCCTAAGGCTAACCCTAACCCTAACCCTAACCCTTACCCTAACCCTTACCCTTACCCTAACCCTAACCGTAAAACTAACCTTAACCCTAACCCTAACCCTTACACTAACCCTAACCCTAACTCTTACCCTTACCCTAACCCTAACTTAAACGTAACCCCAAACGTAAACCTAAACCTAACCGTAACCATAACCCTTACCCAAACCCTAACACTAACCCTTAACCTAACCCTAATATTAACCCTAACTCATAACCCTAAAACTTACCCTAACCCTGACTCTAACCCTTACCCTTACCCTTACTCTAACACTAACCCTAATTCTAACCCTAACCCTAACCTTAACCCTAACCCTTACCCTAACCCTAACCCTAACCTTTCCTCTAACTCTAACCCTAACCTTAACCCTAACCCTAACCCTAACCCTAACCCTAACCCTTACCCTTAATCTAACCCAAACCCTAACCCTAACCCTTACCCTAACCCTAACCCTCAACTTTACCCTAACCCTAACCCTAATCCTAACCTCAACCTTAATCCTAAACCTAAACCTAAACCTAACCCTAACCCTAACCCTTACCGTAACCCTAACCCTAATCCTAACCCTAAACCTACCCTAACCCTAACCTTAACCCTAACCCTAACCCTAACCCTTACCCTTACCCTAACCCTAACCCTAAACCTAATCCTAACCCTTGCCCTTACCCTCATTCTAACCTTAACCCTAACCCTAACACTAACACTAACCTGAACTCTAACCCTTATCCTTACCCTAACCCTAACCCTAAAACTAACCCTAACCCTAACCCTTACCCTTACCCTAACCCTAACCCTAACCCTAAACCTAACCTGAACTCTAACCCTTATATTTACCCTAACCCTAAACCTAAACCTAACCCTAACGCTAAACCTAAACCTTACCCTTAGAATAACCCTAACCCTAAACTTAACCCTAAACCTTACCCTTACCCTAACGCTAACCCTAAACCTAACCCTAACCTTAACCCTAACCCTTACCCTTACCCTAACCCTAACCCTAACCCTTACCCTTACCCTAACTCTAACCCTAACCTTAACCATAACCATAACCCTTACCCTACCCCTTACCCTAACCCTAACCCTAAACCTAACACTAACCCTTACCCTTACCCTAACCCTAACCCTAACCCTTACCCTAACCCAAACCCTAAGCCTAACCCTTACCCTAACCCTAAGCCTAAACCTAACCCGAAAACTACCGCTATCCCTAACCCTACCCTAACCCTAACCCCAACCCTAACACTTACCCTTACACTAAACCTAACCCTAACCCTTACCCTAACCCTAACCCTAAACCTTACCCTAACCCCTTACCCTAAGCCTAACCCTTAATCCTAACCCTAAACCTACCTCTATCCCTTACCATACCCCTAACCCTAACCTAAACCTAACCCTAACCCTAACCCTAAACATAACCTTAACCCTAACCCAAACCCTAACCCTAAATTATACCTAACCCTCATCCTAACCCTAACCCTAACCCTAAACCTAACGCTAATCCTACCCTTATCCTAAACTTAACCCTAACACTAACACTTACCCTTACTCTGACCCCTACACTAACCCTAACCCTAATCCTAACCCTTACCCTAACCCTAACCCTAATCCTAACCCTTACCCTTACTCTAACACTAACCCTAACCCTAAATCTAATACTTACCCTAACCCTAACCCTAACCCTAACCCTTACCCTTACCCTAACTCTAACCCTAACCTTAACCATAAGAATAACCCTAAACCTACACTTTACCCTAACCCTAACCCTAAACCTAATCCGAACCCTAACCCTCTCCCAAACCTTAACTCTTATCCTTACCTTAACCCTAACTCTACACCTAACACTAAACCTTACCCTTACCCTAACCATAACCCTAACCCTTACCCTAACCCAAACCCTAACTCTAACCCTTACCCTAACCCTAAGCCTAAACCTAACCCGAACCCTAAGCCTATCCCTAACCCTATCCTAACCCTAACCCTTACAATTACCCTAACCCTAAACCTAACCCTTACCCTAACCCTAAACCTTCAACTAACCCTAAAACTAACCCTAACCCCTAACCCTAACCCTTACGCTAAACCTAACCCAACCCCTAACCCTAAACCTAACCTTAAACCTAACCCTAACCCTAACCCTAACCCTAAACTGAACTCTAACCCTAAACCTTACCCTAACCCTTACCCTTACCCTAACCCGAACCCTAAAACTAACACTAACCCTAACCCTAACTCTTACCCTTACCCTAACCCTAACCCTAAACTTAACCCTAACCCTCACCCTAACCCTGATACCTAAACCTAACCCTAACCCTAACCCTAACCCTTACCCTAACCCTAACCCTAACCCTTACCCTTAATCTAACCCAAACCCTAACCCTAACCCTTACCCTAACCCTAACCCTAAACCTTTCCCTAACCCTAACCCTAATCCTAACCTCAACCTTAACCCTAACGCTAACCCTAACCCTAACCCTTACACTTACCCTAACCGTAACCCTAAACCTAACACTAACCCTAACCCTTACCCTTACCCTTACCCTAACCCTAAACCTAACCCTAACCCTTGCCCTTACCCCAACCATAAACCTAAACCTAACCTTAAATCTAACCGTAACCCTAACCCTAAATTTAACCCTTTCCCTAACCGTAACCCTAACCCTAAACTTAACCCTAACCCTAAACCTAACCCTTACCCTTAACCTTACCCTAACCCTAAACCTAACCCTAACCCTTGCCCTTACCCTCACTCTAACCTTAACCCTAACCCTAACCCTAACACTAACCTGATCTCTAACCCTTGTACTTACCCTAACCCTAACCCTAAACCTTACCATAACCCTAACCCTTACCCTTACCCTAAACTAACCCTAAACCTAACCTGAACTCTAACCCTTATCCTTACCCTAACCCTAAACCTAAACCTAACCCTAAACCTAAACCTTACCCTTAGTCTAAACCTAAAACTAAACCTAAGCCTAAACCTTACCCTTACCCTAACCCTAACCTAAACCCAACACTAACCTTAACCCTAACCCTTACCCTTACCCTAACCCTAACCCTAACCCTTACCCTTACCCTAACTTTAACCCTAACCTTAACCATTACCATAACACTAACCCTACCCCTTACCCTAACCGTAACCCTAAACCTAACCCGAAACCTAACCCTATCCCAAACCCTAACTCTTATCATTACACTAATCCAAACCCTAACCCTAACCCATACCCTAACCCTAAGCCTAAACCTAACCCAAACCCTAACCCTATCCCTAACATTACCCTAACCCTAACCCTAACCCTAAAAATAACCCTAATCCTACCCTTATCCTAAACCTAACAATAACACTAACACCCTTACCCTGACCCCTACCCTAACCCTAACACTAACCCTAAACCTTACCCTAACCCTAACCCTAACCCTAACCCTTACCCTTACTCTAACCCTAAACCTAACCCTAACCTTAATCCGAAAACTAACCCTAACCCATACCCTAACCCTAACCCTAACCCTTACCCTTACCCTAACCCTAACACTAACTCTAACCCTAAACCTTACCCTAACCCTAACTCTAATCATTACTCTAGCCCTAACCCTAAACCTAACCTCAAACTTAACCCTAACCCTAACCATCACCATTACACTAACCCTTACCATAATCCCAACCCTAACCCTTACACTAACCCTAACCCTAACCCTAACCTGAACCTTAACCCAAAGCCTAACCCTAACCCTTACCCTAACACTTACCCTTACTCTAACCCTAATTTAAACGTAACCCCAAACCTAAACCTAACCCTAACCCTAACCCTAACCCTAACCCTAACCCTAACAATTACACTTACCCTAACCCTAACCCTTATCCTAACCCTAACCCTAACCCTAACCCTAACCCTTAACCTAACCGTAACATTAACCCTAACCCATAACCCTAAACCTTACTCTAACCCTAACCCTAAACCTTACCCTCATTTTAACACTAACCCTAATTCTAAGACTAACCCTAACCCTAACCCTAACCTGACCCTAACCCTAACCCTAACCCTTCCTCTAATTCTAACCCTAACCTCAACCATAACGCTAAACCTAACCCTAACCCTAACCCTTACCCTTAATCTAACCCAAAACCTAACCCTACCTCTTAGCCTAACCCTAACCCTCAACTTTACCCTAACCCTAACCCTAATCCTAACCTCAACCTTAACCCTAACTCTAAACCTAAATTAACCCTAACCCTTACCCTTACCCTAACACTAAGCCTAAACCTGACCCGAAACCTAACCCTAACCCTTACCCTAACCCTAACCCTAATCCTAACCCTAAACCTACCCTAACCCTAAACTTTAACCCTAACCCTAACCCTTACCCTTACCTTAACCCTAACCCTAAACCTAACCCTAACCCTTGACCTTACCCTCATTCTAACCTTAACCCTAACCCTAACCCTAACACTAACCTGAACTCTAACCCTTATCCTTACCCTAACCCTATCCTTAAACCTAACCCTAATCCTAAACCTTACCCTTACCCTAACCCTAACCCTAACCCTAACCCTAACCTGAACTCTAACCCTTATATTTACCCTAACCCTAAACCTAAACCTAACCCTAACCCTAAACCTAAACCTTACCCTTAGACTAACCCTAACCCTAAACTTAACCCTAAACCTTACCCTTACCCTAACGCTAACCCTAAACCTAACCCTAACCTTAACCCTTACCCTAACCCTAACCCTAACCCTTACCCTTACCCTAACTCTAACCCTAAACTTAACCATAACCATAACCCTTACCCTACCCCTTAACCTAACCCTAACCCTAAACCTAACCTGAAACCTACCCTATCCCAAACCCTAACTCTTATCCTTACCCTAACCCTAAACCTAAACCTAACACTAACCCTTACCCTTACCCTAACCCTAACACGAACCCTTACCCTAACCCAAACCCTAACCGAAACCCTTACCCTAACCCTAAGCCTAAACCTAACCCGAACCCTACCCCTATCCCTAACCCTACCCTAACCCTAACCCTAACCCTTACCCTAACCCTAAGCCTAAACCTAACCCGAACCCTACCCCTATCCCTAACCCTACCCTAACCCTAACCCTAACCCTTACCCTTACCCTAAACCTAACACTAACCCTTACCCTAACCCTAACCCTAACCCTTACCCTAACCCTAACCCTAACCCTAAACCTAACCCCTAATCCTAACCCTAAACCTAACTCTAACCCTTACCATAACCCTAACCCTAACCTTAAACCTAACCCTCACTCTAACCCTAACCCTAACCCTAACCCTAAAACTAACCTGAATCCTACCCTTATCCTAAACTTAACCCTAACACTAACTCTTACACTTACCCTGACCCCTACCCTAACCCTAACCCTAATCCTAACCCTTACCCTAACCCTAACCCTAACCCTAACCCTTACCTTTACCCTAACCCTAAAACTAACCCTAATCTTAATCCTAACCCTAACCCTCACCCATACCCTAACCCTACCCCTAACCCTAACCCTAAACCTTAACCTTAACCTAACCCTAACCCTTACTCGTACCCTCACCCTAACCCTAAACTCAACCTTAACCCTAACCCTAATCCTAACCCTAAACCTAACCCTTACCCTTACCCAACACTAAGCCTAACCCTAAACCTAAACCAAACCCTAACCCTTATCCTAACCCTAACCCTAATCCTAACCGTAAACCTAACCCTAAACCTAACATTAACCCTAACCCTAAGCCTAACCCTAAACCTTACCCTAACCCTAACCCTAACCCTAACCGTAACCCTTACCCAAACCATAACCCCAATCCTAACCCTAACCCTTACCCTTACCCTCACCCTAACCTTAACCCCAACCCTAACCCTAACCTTAACTCTAACCCTTATGCTTACCCTAACCCTAAACCAAACCTAAACCTAACCCTTACCCTTAACCTAAGCCAAAACCTAACCCTAACTCGTTCCCTTACCCTAACCCTAAACCTAACCCTAAACCTAACCCTAAATATAACCCTAACCCTTACCCTTACCCTAACCCTAACCATAACCCTAACACTAACCCTAACCTTACCCCTAAGCCTTACCCTAACACTAACGTTAACCCTAACCCGTATCCTTACCCTACCCCTAACCCTTACCCTAACCCTAAACCTAACCGTAACCCTAAACCTAACCCTTACCCTAAACCTAACCCTAACCCTAAACCTAACCTTAACCTTTACCCTTACCCTAACCCTAACCCTAACCCTAAACCTAACCGTAACCCTTAACTTAACCCTAACCCTTACCCTTACCCTAAACCTAACCCTAACACTAAGTTTACCCTTACCCTTACCCTAACCCTAAACCTAACCCTAACCCTTACCCTTACCCTAACCCTAACACTAACCCTTACCCTAACTCTAACTCTAACTTTAACCCTAACACGTACCCTAAACCTAACCCTAACCATAACCCATACCCTAACCTTAACCCTAACCCTAACACTAACACTAACACTTATCCCAACCCTAACCCTAACCCTAAGCCTAACTCTAACACTTACCCTAACCCTAACCCTAACCCTTATCCTAATCCTAACCCAACCCTAACCCTTAACCCAACCCTAACACTAACCCTAACCCCTAAACCTAACCCTTACCCTAACTCTAACCCGAACCCTAACCCTTACCCTTACCCTAACCCTACCCCTAACTCTAACCCTAACTCTAACCCTAACCCTAACCCTTACGCTAACCCTAACCCTAACCTCAATTTTAACCCTAACCCGAACCCTAACCCTCACCCTTACCCAAACCCTTAACCAAAACCTAACCGTAACTCTAATCCCTAACCATAACCCTTACCCTAACCTTTACCCTTACTATAACCCTAACCCTAACTCTAACCCTAACCCTGACCCTAACCCTTCCCCTAACCCTAACCCTAAGCCTTCCTCTAACTCTAACCCTAACCTCAACCATAACCCTAACCCTAACCCTAACCTTACCCTTAACGTAACCCTAACACTAACACTAACCCTTACCCCGCCCCTAACACTAAGCCTGACCCTGACCCTAAACCTAATCCTAACCCTTAGGCTAACCCTAACCCTAATCCTAACCCTAAACCTAACTCTAAACCTAACCCTACTCTAATCCTTACCCTTACCCTAACCCTAACTTTAACCCTAACCCTAACCATAACCCTAACCTGAACTCTAACCCATATCCTTACCCTACCCCTAAACCTAACCCTAACCCTAACCCTAACCCATACACTTACCCTAACCCCTAACCCTAATCCTAACCCTAACCCTTACCCTAACCATAACCCTAACCCTAACCTTAACACTTACACTTACCCTAACCCTAACCCTTATCCTAACCCTAAGCCTAACCCTTAACCTAACCCTAACCCTAACATTAACAGTAACCGTTACTCTTAACCTAACCCTACACCTAACTCTAACCCTAACCGTAACCCTAACCCTTACCCTAACCTAACCCTAACCCTTACCCTATCCCTAACCCTAACCCTAACCCTAACCCTAACCCTAACCTTAATTCTAACCCTAACCCTAAACCTTACCCTTACCCTAACCTTAACCCGAAACCTAACCTTAACACTAACCCTAACCCTAACCTTAACCCTAACCCTAACCCTTGACCTTACCTGAACCCTAACCCCTTACCCTAACTCCAACCCTAACCCTAACCCTAACCCTAACCCTAACCTAATCCTAAACCTAACCCTAACCCTAACCCTAACCCTAAACCTTACCCTTACCCTAACCCTAACCTAAACCTAACCCTAACCCTAACCCTAACCCTAAACTTAACTCTAACCCTAAACCATACCCTAACACTTACCCTTACCCTAACCCTAACCCTTATCCTAACCCTAACCCTAAACCTAAAACTAACCCTTAACCTAACCCTAACATTAACCCTAACCCCTAACCCTAACCCTTACCGTAACCCTAACCCTAACCCTTACCCTTACCCTAACACTAATCCTAACTCTAACACTAACCCTAAACCAAACCCTATCCCTTACCTTAACCCTAACCCTAACCCTTCCTCTAACTCTAACCCTAATCTCAACCATAACCCTATCCCTAACCTTAACCCTAAACCTTACCCTAAATCTAACCCAAACTCTAAACCTAACCCTTACCCTAACCCTAACCCTAACCCTAACCCTTTCCCTGTCCCTAAACCTAATCCTAACCTCAACCTTAACCCTAACCCTAACCCTAACCCTAACAATGACCCTTACCCTTACCCTAACACTAAGCCTAACCCTGACCGGTACCCTCACCTTAACCCTTACCCTAAACCTAACCCTAATCCTAAACCTAAACCTAACCCTAACCCTAATCTTAAACATAACCCTAACACTACCCCTAATCCTTACCCTTAAACTAACCCTAACCCTAAACCTAAACCTAACCCTTGCCCTTACCCTCACTCTAACCTTAACCCTAACCCTAACCCTAACACTAACCTGAACTCTAACCCTTATCATTACCCTAACCATAACCCTAAACCTAACCCGAACCCTAACCCTTACCCTTACCCTAAACCTAACCCTAGCCCTAACCCTAACCCTAACCTTAACCCTAAACCTAACCGTAACCCTAAACCTTACCCTTACCTTAACGCTAACCCTAAACCTAGCCTAAACCCTAACCCTAACCCTAACCCTCATCCTTACCCTAACCCTAAAGCTAAACCTAACCATAACCCTAAACATAAACCTTAACCTTAGATTAACCCTAACCCTAAACCTAGCACTGAACCTTAACCTTACCCTAACCTTAACCCTAAACCTATCCCTAACCTTAACCCTAACCCTTACACTTACCCTAACCCTAACCCTAACCCTTACCCTTACCCTAACTCAAACCCTAACCTTAACCATAACCATAACCCTAACCCTACCCCTTACCCTAACCCTAAACCTAACTCGAACCCTAACCCTATCCCAAACCCTAACTCTTATCCTTACCCTAACCCTAACCCTAAACCTAACACTAACCCTTACCCTTACCCTAACCCTTACCCTAACCTTAACACTTACACTTACCCTAACCCTAACCCTTATACTAACCCTAATCCTAACCCTTAACCTGACCCTAACCCTAACACTAACCCTAACCGTTACCCTTAACCTAACCCTAAACCTAACTCTAACCCTAACCCTAACCCTTACCCTTACCCTAACCTAACACTAACCCTTACCCTATCGCTAACCCTAAACCTAACCCTAACCTTAACACTAACCCTAACCCTAAACCTTACCCTTACCCTAAACCTAACCCTAAACCTAACCCTAACCCTAACCCTAACCTTAACCCTAACCTTAACCCTTGACCTTACTCTAACCCTAACCCTAAACCTAACCCTAACCCTAACCCTAAACCTAAACCTTACCCTTACCCTAACCCTAACCCTAAACCTAACCCTAACCCTAACCCTAAACTTAACTCTAACCCTAAACCTTACCATAACCCTTACCCTTACCCTAAACTTAACCCTAAGACTAAACCTAACCCTAACCCTAACTCTTACCCTTACCCTAACCCCAACCCTAAACCTAACCTTAACTCTAACCCTAAACCTTACCATAACCCTTACCCTAACCCTAACTCTAACCCCAATCCTAACTCTAATGCCAACCCTAACCCTAACCCTAACCCTTACCCTAAACCTAACCCTAACCCTTACTCAAACCCTAACCTTAACCTCAATCTTAACCCTAACCCTAACCCTCACCCTTACACTAAACCTTACCCTAACCCCAACCCTAACCCTTACCCTAACCCTAAACATAACCCTAACCTCAACCTTAATCCAAAGCCTAAACCTAACCCTTACCCTAACACTTACCCTTACCCTAACCCTAACCCTAAAACTAACCCTAACCCTAACCCTAACCCTTACACTAACCCTAGCCCTAACACTTACCCTTACCCTAACCCTAACCCTAAAAGTAACTCAACCCTATACCTAACCCTAAACCTAACCGTAACCCTAACCATTACCCTAACCCTAACCCTAACCGTAACCCTTAATCTTACCCTAACATTAACCCTAACACCTAACCCTAAACCTTACCGTAAACCTAACCCTAACCCTAACCGTTACCCTTAATCTAACACTCACCCTAACTCTAACACTAACCCTAACCCAAACCCTAACCCTTACCCTAACCCTAACCCTTCCTCTAACTCTAACCCTAACCGTTACCCTTAATCTAACCCAAACCCTAAACCTAACCCTTACCCTAATCCTAATCCTAACCCTTACCCTAACCCTAACCCTAATCCTAAACTCAACCTTAACCCTACACCTAACCCTAACCCTAACCCTAACCCTTACCCTAACACTAAGCCTAACCCTGACCCAAAACCTAACCCTAACTATTACCCTAACCCTAACCCTAATCATAACCCTAAACCTAACCCTAACCCTAAACATAACCCTAACCCTAACACTACCCCTAACCCTTACCCTTACCATAACCCTAACCCTAAACCTAACCCTAACCCTTGCCCTTACCCTCACTCTAACCTTAACCCTAACCCTAACCCTAACATCAACCTGAACTCTAAACCTTATCCTTACCCTAACCCTAAACGTAAACCTAAACCTAACCCTAACCCTTACCCTTAACCTAACCCTAACCCTAACCCTAACCCTAACCCTAACCTGAACTCTACCCCTTATCCTTACCCTAACCCTAAACCTAAACCTAACCGTATCCCTAAACCTAAACCTTACCCTTAGACTAACCCTAACCCTAAACCTAACCGTAAACCTTACCCTTACCCTAACCCTAACCTTAACCTAACCCTTACCATAACCCTAACCTGAACTCTAACCCATATCCTTACCCTACCCCTAAACCTAACCCTAACCCTAACCCTAACCCATACACTTACCCTAACCCCTAACCCTAATCCTAACCCTAACCCTTACCCTAACCATAACCCTAACCCTAACCTTAACACTTACACTTACCCTAACCCTAACCCTTATCCTAACCCTAAGCCTAACCCTTAACCTAACCCTAACCCTAACATTAACAGTAACCGTTACTCTTAACCTAACCCTACACCTAACTCTAACCCTAACCCTAACCCTAACCCTAACCCTTACCCTAACCTAACCCTAACCCTTACCCTATCCCTAACCCTAACCCTAACCCTAACCTTAATTCTAACCCTAACCCTAAACCTTACCCTTACCCTAACCTTAACCCTAAACCTAACCTTAACACTAACCCTAATCCTAAACTTAACCCTAACCCTAACCCTTGACCTTACCTTAACCCTAACCCCTTACCCTAACTCCAACCCTAACCCTAACCCTAACCCTAACCCTAACCTAATCCTAAACCTAACCCTAACCCTAACCCTAACCCTAACCCTAAACCTTACCCTTACCCTAACCCTAACCTAAACCTAACCCTAACCCTAACCCTAACCCTAAAGTTAACTCTAACCCTAAACCATACCCTAACACTTACCCTTACCCTAACCCTAACCCTTATCCTAACCCTAACCCTAAACCTAACCCTAACCCTTAACCTAACCCTAACATTAACCCTAACCCCTAACCCTAACCCTTACCGTAACACTAACCCTAACCCTTACCCTTACCCTAACACTAACCCTAACTCTAACACTAACCCTAAAACAAACCCTAACCCTTACCTTAACCCTAACCCTAACCCTTCCTCTAACTCTAACCCTAATCTCAACCATAACCCTATCCCTAACCCTAACCCTAAACCTTACCCTTAATCTAACCCAAACTCTAAACCTAACCCTTACCCTAACCCTAACCCTAACCCTAACCCTTTCCCTATCCCTAACCCTAATCCTAACCTCAACCTTAACCCTAACCCTAACCCTAACCCTAACAATGACCCTTACCCTTACCCTAACACTAAGCCTAACCCTGACCGGTACCCTCACCTTAACCCTTACCCTAAACCTAACCCTAATCCTAAACCTAAACCTAACCCTAACCCTAATCTTAAACATAACCCTAACCCTACCCCTAATCCTTACCCTTAAACTAACCCTAACCCTAAACCTAAACCTAACCCTTGCCCTTACCCTCACTCTAACCTTAACCCTAACCCCAACCCTAACACTAACCTGAACTCTAACCCTTATCCTTACCCTAACCATAACCCTAAACCTAAACCGAACCCTAACCCTTACCCTTACCCTAAACCTAACCCTAACCCTAACCCTCACCCTAAGCTTAACCCTAAACCTAACCGTAACCCTAAACCTTACCCTTACCTTAACGCTAACCCTAACCCTAGCCTAAACCCTAACCCTAACCCTAACCCTCATCCTTACCCTAACCCTAAAGCTAAACCTAACCCTAACCCTAAACATAAACCTTAACCTTAGATTAACCCTAACCCTAAACCTAACACTGAGCCTTAACCTTACCCTAACCTTAACCCTAAACCTATCCCTAACCTTAACCCTAACCCTTACACTTACCCTAACTCTATCCCTAACCCTTACCCTTACCCTAACTCAAACCCTAACCTTAACCATAACCATAACCCTAACCCTACCCCTTACCCTAACCCTAAACCTAACTCGAACCCTAACCCTATCCCAAACCCTAACTCTTATCCTTACCATAACCCTAACCCTAAACCTAACACTAACCCTTACCCTTACCCTAACCCTTACCCTAACCTTAACACTTACACTTACCCTAACCCTAACCCTTATACTAACCCTAACCCTAACCCTCACCCTTACCCTAAACCTTACCCTAACCCCAACCCTAACACTTACCCTAACCCTAAACCTAACCCTAACCTCAACCTTAATCCAAAGCCTAAACCTAACCCTTACCCTAACACTTACCCTTACCCTAACCCTAACCCTAAAACTAACCCTAACCCTAACCCTAACCCTAACCATTACACTAACCCTAACCCTAACACTTACCCTTACCCTAACCCTAACCCTAAAAGTAACTCAACCCTATACCTAACCCTAAACCTAACCGTAACCTAAACCTTACCCGAACCCTAACCCTTAATCTTACCCTAACATTAACCCTAACACCTAACCCTAAACCTTACCGTAAACCTTACCCTAACCCTAACCGTTACCCTTAATCTAACACTCACCCTAACTCTAACACTAACCCTAACCCAAACCCTAACCCTTACCCTAACCCTAACCCTAATCCTAACCTCAACCTTAACCCTACACCTATCCCTAACCCTATCCCTAACCCTTACCCTAACACTAAACCTAACCCTGACCCAAACCCTAACCCTAACTATTACCCTAACCCTAACCCTAATCATAACCCTAAACCTAAACCTAACCCTAAACATAACCCTAACCCTAACACTACCCCTAACCCTTACCCTTACCATAACCCTAAACTTAAACCTAACCCTAACCCTTGCCCTTACCCTCACTCTAACCTTAACCCTAACCCTAACCCTAACATCAACCTGAACTCTAACCCTTATCCTTACACTAACCCTAAACGTAAACCTAAACCTAACCCTAACCCTTACCCTTAACCTAACCCTAACCCTAACCCTAACCCTCACCCTAACCCTAACCTGAACTCTACCCCTTATCCTTACCCTAACCCTAAACCTAAACATAACCGTATCCCTAAACCTAAACCTTACCCTTAGACTAACCCTAAACCTAAACCTAACCCTAAACCTTACCCTTACCCTAACCCTAAACCTAAACCTAACCCTAACCTTAACTCTAACCCTTACCCTTACCCTAACCCTAACCCTAAACCTTACCCTTACCCTAAATCTAACCCTAACCATAACCATAACCATAACCCTAAACCTACCCCTTACCCTAAGCCTAACCCTAAACCTAACCCGAACCCTAACCCTATCCCAAACCCTAACCTCTATCCTTACCCTAACCCTAACACTAAACCTAACACTAACCCTTACCCTAAGCCTAAACCTAACCCGAACCCTAAACCTATCCCTAACCCTACCCGAACCCTAACCCTAACCCTAACCATTACCCTTACCCTAACCCTAACCCTAACCCTTACCCTAACCATAACCCTAACCCTTACCCAAACCCTAACCCTAACCCTAACCCAAACCCTAACCTAACCCAACCCTAACCCTAACCCTAACCCTAACCTTAATCTTAACCCTAACACTAACCCTAACCCTTGCCCTTACCCTAACACTAAACCTAACCCTCACCCTAAACCTAACCCTAAGCCTAAACCTAAACCTAACCCTAATCCTACCCTTATCCTAAACCTAACTCTAACACTAACAGTTACCCTTACCCTGACCCCTACCCTAACCCTAACCCTAACCCTTACCCTAAACCTAAACCTAACCCTAACCCTTACCCTTACCGTAACCCTAAATCTAACCCTAACCTTAATCCTAACCCTAACCATAACCCATACCCTAACCCTACCCCTACCCCTAACTCTAAACCTTACCCTTACACTAAACGTAACCCTAACCCTAACCCAAACCTAAACCTAACCCTAACCCTAACCCTAACCATTACGCTTACCCTAACACCAACCCTAAACATAACCCTAACCCTAACCCTAATACATACCCTTACGCTAACCCTAACCGTAACCGTAACCCTAACCCTAACCCTACCCATAAACCTTACCCTAACCCTATCCCTAACCCTAACCCTAACCCTTACCCTTACCCTAACCCTAACCCTAACCTTAACCCCAACCCTAAACCTAATCCTAACTCTAACCCTTACCCTTACCCTAACCCTAAACCTAACCCTAATCCTAACCCTTATCCTAACCCTAACCCTAAACCTAACCCTAACCTTACCCTTACCCTCAGCCCAACCCTAACCTTAACCCTAACCCTAACCTTAACCCTAACCCTTACCCTTACCCAAACCCTAACCCTAACCCTATCCCTAAGCCTCACCCTAACCCTAAACCTAACCCTTACCCTTACCCTTACTCTAAACCTAAACCTAAATATAATCCTTACCCTAACCCTAACCCTAACCCTAACCTTACCCTTACCCTCACCCCAACCCTAACGTTAACCATAACCCGAAACTTAACCCTGACCCTGACCCTTACCCAAACCCTAAACCTAACCCTAACCCTTACCCTTACCCTAACCCTAACCCAAAACCTAACCTTAACCCTTACCCTTACAGTAAGCCTAACCCTAACCCTAAACCTAACCCTAAACCTAAACTTAACCCTAACCCTTACCCTAAACCTAACCCTAACCCTACCCTTACCGTTACCCTTACCCTAACCCTAAACCTAACCCTAACCCTTACCCAAACCCTAAACCTAACCCTAACCCTTACCCTTACCCTAACCCTAACACTAAACCTAACCCTAACCCTAACCCTAACCCTAATCCTAACCCTAACCCTAACCCTTACCCTTGCCCTTACCCTTACCCTAACCTTAACCCTAAACTTAAACTTAACCCTAACACTAACCCTAACCCTTACCCTTACCCTTACCCTAACCCTAACCCTAACCTCAACCTTAAGCCTAACGTTAACCCTAACCCTAACCCTAACCCTTACCCTTACTCTAACACTAAGCCTAACGGTAAACCTAAACTTAACCCTAACCCTTACCCTAACCCTAACCCTAATCCTAACCCTAAACCTAAACCAAATCTAACACTACCCTCAACCTTAACCCTAACCCTAAACCTAACCCTAACCCTTACCCTTACCCTAACACTAACCCTAACCCTAACCCTAACCCTAACCCTTACACTAACCCTAACTCTAATCCTAACCCTAAACCTCACCCTAACCCTAACCTTAACCCTAGCCCTAACCCTAACCCTAACCTAACCCTCACCCTTACCCTAACCCTAATCCTAACCTTAACCCTAACACTAAACCTAACCCTAACCCTAACCCTTACCCTAACCGTAACCCTAACCTTAATTCTGACATTTATCCTTATCCTAACCCTAACCCTAACCCTAACCCTAACCCTAAACCTATCCCTTACACTTACCCTAACCCTAAACCTCACCCTAAACCTTACCCTTACTCTAACGCTAACCTTACCCCTAACCCTAACCCTAACCCTAACTTTAACCCTAAACCTTACCCTTACCCTTACCCTAACCGTAACCCTAAACCTAACCCTAACACTTACCCTAACCCTAACCCTAACCCTAACCCTAACACATTACCTTACCCTAACCGTAACCCGAAACCTAACCGTAACCCTAAACCTAACCCTGACCCTAATCCTAACCCTAACCTTAACACTAAGCATAACACTAACCCTAACCCTAATAATTAAACCTACTCTACCCTAAACCTAACCTTAACCCCAACCCTAAACCTAACCCAAACCCTAACCCTAACCATTACCCTTACCCTATCCCTAATCTAACCCTAACCCTAACCCTAACCCTAACCCATATCCTTACCCAAACCCTAACCCTAACCCAATCCCTAACCCTAACCCTAAACCTAAACCTAACCCTTACCCTTACCCTAAACCTAACCCTAAACCTAACCCTAACCCTTACCCTTAACCTAACCCTAACCATAACCCTAACACTAACGCTAACCTTAACCCTAAGCCTTACCCTAAACCTAACGCTGACCCTAACCCGTATCCTTACCCTAACCCTAACCCTAACCATAACCCTAAACCTAACCGTAACCCTAAACCTAACCCTTACCCTAACGTTAACCCTTACCCTTACCCTAACCCTAACCCTCACCCTTACCCAAACCCTTAACCTAACCCTAACCGTAACTCTAAACCCTAACCATAACCCTTACCGTAAACCTGACCATAACCCTAACCCTAACCTTTACCCTTACTCTAACCCTAACCCTAACTCTAACCCTAACCCTAACCCTAACCCTTACCCTAACCCTAACCCTAAGCCTTCCTCTAACTCTAACCCTAACCTCAACCATAACCCTAACCCTAACCCTAACCTTACCCTTCACTTAACCCTAACACTAACACTAACCCTTACCCTGCCCCTAACACTAAGCCTAACCCTGCCCCTAACCCTAACCCTAACCCTTAGGCTAATCCTAACCCTAATCCTAACCCTAAACCTAACTCTAAACCTAACCCTACTCTAAACCTTACCCTTACCCTCACCCTAAACTTAACCCTAACCCTAACCCTAACCCTAACCTGAACTCTAACCCATATCCTTACCCTACCCCTAAACCTAAACCTAACCCTAACCCTAAACCTAAACCTTACCATTAAACTAAACCTAACCCTAATCCTTACCCTTACCCTAACCGTAAAACTAACCCTAACCCTAACTCTAATTTTAAACCTAACCCTATCCCTAACACTTATCCTTACCCTAACCCTAACCCTAAACCTAACCCTTACCCTTAACCAAACTCTAACCCTAACCTTAACCATAACCATAGCCCTAACCGTTCCCCTTACCCTAACCCTAACCCTAACCCTAAACCTAACCCAAACCTTAACCCTATCCCTAACCCTAACTCTTATCCTTACCCTAACCCTAACCCTAAAATTAACACTAACCCTAACCCCTAACCTTAACCGTAACCCTAAACCTACTCCTAACCCTAACATTTACCCTTATCCTAAACCTAACCCTAACCTTAACGCTAACCCTAACCCTAACCCTAACCCTAATCCTTACCATAACCCTCAACGTAACCCTAAACCTTACCCTTTCCCTAACCCTAACCCTACCCCTAATCCTTACCATTACCCTAACCCTAACCCTAACCTTAAACCTAACCCTAACCCTAAAACTAACACTTACCCTTAACCTAACCCTAACCCTAAAACTAACCCTAACGCTAACCATAACCCTTACCCTTACCCTAACCCTAACTCTAACCCTTACCTGTACCCTAACACCTAACCCTAACCTTAACCCTAACCCTTACCCTAACCATAACCCTAATCCTAATCCTAACACTTACACTTACCCTAACCCTAACCCTTATCTTAACCCTAACCCTAACCCTTAACCTAACCCTAACTCTAACCGTTACTCGTAACCTAACCCTAACCCTAACTCTAACCCTAACCCTAACCCTAACCCTTACCCTAACCTAACCCCAACCCTTACCCTATCCCTAACCCTAACCCTAACCCTAACCATAACACTTACCCTAACCCTAACCCTAACTTTTACACTAAACCTAACCCTAACCCTAACCCTAACCATTACCCTTAACCAAACCTAAACCTAATTCTAACCCTAAACCTTACCGTAACCTAACCCTAACCCTTTCACTAACCCTAACACTAACCCTTACCCTAACCATAAACCTAAACCGAACCCTCTCCATAACCCTAACCCTAACCTTAACCCTAACCCTAACCCTTGCCCTTACCATAACCCTAACCCTAAACCTAACCCTAACACTAAACCTTACCATTAAACTAACCCTAACCCTAAACCTAACCTCTACCTTAACCCAAAGCCTAACCCTAACCCTAACCCTTGCCCTTACCCTTACCCTAACCCTAACCCTAAAACTAACCCTAACCCTAACCCTAACCCTTACCCTTACCCTAACCCTAACTCTAAAACTAACCCTAACTCTAACCCTAACCCTTAGCCTTACCCTAACCCTAACCCTAACACTAAACCTTACCCTCACCCTAACACCTAACCCAAACCCTAACCCTAAACCTTATCCTAACCCTAAACCTAACTCTAAGCCTAACCCTTAAACTAACCCTAACCCTAACCCTAACCCTTACCGTTAACCTAACCCTAAACATAACTCTAACCCTAACACTAACCCTGACACTTACCCTAACCCTATCCTTAACCCTAACCCTAACCCTAACCTTAACCTTAACCATAACCCTTACCCTTACCATAACCCTAACCCTAACCCTATCCCTAACCCTTACCCTAACCATAACCTTAACCCTAACCTTAACCCTAACATTTACACTTACCCTAACCCTAACCCTTACCCTAACCCTAACCCTAACCCTAACCCTAAACGTAACCCCAACCCTAAACCTAAACTTCACCCTTACCCTAACTCTAACCCTTAACCTAACCCTAACCCTAACACTAACCCTAACACTTACCCTTACCCTAACCCTAACACTTATCCTAACCCTAACCCTAACCCTAACCCTAACCTTAACCCTTAACCTAACCCTAACATTAACCCTAACCCCTAACCCTAACCCTTACAATAAACCTAACCCTAACCCTAACCCATACCCTTACTCTAACACTAACCCTAACTCTAAAACTAACCCTAACCTTAACCCTTACCCTTATCCTAACCCTAACCCTAAAACTAACCCCACTCCTAACCATAACCCTAACCCTTACCCTTACCCTAACCCTAACCCTAAACCTAAACCTAACCATAACCCTATTCCTAACCCTAACACCTAAACCTAACCCTAACCCTAACTGTTACCCTAAACCTAATTCTAACCCTAACCCTAACACTTACTCTTATCCTAACCCTAATCCTTATCCTTACCCTAACCCAACCCTTACCCTTAACCTAACCCTAACACTAACCCTAACTCCTAACCCTAACTCTTTCCCTAACACTAACCCTAACCTTAACGCTTAACCTTACCCTAACCCTAACCCTAACTCTAACCCTAACCCTAACCCTAACACTTACAATAACCCTAACCCTAACCCTTAGGCTAACCCTAACCAAACCTCAATCTTAACCCTAACCCTAACCCTAACCCTTACACTTACCCTTATCCTAACCCTAACCCTAACCCTCACCCTTACCCAAACCCTTAACCTAAACCTAACCGTAACTCTAACCCCTAACCATAACCCTTACCGTAACCCTAACCCTAACCCTAACCTTAACCCTAACCCTAAACCTTGACCTTACCCTAACATTAACCCTAAACCTACCCCTAACCCCTAACCCTAACCCTTACTCTAACCCTAACCCTAACCTCAATCTTAACCCTAAACCTAACCCTTACCCTAAACCTAACCCTAACCCTAACCCTTACCCTTACCCTAACGCTAACCCTAACCCTAACCCTAAACCTTACCCTAACCCTTACCCTTACCCTAACCCTAACTGTAAAACTAACCTTAACCCTAACCCTAACCCTTACACTAACCCTAACCCTAACTCTTCCCCTTACCCTAACCCTAACTTAAACGTAACACCAAACCTAAACCTAACCCTAACCCTAAACCTAACCCTTACCCAAACACTAACCCTAACCCTAACCCTAACACTTACCCTTACCATAACCCTAACCCTTATCCTAACCCTAACCCTAACCCTTAACCTAACCCTAATATTAACCCTAACCCATAACCCTAAACCTTACCCTAACCCTAACTCTAACCCTAACCCTTACCCTTACTCTAACACTAACCCTAATTCTAACCCTAACCCTAACCCTTAACCTAACCCTAACCCTAACCTTTCCTCTAACTCTAACCCTAACCTCAACCCTAACCCTAACCCTAACCCTTACCCTTAATCTAACCCAAACCCTAACCCTAACCCTTACCCTAACCCTAACCCTCAACTTTAACCTAACCCTAACCCTAATCCTAACCTCAACCTTAACCATAACCCTAAACCTAAACCTAACCCTAACCCTAACCCTTACCCTAACCCTAACCCTAATCCTAACCCTAAACCTACCCTAACCCTAACCTTAACCCTAACCCTAACCCTAAGCCTAACCCTAAACATAACCTTAACCCTAACCCAAACCCTAACGCTAATCCTACCCTTATCCTAAACTTAACCCTAACACTAACACTTACCCTTACCCTGACCCCTACCCTAACCCTAACACTAACCCCTATCCCTAACCCTAACCCTTACCCTTACCCTAACTCTAACCCTAACCTTAACCATAACCATAACCCTTACCCTACCCCTTACCCTAACCCTAACCCTTAACCTAACCCCAACCCGAACCCTATCCCAAACCCTAACTCATATCCTTACCCTAACCCTAACCCTAAACCTAAAACTAACCCTTACCCTTACCCTTACCCTAACCCTAACCCTAACCCTTACCCTAACCCAAACCCTAACCCTAACCCTTACCCTAACCCTAAGCATAAACCTAACACGAACCCTACCGCTATCCCTAACCCTACCCTAACCCTAACCCCAACCCTAAAACTTACCCTTACACTAAACCTAACCCTAACCCTTACCCTAACCCTAACCCTTACCCTAACCCTAATCCTAAGCCTAACCCTAAACATAACCTTAACCCTAACCCAAACCCTAACCCTTGCTCTTACCCTAACCCTAACCCTAAAACTGATACTAACCCTAACCCTAACCCTTACCCTTACCCAAACCCTAACCCTAATTTATACCTAACCCTCACCCTAACCCTAACCCTAACCCTAAACCTAACGCTAATCCTACCCTTATCCTAAACTTAACCCTAACACTAACACTTACCCTTACCCTGACCCCTACCCTAACCCTAACCCTAATCCTAACCCTTACCCTAACCCTAACCCTAACCCTAACCCTTACCCTTAAACTAACTCTAACCCTAACCTTAACCATAACCATAACCCTAAACCTGCCCCTTACCTTAACCCTAAACCTAATCCGAACCCTAACCCTATCCCAAACCTTAACCCTTATCCTTACCTTAACCCTAACTCTAAACCTAACACTAAACCTTACCCTTACCCTAACCATAACCCTAACCCTTACCCTAACCCAAACCCTAACCCTAACCCTTACCCTAACCCTAAGCCTAAACCTAACCCGAACCCTAAGCCTATCCCTAACCCTATCCTATCCCTAACCCTTACCCTTACCCTAACCCTAACCCTAACCCTTACCCTAACCCTAAACCTTCAACTAACCCTAAAACTAACCCTAAACCCTAACCCTAAACCTTACCCTAAACCTAAACCAACCCCTAACCCTAAACCTAACCTTAAACCTAACCCTAACCCTAACCCTAACCCTAAACTTAACTCTAACCCTAAACCTAACCCTAACCCTAACCCTAACCCTAAACTTAACTCTAACCCTAAACCTTACCCTAACCCTTACCCTTACCCTAACCCTAACCCTAAACCTAACCCTAACCCTCACCCTAACCCTGACACCTAAACCTAACCCTAACCCTAACCCTAACCCTTACCCTAACCCTAACCCTAAACCTTAACCTTAATCTAACCCAAACCCTAACCCTAACCCTTACCCTAACCCTAACCCTAACCCTTTCCCTAACGCTAACCCTAATCCTAACCTCAACCTTAACCCTAACCCTAACCCTAACCCTAACACTTGCCCTTACCCTAACCATAACCCTAAACCTAACACTAACCCTAACACTTACCCTTACCCTTACCCTAACCCTAAACCTAACCCTAACACTTGCCCTTACCCCAACCATAAATCTAAACCTAACCTTAAATCTAACCGTAACCCTAACCCTAAATTTAACCCTTTCCCTAACCGTAACCCTAACCCTAAACTTAACCCTAACCCTAACCCTAACCCTTACCATTAACCTTACCCTAACCCTAAACCTAACCATAACCCTTGCCCTTACCCTCACTCTAACCTTAACCCTAACCCTAACCCTAACACTAACCTGATCTCTAACCCTTACACTTACCCTAACCCTAACCCTAAACCTTACCCTAACCCTAACCCTTACCCTTACCCTAAACTAACCCTAACCCTAACCTGAACTCTAACCCTTATCCTTACCCTAACCCTAAACCTAACCCTAACCCTAAACCTAAACCTTACCCTTAGTCTAAACCTAACACTAAACCTAACCCTAAAACTTACCCTTACCCTAACCCTAACCCTAAACCCAACACTAACCTTAACCCTAACCCTTACCCTTACCCTTAACCTAACCCTAACCCTTACCCTTACCCTAACTTTAACCCTAACCTTAACCATAACCATAACACTAACCCTAACCCTTACCCTAACCGTAACCCTAAACCTAACCCGAAACCTAACCCTATCCCAAATCCTAACTCTTATCCTTACCCTAACCCTAACCCTAAACCTAACACTCAACCTTACCCTTACCCTAACGCTAACCCTAACCCTTACCCTAATCCAAACCCTAACCCTAACCCATACCCTAACCCTAAGCCTAAACCTAACCCTAACCCTAAAACTAACCCTAACCCTACCCTAACCCTAACCCTAACCCTAACCCTAAAACTAACCCTAATCCTACCCTTATCCTAAACCTAACAATAACACTAACACAATTACCCTGACCCCTACCCTAACCCTAACCCTAACACTAACCCTTACCCTAACCCTAACCCTAACTCTAACCCTTACCCTTACTCTAACCCAAACCTAACCCTAACCTTAATCCTAACACTAACCCTAACCCATATGCTAACCCTAATCCTAACCCTTACCCTTACCCTAACCCTAACCCTAATTCTAAGCATAAACCTTACCCTAACAATAACCCTAATCATTACTCTAGCCCTAACACTAAACCTAACCTCAACCTTAACCCTAACCCTAACCATCACCCTTACACTAACCCTTACCATAATCCCAACCCTAACCCTTACACTAACCCTAACCCTAACCCTAACCTCAACCTTAACCCAAAGCCTAACCCTAACCCTTACCCTAACCCTTACCCTTACCCTAATCCTAACCCTAAAACTAACCCTAACCCTAACCCTAACCCTTACACTAACCCTACCCTAACACTTACCCTTACCCTAACCCTAATTTAAACGTAACCCCAAACCTAAACCTAACCCTAACCCTAACCCTAACCCTTACCCTAACCCTAACCCTAACCCTAACCCTAACAATTACCCTTAGCCTAACCCTAACCCTTATCCTAACCCTAACCCTAACTCTAACCCTAACCCTTAACCTAACCCTAACATTAACCTAACACATAACCCTAAACCTTACCCTAACCCTAACCCTAACACTAACCCTTACCCTTATTCTAACACTAACCCTAATTCTAACACTAACCCTAACCCTAACCCTAACCCTTCCTCTAACTCTAACCCTAACCTCAACCATAACCTTAAACCTAACCCTAACCCTAACCCTTACCCTTAATCTAACCCAAAACCTAACCCTAACCCTTACCCTAACCCTAACCCTCAACATTACCCTAACCCTAACACTAATCCTAACCTCAACCTTAAACTTAACCCTAAACCTAAACCTAACCCTAACCCTTACCCTAACCCTAACCCTAATACTAACCCTAAACCTACCCTAACCCTAAACTTTAACCCTAACCCTAACACTTACCCTTACCCTAACCCTAACCCTAAACCTAACCCTAACCCTTGACCTTACCCTCATTCTAACCTTAACCCTAACCCTAACACTAACACTAACCTGAACTCTAACCCTTATCCTTACCCTAACCCTATCCCTAAACCTAACCCTAACCCTAACCCTTACCCTTACCCTAACCCTAACCCTAGCCTGAACTCTAACCCTTATATTTACCCTAACCCTAACCCTAAACCTAACCCTAACCCTAAACCTAAACCTTACCCTTAGACTAACCCTAACCCTAAACTTAACCCTAAACCTTACCCTTACCCTAACCCTAACCCTAAACCTAACCCTAACCTTAACCCTAACCCTTACCCTTACCCTAACCCTAACCCTAACCCTTACCCTTACCCTAACTCTAACCCTAAACTTAACCATAACCATAACCCTTACCTTACCCCTTACCCTAACCCTAACCCTAAACCTAACCCGAAACCTAACCCTATCCCAAACCCTAACTCTTATCCTTACCCTAACCCTAAACCTAAACCTAACACTAACCCTTACCCTTACCCTAACCCTAACCCTTACCCTAAAACTAAGCCTAAACCTAACCCGAACCCTACCCCTATCCCTAACCCTACCCTAACCCTAACCCTAACCCTTACCCTTACCCTAACCCTAACACTAACCCTTACCCTAACCCTAACCCTAACCCTTACCCTAACCCTAACCCTAAGCCTAACCCCTAATCCTAACCCTAAACCTAACTCTATCCCTTACCATAACCCTAACCCTAACCTAAACTTAACCCTAACCCTAACCCTAAACATAACCTTAACCCTAACCCAAACCCTAACCCTTGCCCTTACCCTAACCCTAACCCTAAACCTAACACTAACCCTAAACCTAACCCTTACCCTTACCCTAACCCTAACCCTAACCTTAATCCTAACCCTCACCCTAACCCTAACCCTCACCCTAACCCTAATCCTACCCTTATCCTAAACTTAACCCTAACACTAACTCTTAACCTTACCCTGACCCCTACCTAACCCTAACCCTAATCCTAACCCTTACCCTAACCCTAACCCTAACCCTTACCTTTACCCTAACCTTAAACTAACACTAATCTTAATCCTAACCCTAACCCTAACCCAAACCCTAAGCCTACCCCTAACCCTAAACCTTAACCTTACCCTAACCCTAACCCTTACACGAACCCTAACCCTAACCCTAACCTCAACCTTAACCCTAACCCTAACCCTTACCCTAACACTAAGCCTAACCCTAAACCTAAACCTAACCCTAGCCCTTACCCTAACCCTAACCCTAATCCTAACCCTAAAACTAACCCTAACCCTAACCCTAACCCTTACACTAACCCTACCCTAACACTTACCCTTACCCTAACCCTAATTTAAACGTAACCCCAAACCTAAACCTAACCCTAACCCTAACCCTAACCCTTACCCTAACCCTAACCCTAACCCTAACCCTAACAATTACCCTTAGCCTAACCCTAACCCTTATCCTAACCCTAACCCTAACTCTAACCCTAACCCTTAACCTAACCCTAACATTAACCTAACACATAACCCTAAACCTTACCCTAACCCTAACCCTAACACTAACCCTTACCCTTATTCTAACACTAACCCTAATTCTAACACTAACCCTAACCCTAACCCTAACCCTTCCTCTAACTCTAACCCTAACCTCAACCATAACCTTAAACCTAACCCTAACCCTAACCCTTACCCTTAATCTAACCCAAAACCTAACCCTAACCCTTACCCTAACCCTAACCCTCAACATTACCCTAACCCTAACACTAATCCTAACCTCAACCTTAAACTTAACCCTAAACCTAAACCTAACCCTAACCCTTACCCTAACCCTAACCCTAATACTAACCCTAAACCTACCCTAACCCTAAACTTTAACCCTAACCCTAACACTTACCCTTACCCTAACCCTAACCCTAAACCTAACCCTAACCCTTGACCTTACCCTCATTCTAACCTTAACCCTAACCCTAACACTAACACTAACCTGAACTCTAACCCTTATCCTTACCCTAACCCTATCCCTAAACCTAACCCTAACCCTAACCCTTACCCTTACCCTAACCCTAACCCTAGCCTGAACTCTAACCCTTATATTTACCCTAACCCTAACCCTAAACCTAACCCTAACCCTAAACCTAAACCTTACCCTTAGACTAACCCTAACCCTAAACTTAACCCTAAACCTTACCCTTACCCTAACCCTAACCCTAAACCTAACCCTAACCTTAACCCTAACCCTTACCCTTACCCTAACCCTAACCCTAACCCTTACCCTTACCCTAACTCTAACCCTAAACTTAACCATAACCATAACCCTTACCTTACCCCTTACCCTAACCCTAACCCTAAACCTAACCCGAAACCTAACCCTATCCCAAACCCTAACTCTTATCCTTACCCTAACCCTAAACCTAAACCTAACACTAACCCTTACCCTTACCCTAACCCTAACCCTTACCCTAAAACTAAGCCTAAACCTAACCCGAACCCTACCCCTATCCCTAACCCTACCCTAACCCTAACCCTAACCCTTACCCTTACCCTAACCCTAACACTAACCCTTACCCTAACCCTAACCCTAACCCTTACCCTAACCCTAACCCTAAGCCTAACCCCTAATCCTAACCCTAAACCTAACTCTATCCCTTACCATAACCCTAACCCTAACCTAAACTTAACCCTAACCCTAACCCTAAACATAACCTTAACCCTAACCCAAACCCTAACCCTTGCCCTTACCCTAACCCTAACCCTAAACCTAACACTAACCCTAAACCTAACCCTTACCCTTACCCTAACCCTAACCCTAACCTTAATCCTAACCCTCACCCTAACCCTAACCCTCACCCTAACCCTAATCCTACCCTTATCCTAAACTTAACCCTAACACTAACTCTTAACCTTACCCTGACCCCTACCTAACCCTAACCCTAATCCTAACCCTTACCCTAACCCTAACCCTAACCCTTACCTTTACCCTAACCTTAAACTAACACTAATCTTAATCCTAACCCTAACCCTAACCCAAACCCTAAGCCTACCCCTAACCCTAAACCTTAACCTTACCCTAACCCTAACCCTTACACGAACCCTAACCCTAACCCTAACCTCAACCTTAACCCTAACCCTAACCCTTACCCTAACACTAAGCCTAACCCTAAACCTAAACCTAACCCTAGCCCTTACCCTAACCCTAACCCTAATCCTAACCGTAAACCTAACCCTAAACCTAACATTAACCCTAACCCTAAGCCTAACCCTAAACCTTACCCTAACCCTAACCCTAACACTAACCGTAACCCTTACCCAAACCATAACCCCAATCCTAACCCTAACCCTTACGCCTACCCTCACCCTAACCTTAACCCCAACCCTAACCCTAACCTTAACTCTAACCCTTATCCTTACCCTACCCCTAAACCAAACCTAAACCTAACCCTTACCCTTAACCTAAGCCTAAACCTAACCCTAACTCGTTCCCTTACCCTAACCCTAACCCTAACCCTAAACCTAACCCTAAATATAACCCTAACCCTTACCCTTACCCTAACCCTAACCATAACCCTAACACTAACCCTAACCTTAACCCTAAGCCTTACCCTAACACTAACGTTAACCCTAACCCGTATCCTTACCCTACCCCTAACCCTAACCCTAACCCTAAACCTAACCGTAACCCTAAACCTAACCCTTACCCTAACCCTAACCCTAAACCTAACCGTAACCCTTAACTTAACCCTAATCCTTACCCTTACCCTAAACCTAACCCTAACCCTAAGTTTACCCTTACCCTTACCCTAAACCTAAACCTAACCCTAAACCTTACCCTTACCCTAACCTTAACACTAACCCTTACCCTAACTCTAACTCTGACTCTAACCCTAACACGTACCCTAAACCTAACCATAACCATAACCCTTACCCTAACCTTAACCCTAACCCTAACACTAACACGTATCCTAACCCTAACCCTAACCCTAACCCTTACACTAACTCTAAACCTAACCATAATCATAACCCTAACCCTTACCCTTAACCAACCCTAAACCTAATTCTAACCCTAACCTGTAACCTAACCCTAACCCTAACCCTAACACTTACCCTTAACCTAACCCTAAACCTAATTCTAACCCTAACCCTAACCCTAACCCTAACCCTTACCCTTACCCTTAATCTAACCTAAACTTAACACTTACCCTAACCCTAACACTAACCCTAATACTAACCTTAACCCCAACCCTAACCAGAACCCTAACCCTTACCCTAACCCTAACCCTAACCCTAAACCTAACCCTAACCCTAACCATAACCCTAAACTTAAACCTAACCCTAAGCAGTGCCCTTACCCTAATCCTAACCGTAAACCTAACCCTAACACTAACGCTAACCCTAACCTTTACCCTTACCCTAACCCTAACCCTAAACCTAACCCTAACCCTAGCCCTAACCCTTACCTTGACCCTAATCCTAACCCTAACCCTAACCCTAACCCTTACCATTACCCTAACCCTAACCCTTATCCTAATCCTAACCCAACCCTAACCCTAACCCTTACCCTTAACCTAACCCTAAAACTAACCCTAACCCTAACCCTAAGCCCTAACCCTAACCCTTACCCTAACCCTAACCCGAACCCTAACCCTTAACCTTACCCTAACCCTAACCCTAACTCTAACCCTAAATGTAACCCTAACCCTAACCCTTACGCTAACCCTAACCCTAACCTCAATCTTAACTCTAACCCTAACCCTTACCCTTACCCTAACCCTAACCCTAACCCTCACCCTTACCCAAACCCTTAACCTAAACCTAACCGTACCTCTAATCCCTAACCATAACCCTTACCGTAAACCTAACCATAACCCTAACCCTAACCTTTACCCTTACTCTAACCCTAACCCTAACTCTAACCCTAACCCTAACCCTAACTCTTACCCTAACCCTAACCCTAAGCCTTCCTCTAACTCTAACCCTAACCTCAAACCTAACCCTAACCCTAACCCTAACCTTACCCATAACCTAACCCTAACACAAACACTAACCCTTACCCTGCCCCTAACACTAAGCCTAACGCTGACCCTAACCATAACCCTAACCCTTAGGCTAATCCTAACCCTAATCCTAACCCTAAACCTAACTCTAAACCTAACCCTACTCTAATCCTTACCCTTATCCTAACCCTAAACTTAAAACTAACCCTAACCATAACCCTAACCTGAACTCTAACCCATATCCTTACCCTACCCCTAAACCTAAACCTAACCCTAACCCTAAACCTAAACCTTACCATTAGACTAACCCTAACCCTAAACCTTACCCTTACATTGACCGTAAACCTAACCCTAACCCTAACTCTAATTTTGACCCAACCCTATCCCTAACACTTACCCTTATCCTAACCCTAACCCTAAACCTAACCCTTACCCTTACCCAAACTCTAACGCTAAACTTAACCATAACCATAACCCTAACCGTTCCCCTTACCCTAACCCTAACACTAACCCTAACCCTAAACCTAACCCAAACCCTAACCTTATCCCTAACCCTAACTCTTATCCTTACCCTAACCCTAACCCTAAAATTAACACTAACCCTAACCCCTAACCTTAACCGTAACCCTAAACCTACCCCTAACCCTAACCCTTACCCTTACCCTAAACCTAACCCTAACCTTAACGCTAACCCTAACCCTAAACCTAATCCTAATCCTTACCATAACCCTCAACCTAACCCTAAACCTTACCCTTTCCCTAACCCTAACCCTACCCCTAACCCTTACCCTTACCCTAACCCTAACTCTAAACCTAACCCTTACCCTAACCCTAACCCTAAAACTACCCTAACGCTAACCAAAACCCTTACCCTTACCCTAACCCTAACTCTAACCCTAACCCTAACCATAACCCTAACACTAACCTTAACACTTACACTTACCCTAAGCCTAACCCTTATCCTAAACCTAAGCCTAACCCTTAACCTAACCCTAACCCTAACATTAACCCTAACCGTTACTCTTAAACTAACCCTACACCTATCTCTAACCCTAACCCTAACCCTAACCCTTACCCTAACCTAACCGTAACCCTTACCCTATTCCTAACCCTAACCCTAACCCTAAACTTAATTCGAACCCTAACCCTAAACCTTACCCTTACACTAACCTTAACCCTAAACCTAACCTTAACACTAACCCTAACCCTAACCTTAACCCTAACCCTAACGCTTGACCTCACCTTAACCCTAACCCCTTACCCTAACTCCAACCCTAACCCTAACACTAACCCTAATCCTAAACCTAACCCTAACCCTAAACCTAACCCTAAACCTTACCCTTACCCTAACCCTAACCTAAACCAAACCCTAACACTAACCCTAACCCTAAACTTAACTCTAACCCTAAACCGTACCCTAACACTTACCCTTACCCTAACCCTAACCCTTACTCTAACTCTAACCCTAATCTCAACCATAACCCTATCCCTAACCCTAACCCTAAACCTAACCCTAACCCTTAACCTAAACCTAACATTAACCCTAACCCAAACCCTAACCCTTACGTTAACCCTAACCATAACCCTTCCTCTAACTCTAACCCTAATCTCAACCATAACCCTATCCCTAACCCTAAACCTTACCCTTAATCTAACCCAAACTCTAAACCTAACCCTTACCCTTACCCTAACCCTAACCCTAACCCTAATCCTAACCTCAACCTTAACCCTAACACTAGCCCTAACCCTAACAATGATCCATACCCTTACCCTAACACTAAGCCTAACCCTGACCCGAACCCTAACCTTAACACTTACCCTAAACCTAACCCTAATCCTAAACCTAAACCTAACCCTAACCCTAATCTTAAACATAACCCTAACCCTACCCCTAACCCTTACCCTTACCCTAAACCTAACCCTAAACCTAAACGTAACCCTTGCCCTTACCCTCACTCTAACCTTAACCCTAACCCTAACCCTAACACTAACCTGAACTCTAACCCTTATCCTTACCCTAACCATAACCCTAAACCTAACCCGAACCTTAACCCTTACCCTTACCCTTACCCTAAACCTAACCCTAACCCTAACCCTAACCCTAAAATTAACCCTAAACCTAACCGTAACCCTAAACCTTACCCTTACCTTAACGCTAACCCTAACCCTAGCCTAAACCCTAACCCTAACCCTAACCCTCATCCTTACCCTAACCCTAAAGCTAAACCTAACCCTAACCCTAAACATAAACCTTAACCTTAGTTTAACCCTAACCCTAAACCTAGCACTGAGCCTTAACCTTACCCTAACCTTAACCCTAAACCTATCCCTAACCTTAACCCTAACCCTTACACTTACCCTAACCCTAACCCTAACCCTTACCCTTACCCTAACTCAAACCCTCACCTTAACCATAACCATAACCCTAACCCTACCCCTTACCCTAACCCTAAACCTAACCCGAACCCTAACCCTTACCCAAACCCTAACTCTTATTCTTACCCTAAACCTAACCCTAAACCTAACACTAACCCTTACCCTTACCCTAACCCTAACCCTAACATTAACACTTACACTTACCCTAACCCTAACCCTTATACTAACCCTAATCCTAACCCTTAACCTGACCCTAACCCTAACACTAACCCTAACCGTTACCCTTAACCTAACCCTAAACCTAACTCTAACCCTTGCCCTATTGCTAACCCTAAACCAAACCCTAACCTTAACACTAACCTTAACCCTAAACCTTACCCTTACCCTAAACCTAACCCTAAACCTAACCCTAACCCTAACCCTAACCTTAATCCTAACCTTAACCCTTGACCTTACTCTAACCCTAACCCTAAACCAAACCCTAACCCTAACCCTAACCCTAAACGTTACCCTTACCCTAACCCTAACCCTAAACCTAACCCTAAGCCTAACCCTAACCCTAACCTTAACTCTAACCCTAAACCATAACCCTTACCCTTACCCTAAATGTAACCCTAAAACTAACCCTAACACTAACCCTAACTCTTACACTTACCCTAACCCTAACCCTAAACCTAACCTTAACTCTAACCCTAAACCTTACAATAACCCTTACCCTAACCCTAAACCTAACCCTAACCCTTACCCTTACCCTAACCCTAATCCTAACTCTAACGCCAACTCTAACCCTAACCTTAACTCTAACCCTAAACCTTACCATAACCCTTACCCTTACCCTAAACGTAACCCTAAAACTAACCCTAACCCTAACCCTAACTCTTACCCTTACCCTAAACCTAACCTCAATCTTAACCCTAACCCTAACCCTCACCCTTACCCTAAACCTTACCCTAACCCCAACCCTAACCCTTACCCTAACCCTAAACCTAACCCTAACCTCAACCTTAATCCAAAGCCTAAACCTAACCCTTACCCTAACACTTACCCTTACCCTAACCCTAACCCTAAAACTAACCGTAACCCTAACCCTATACCTAACCCTTACACTAACCCTAACCCTAACACTTACCCTTATCCTAACCCTAACCCTAAAAGTAACTCAACCCTATACCTAACCCTAACCCTAACCGTAACCCTAACCCTTACCCTAACCCTAACCCTAAACCTATCCCTTAATCTTACCCTAACATTAACCCTAACACCTATCCCTAACCTTACCGTAAACCTATCCCTAACCCTAACCGTTATCCTTAATCTAACACTCACCCTAACTCTAACACTAACCCTAACCCAAACCCTAACCCTTACCCTAACCCTAACCCTTCCTCTAACTCTAACCCTAACCTCAACCATAACCCTAACCGTAATCCTAACCCTAGCCGTTACCCTTAATCTAACCCAAACCCTAAACCTAACCTTTACCCTAATCCTAATCCTAACCCTTACCCTAACACTAACCCTAATCCTAACCTCAACCTTAACCCTACACCTAATCCTAACCCTAACCCTAACCCTTACCCTTACCCTAACACTAAGCCTAACCCTGACCCAAACCCTAACCCTAACTATTACCCTAACCCTAACCCTAATCATAACCCTAAACCTAACCCTAACCCTAAACATAACCCTAACCCTAACACTACCCTTAACCCTTACCCTTACCATAACCCTAACCCTAACCCTAACATCAACCTGAACTCTAACCCTTATCCTTACCCTAACCCTAACAGTAAACCTAAACCTAACCCTAACCCTTACCCTTATCCTAACCCTAACCCTAACCCTAACCCTAACCCTAACCCGAACCCGAACCTGAACTCTCCCCTTATCCTTACCCAAACCCTAAACCTAAACCTAACCCTATCCCTAAACCTAAACCTTACCCTTAGACTAACCCTAACACTAAACCTAACCCTAAACCTTACCCTTACGCTAACCCTAAACCTAAACCTAACACTAACCTTAACTCTAAACCTTACCCTTACCCTAACCCTAACCCTAACCCTTACCCTTACCCTAAATCTAACCCTAACCTTAACCATAACCATAACTCTACACCTACCCCTTACCCTAACCCTAACCCTAAACCTTACCCGAACCCTAACCCTATCCCAAACCCTAACCTCTATCCTTACCCTAACCCTAACACTAAACCTAACACTAACCCTTACCCTAAGCCTAAACCTAACCTGAAACCTAAACCTATCCCTAACCCTACCCTAACCGTAACCCTAACCCTAACCATTACCCTTACCCTAACCCTAACCCTAACCCTTACCCTAACCATAACCCTAACCCTTACCCAATCCCTAACCCTAACCCTAACCCAAACCCTAACCTAACCCAACCCTAACCCTAACGCTAACCCTAACCTTAATCTTAACCCTAACCCTAACCCTAACCCTTGCCCTTACCCTAACCCTAACCCTAAACCTAACACTAACCCTAACCCTTAGCCTTACCTTAACCCTAACCCTAAACCTACCCCTCACCCTAACCCTAACCCTAAGCCTAACCCTAAACCTTACCCTAATCCTACCCTTATCCTAAACCTAACTCTAACACTAACAGTTACCCTTACCCTGACCCCTACCCTAACCGTAACCCTAACCCTTACCCTAACCCTAAACCTAACCCTAACCCTTACCCTTACCGTAACCCTAAATCTAACCCTAACCTTAATCCTAACCCTAACCATAACCCATACCCTAACCCTACCCCTACCCCTAACTCTAAACCTTACCCTTACCCTAAACGTAAACCTAACCCTTACCCAAACCTAAACCTAACCATAACCCTAACCATAACCCTAACCCTTACCGTTACCCTTACCCTAACCCTAACCCTAACCCTAACCCTTACCCAAACCCTAAACCTAACCCTAACGCTTACCCTTACCCTAACCCTAACACTAAAACTAACCCAAACCCTAACCCTAACCCTAATCCTAACCCTAACCCTAACCCTTACCCTTGCCCTTACCCTTACCCTAACCTTAACCCTAAAATTAACCGTAACCCTAACACTAACCCTAATCCCTACCCTTACCCTAACCCTAACCCTAACCTCAACCTTATGCCTAACCTTAACCCTAACCCTAACCCTAACCCTTACCCTTACTCTAACACTAAGCCTAACGGTAAACCTAACCTTAACCCTAACCCTTACCCTAACCCTAACCCTAATCCTAACCCTAAACCTAAACCAAATCTAACACTACCCCACCTTAACCCTAATCCTAAACCTAACCCTAACCCTTACCCTTACCCTAACACTAACCCTAACCCTAACCCTAACCCTAACCCTTACACTAACCCTAACTCTAATCCTAACCCTAAACCTCACCCTAAACCTAACCTTATCCCTAGCCCTAACCCTAACCCTAACCGTAACCCTAACCTTAACTCTGACATTTATCCTTATCCTAACCCTAACCCTATACCTAACACTAACCCTAAACCTATCCCTTACCCTTACCCTAACCCTAAACCTCACCCTAACCCTTACCCTTTCTCTAACGCTAACCTTAACCCTAACCCTAACTCTAACCCTAACTTTAACCCTAAACCTTACCCTTACCCTTACCCCAACTGTAAACCTAAACCTAACCCTAACACTTACCCTAACCCTATCTCATAACCTTACCCTAACCCTAACCCGAAACCTAACCATAACCCTAAACCTAACCCTAATCCTAACCCTAACCCTAACACTAAGCATAACCCTAACCCTAAACCTAATAATTAAACCTACCCTACCCTAAACCTAACCTTAACTCCAACCCTAAACCTAACCCAAACCCTAACCCTAACCATTACCCTTACCCTATCCCTAATCTAACCCTAACCCTAACCCTAACCCTTATCCTTACCCAAACCCTAACCCTAACCCAATCCCTAACCCTAACCATAAACCTAAACCTAACCCTTACCCTTACCCTAAACCTAACCCTAAACCTAACCCTAACCCTTACCCTTACCCTAACCCTAAACATAACCCTAACACTAACCCTAACGTTAAACCTTAGCCTTACCCTAACCCTAACGCTAACCCTAACCCGTATCCTTACCCTACCCCTAACCCTAACCCTAACCCTAAACCTAAACGTAACCCTAAACCTAACCCTTACCCTAACGTTAACCCTTACCCTTACCCTAACCCTAACCCTAACCCTAAACCTATCCGTAACCCTTAACTTAACCCTAACCCTTACCCTTACCCTAAACCTAACCCTAACCCTAAGTTTACCCTTACCCTTACCCTAACCCTAAACCTAACCCTAAACTTACCCTTACCCTAACCCTAACACTAACCCTTACCCTAACTCTAACCCTAACCCTAACCATAATCCTAACCCTTACCCTTAACCAACCCTAAACCTAATTCTAACCCTAACCTGTAATCTAACCCTAAACCTAACGCTAACCCTTACCCTTAACCTAACCCTAAACCTAACTCTAACCCTAACCCTAACCCTTACCCTTAATCTAACCTAAACGTAACACTTACCCTAACCCTAACACTAACCCTAACACTAACCTTAACCCTAACCCTAACTAGAACCCTAAATCTTACCCTTACCCTAACCCTAACCCTAACCCTAAACCTAACCCTAACCCGAAACCTAACCCTAAAATTAACCCTAACCCTAACCCGTGCCCTTACCCTAACCCTAACCGTAAACCTAACCACAACACTAACGCTAATCCTAACCCTTACCCTTACCCTAACCCTAATCCTAAACCTAACCCTAACCCTAACCCTATCCCTAATCCTTACCTTGACCCTAACCCTAACCCTAACCCTTACTCTTCCCTAACCCTAAACCTAAAACTAACCTCAACCCTAACCATAACCCTAACCCTTACCCTTACCCTAACCCTAACCCTTATCCTAACCCTAACCCAACCCTAACCCTTAACCTAACCCTAACACTAAACCTAAACCTTACCAATAGACTAACCCTAACCCTAAACCTTACGCTTACCCTAACCCTAAACCTAATCCTAACCCTTACCCTTACCCTAACCCTAATCATAACAATAACACTAACCCTAACCTTAACCCTAAGCCTTACCCTAACCCTAACGCTAAACCTAACCGGTATCCTTACCCTATCCCTAACCCTAAACCTAACCCTAACCCTAACCCTAAACCTAACCGTAACCCTAAACCTAACCCTTACCCTAAACATAACCCTAACCCTTAAGCTAACCTTATCCCTTATCCTTACCCTAACCCTAACCCTAAACCTAAACGTAACCCTTAACTTAACCCTAACCCTTACCCTTACCCTAAACCTAAATCTAACCCTAAGTTTACCCTTACCGTTACCCTAAACCTAAACCTAACCCTAAACCTTACCCTTACCCTAACCCTAACCCTAACCCTTACCCTTACCCTAACCCTAACCCTAACTCTAACCCTAACTATAACCCTAATCCTAACCCTTACCCTAACTCTAACCCTAACACTTACGCTACCCCTAACCCTAACATCAATCTTAACCCTAACCCTAACCCTAACCCTTACCCTTACCCTAACCCTAACCCTAACCCTCACCCTTACCCAAACCCTTAACCTAAACCTAACCGTAAATCTAACCCCTAACCATAACCCTTACCGTAAACCTAACCATAACCCTAACCCTAAACTTTACCCTTACTGTAACCCTAACCCTAACTCTAACCCTAACCCTAACCCTAACCCTTACCCTAACCCTAACCCTAAGCCTTCCTCTAACTCTAACACTAACCTCAGCCATAACCCTAACCCTAACCCTAACCCTAACCCTAAACCCTAACCTAACCCTAACCCTAACTCTAATTTTAAACCTAACCCTATCCCTAACACTTACCCTTACCCTAACCCTAACCTTAAACCTAACCCTTACCCTTACCCAAACTCTAACCCTAACCTTAACCATAACCATAACCCTAACCGTTCCCCTTACCCTAACCCTAACCCTAACCCTAACCCTAAACCTAACCCAAACCCTAACCCTATCCCTAACCCTAACTCTTATCCTTACCCTAACCCTAAAATTAACACTAACCCTAACCCCTAACCTTAAACGTAACCCTAAACCTACTCCTAACCCTAACATTTACCCTTATCCTAAACCTGAAGCTAACCTTAACGCTAAACCTAACCCTAAACCTAACCCTAACCCTAATCCTTACCATAACCCTCAACCTAACCCTAAACCTTACCCTTTCCCTAACCCTAACCCTACCCCTAATCCTTACCCTTACCCTAACCCTAACCCTAACCCTAACCCTAACCCTAAACTTAAACCTAACCCTAACCCTAAACCTAACACTTACCCTTACCCTAACCCTAACCCTAAAACTAACCCTAATGCTAACCATAACCCTTACCCTAACCATAACCCTAACCCTAATCCTAACACTTACACTTACCCTAACCCTAACCCTTATCCTAACCCTAACCCTAACCCTTAACCTAACCCTAACCCTAACATTAACCCTAACCGTTACTCTTAACCTAACCTAAACCTAACTCTAACCCTAACCCCAACCCTAACCCTAAACCTTACCCTAACCTAACCCCAACCCTTACCCTATCCCGAACCCTAACCCTAACCCTAACTTTAACCCTAACCCTAACCCTAACCATAACACATACCCTTGCCAAAACCCTAACTCTAAGCCTAAACCTTCCCTTAACCCTAACCCTAACCCTAACACATACCCTAATCCTAACTCTAACTTTTACACTAAACCTAACCCTAATCCTAACCCTAAACCTTACCCTTAACCAAACCTAAACCTAATTCTAACCCTAACCCTTACCCTAACCTAACCCTAACCCTTACACTAACCCTAACACTAACCCTTACCCTTACCCTAACCCTAAACCTAAACCGAACCCTCTCCATAAACCTAACCCTAACCTTAACCCTAACCCTAACCCTTGCCCTTACCATAACCCTAACCCTAAACCTAACCCTAACCCTAAACCTAACCCTAACACTAACCCTTACCCTTAACCTAACCCTAACCCTAAACCTAACCTCTACCTTAACCCAAAGCCTAACCCTAACCCTAACCCTTGCCCTTAACCTTACCCTAACCCTAACCCTAAAACTAACCCTAACCCTAACCCTAACCCTTACCCTTACCATAACCCTTACTCTAAAACTAAGCCTAACTCTAACCCTAACCCTTAGCCTTAACCTATCCCTAACCCTAACACTAAACCTTACCCTCACCCTAACACCTAACCCAAACCCTAACCCTAACCCTTATCCTAACCCTAACCCTAACCCTAAGCGTAACCCTTAACCTAACCCTAACCCTAACCCTAACCCTTACCCTTAACCTAACCCTAAACCTAACTCTAACCCTAACACTAACCCTTACACTTACCCTAACTCTAACCTTAACCCTAACCCTAAGCCTAAACTTAACCTTAACCCTAACCCTTACCCGTACCCTAACCCTAACCCTAACCCTAACTCTAACAGTTACCCTAACCCTAAACCTTATCCTAACCCTAACACTTACCCTTCCCCTAACTCGAAACCTAACCTTAACCCTAACCCTTAGCCTTACCCCAACCCTAACCCTAACCCTAACTCTAACACTTACCCTAACCCTAAACCTAACCCTAACCCTAACCCTTACCCTTACCCTAACTCTAACCCTAACCTTAACCATAACAACAATCCTAACCGTTCCCCTTACCGAACCCTAACCCTAACACTAACGCTAAACCTAAACCGAACCCTAACCGTATCCCTAACCCTAACTCTTATCCTTACCTTAACCCTAACCCTAAAATTAACACTAATCCTAACCCCTAACCTTAAACATAACCCTAACCCTAACCCTAACCCTTACCCTAACCCCAACCCTAACCCTAACCCAAACCCTAACCCTAACCATAACCCTAACCTTAACCCTAACCCTAACCCTAACACTTGCCCTTACCCTAACCCTAACCCTAATCCTAACACTAACGCTAACCCTTACCCTTACCCTAACCTAACCCCAACCCTTACCCTATCCCTAACCCTAACCCTAACCCTAACCTTAACCCTAACCCTAACCCTAACCATAACACTTACCCTTACCCTAACCCTAACCCTAAGCCTAACCCTAACCCTAAAACTAACCCTAACCATAATCCTAACCCTTACCCTTATCCTAAACCTTACACTAAAACTAACCCTAACTCTAACCCTAACCCTTAGCCTTACCCTAACCCTAATCCTAACAATAAACCTTACCCTCACCCTAACACCTAACCCAAACCCTAACCCTAACCCTTATCCTAACCCTAACCCTAACCTGAACTCTAAACCTTATATTTACCCTAACCCAAAACCTACACCTAACCCTAACCCTAAACCTAAACCTTAACCTTAGACTAACCCTAACCCTAACCCTAACCCTAACCCTAACCCTTACCCTAACCCAAACCCTAACCCTAACCCTTTCCCTAACCAAAACCCTAACCCTAACCCAAACCCTAACCTAACCCAAACCCTAACCCTAACCCTTACCCTTACCCTAACCTACCCCCAAACCTTACCCTATTCCTAACCCTAACCCTAACCCTAACCTTAACCCTAACTCTAACCCTAACCATAACACTTACCCTTACCCTAACCGTAACGGTAAGCCTAACCCTTCCCTTAACCCTAACCCTAACCCTAACCCTAAAACTAACCCCAACCCTAACCCTAAACCTTACCCTTACCCTAACCCTTACTCTAAAACTAACCCTAACTCTAACCCTAACCCTTAGCCTTACCCTAACCCTAACCCTAACACTAAACCTTACCCTCACCCTAACACCTAACCCAAACCCTAACCCTAACCCTTATCCTAACCCTAACCCTAACCCTAAGCCTAACCCTTAACCTAACCCTAACCCTAACCCTAACCCTTACCCTTAACCTAACCCTAAACCTAACTCTAACCCTAACACTAACCCTTACACTTACCCTAACCCTATCCTTAACCCTAACCCTAACCCTAACCTTAATCTTAACCCTAACCCTTACCCTTACCCTAACCCTAACCCTAACTCTAACACTTACCCTAACCCTAAACCTTCTCCTAACCCTAACACTTACCCTTACCCTAACTCTAAACCTAACCTTAACCCTAACCCTTAGCCTTACCCTAACCCTAACCCTAACCCTAACTCTAACACTTACCCTAACCTTAAACCTAACCCTAACCCTAACCCTTACCCTTACCCTAACTCTAACCCTAAACTTAACCATAACAATAACCCTAACCGTTCCCCTTACCCTAACCCTAACCCTAACACTAACCCTAAACCTAAACCGAACCCTAACCGTATCCCTAACCCTAACTCTTATCCTTACCCTAACCCTAACACTAACCCTAACCATAACACTTACCCTTACCCTAACCCTAACCCTAAGCATAAACCTTCTCTTAACCCTAACCCTAACCCTAACCCTAACACTTACCCTAACCCTAACCCAAACTTTTACACTAAACCTAACCCTAACCCTAACCCTAACCCTTACCCTTAACCAAAACTAAACCTAATTCTAACCCTAACCATAACCCTAACCCTTAACCTAACCCTAACCCTTACCCTAACACTAACCCTTACCCTTACCCTAACCCTAAACCTAAACCGAACCCTATCCATAACCCTAACCCTAACCTTAACCCTAACCCTAACCCTTGGCCTTAACATAACCCTAACCATAAACCAACCCTAACCCTAAACCTAACCCTAACACTAACCCTAACCCTAAACCTAACACTAACCCTAAACCTAAACCGAACCCTAACCGTATCCCTAACCCTAACTTTTATACTTACCTTAACACTAACCCTAAAATTAACACTAACCCTAATCCCTAACCTTAAACATAACCCTAACCCTAACCCTAACCCTTACCCTTACCCTAACCCTAACCCTAACCTTAACTCTAACCCTAACTCTAAACCTAACCCTAACCCTAACCCTACTCCTTACCATAACCCTAAACCTAACCCTAACCTTACCCTTTCCCTAACCCTAACCCTACCCCTAACCCTTACCCTTACCCTAACCCTAACTCTAAAACTAACCCTAACGCTAACCCTAACGCTTACCCTTACCCTAACCCTAACCCTAACCCTAACCCTTACCCTTAACCTAACACCTAACCCTAACCCTAACCCTAACCCTAAATGTAACCCCAACCCTAAACCTAAACTTAACCCTTATCCTAACTCTAACCCTTAACCTAACCCTAACCCTAAACCTAACACTTACCCTTACCCTAACCCTAACCCTTATCCTAACCCTAACCCTAACCCTAACCCTAACCCTTAACCTAACCCTAACATTAACCCTAACCCCTAACCCTAACCCTTACAATAACCCTAACCCTAACCCTAACCCATACCCTTACTCTAACACTAACCCTAACTCTAAAACTAACCCTAACCCTAACCCTAACCCTTACCCTAACCATAACCCTAACCCTTCCTCTAACTCTAACCCTAACTTCAACCATAAACCTAACCCTAACTCTAACCCTTACCCTTAATCTAACCCAAAACCTAACCCTAACCCTTGCCCTAACCCTAACCCTAAACCTTACCCTAACCCTAACCCTTACCCTAACGTAAACCTAACCCTTCCCCTAACCCTAAACCTAACCTTAACCCTAACCCTATCCCTAACCCTTACCCCAACACTAAGCCAAACCTGACCCAAACCCTAAACCTAACCCTTACCCTAACCCTAACCCTAACCGTTCCCCTTACCCTAACCCTAACCCTAACCTAACCCTAACCCTTGCCCTTACTCTCACTCTAACCTTAACCCTAACCCTAACCCTAACACCAACCTGAACTCTAACCCTTATCCTTACCCTAACCCTAACCGTAAACCTAAACCTAACCATAACCCTTACCCTTACCCTAACCCTAACCCTAACCTAACCCTAACATGAACTCTACCCCTTATCCTTACCCTAACCCTAAACCTAAACCTAACCCTATCCCTAAACCTAAACCTTACACTTAGACTAACCCTAACCCTAAACCTAACCCTAATCCTTACACTTACCCTAACCCTAAACCTAAACCTAACCCTAACCTTAGCCCTAACCTGTACCCTTACCCTAAGCCTAACCCTAATCCTTATCCTTACCCTAAATCTAACCCTAACCTTAACCATAACCATAACCCTAAACCTACACTTTAACCTAACCCTAACCGTAAACCTAACCCGAACCCTAACCCTATCCCAAACCCTAACCTCTATCCTTACCCTAACCCTAACACTATACCTAACACTAACCCTTACCCTTACCCTAACCCTAACCCTAACCCTTACCCTAACCCAAACCCTAAACCTAACCCTTACCCTAACCCTAAGCCTAAACCTAACCCGAACCCTAACCCTATCCCTAGCCTTAACCTAACCCTAACCCTAACCCTAACCCTAACCATTACCCTTACCCTAACCCTAACCCTAACCCTTACCCTAACCCTAACCCTAACCCTTACCCTAACCCTAACCCTAACCCTAACCCAAACCCTGACCTAACCCAAACCCTAACCCTAACCCTAACCATAACCCTAACCTTAACCCTAACCCTAACCCTAACACTTGCCCTTACCCTAACCCTAAACCTAATCCTAACACTAACCCTAACCCTTACCCTTACCCTAACCTAACCCCAAACCTTACCCTATCCGTAACCCTAACCGTAACCCTAAACTTAACCCTAACCCTAACCCTAACCATAACACTTACCCTTACCCTAACCCTAAGCCTAACCCTTCCCTTAACCCTAACCCTAACCCTAAAACTAACCCTAACCCTAACCCTAACCCTTACCCTTACCCTAACCTTTACTCTAAAACTAACCCTATCCCTAAACCTAAACCTTACCCTTAGACTAACCCTAACTCTAAACCTAACCCTAAACCTTACCCTTACCCTAACCCTAAACCTAAACCTAACCCTAACCTTAGCCCTAACCCGTACACTTACCCTAACCCTAACCCTACCCCTTACCCTTACCCTAAATCTAACCCTAACCTTAACCATAACCATAACCCTAAACCTACCCTTACCCTAACCCTAACCCTAAACCTAACCCGAACCCTAACCCTATCCCAAACCCTAACCACTATCCTTACCCTAACCCTAACACTAAACCTTACACTAACCCTTACCCTTACCCTAACTCTAACCCTAAACCTTACCCTAACCCAAACCCTAAACCTAACCCTTACCCTAACCCTAAGCCTAAACCTAACCTGAACCCTAACCCTATCCCTAGCCTTACCCTAACCCTAACCCTAACCCTAACCATTACCCTTCCCCTAACCCTAACCCTAACCCTTACCCTAACCATAACCCTAACCCTTACCCTAACCCTAACCCTAACCCTAACCCAAACCCTAACATAACCCAAACCCTAACCCTAACCCTAACCCTAACCTTAACCCTAACCCTAACCCTAACACTTGCCCTTACCCTAACCCTAACCCTAATCCTAACACTAACCCTAACCCTTACCCTTACCCTAACCTAACCCCAAACCTTACCCTATCCCTAACCCTAACCCTAACCTTAACCCTAACCCTAACCCTAACCATAACACTTACCCTTACCCTAACCCTAACCCTAAGCCTAACCCTTCCCTTAACCCTAACTCTAACCCTAACCCTAAAACTAACCCTAACCCTAACCCTAACCCTTACCCTTACCGTAACCCTTACTCTAAAACTAACCCTAACTCTAACCCTAACCCTTAGCCTTACCCTCACCCTAACCCTAACACAAAACCTTACCCTCACCCTAACACCTAACCCAAACCCTAACCCTAACCCTTATCCTAACCCTAACCCTAACCCTAAGCCTAACCCTTAACCTAAACCTAACCCTAACCCTAACCCTTACCCTTAACCTAACCCTAAACCTAACTCTAACCCTAACACTAACCCTTACACTTACCCTAACCCTATCCTTAACCCTAACCCTAACCCTAACCTTAACATTAACCCTAACCCTTACCCTTACCCTAACCCTAACCCTAACCCTAACTCTAACACTTACCCTAACCCTAAACCTTATCCTAACCCTAACACTTGCCCTTACCCTAACTCTAAACCTAACCTTAACCCTAACCCTTAGCCTTACCCTAACCCTAACCCTAAACCTAACTCTAACACTTACCCTAACCCTCAACCTAACCCTAACCCTAACCCTTACCCTTACCCTAACTGTAACCCTAACCTTAACCATAACAATAACCCTAACCGTTCCCCTTACTCTAACCCTAACCCTAACACTAACCCTAAACCTAAACCGAACCATAACCGTATCCCTAACTCTAACTCTTATCCTTACCCTAACCCTAACCCTAAAATTAACACTAACCCTAATCCCTAACCTTAAACATAACCCTAACCCTAACCCTAACCCTTACCCTTACCCTAATCCTAACCCTAACCTTAACTCTAACCCTAACCCTAACCCTAACCCTAATCCTTACCCTAACCCTAACCCTAAACCTAACCCTAACCCTAACATTTATATTACCCTAACCCTAACCCTTACCCTCACCATAACCCTAACCCTAACCCTTACCCTTACACTAACCCTAAACTTAAACCTAACTCTAACCCTGACCCTAACCCTTACCTTACCCTATCCCTAACCCTTACCCTAACCCTAACCTAAACCTAACCCTAACCCTAACACTAACCCTAACCCTAACCCTTATTTTTACCCTAAACCTAACCCTTTCCGTAACCCTAACCCTAACCCTAACCCTTACCCTAACACTAACCCTAAACTTAACCCGAACCCTAACCCCTAAACCTAACCATAACCCTAACCCAAACCCTTACCCTTAACCTAACCCTAACCCTAACACTTACACTTACCCTAACGCTAACCCTAAACCTAACCCTCAACCTAACCCAAACCCTAACTCTAACCCTAACTCTAACCCTTACCCTTAACTTAACCATAACCCGAACCCTAAACCTAACACTTACCCTTGCCCAATCCTAACCCTAACCCTTACCCTAAACATAACCCTAACCCTAAACCTTACCCTTAACCTAAACCAAAGCCTAACCCTAACTCTAACACTTACCCTTACCCTAACCCTAAACCTCACCCTAACCCTAACCTTACCCTACCCCTAACCCTAACCCTAACCCCTAACCCTAACCCTAACCCTAACCCTTACCCTTACCCTAACCCTAAACCTAATCCTTAAACCCTAAACTTAAACCTAACCCTCACCCTAACCATTACCGTTACCCTAACGCTAATCCTAACTCTAACCCTAACCCTAACCCTAACCCTAACCCTCCATGTAATCCTACCCCTAATCCTAACGCTAACCCTACCACTTACCCTTACCCTAACGCTAACTCTAAACCTAACCCTAACCCTAACCATAACACTTACACTTACCCTAACCCTAAACCTAAACCTAACCCTAACCATAAACCTAACCCTAACCCTAACCCTAACCCTTACCTTAACCCTAACCGTAACCCTAAAGCTAATCCTTAACTTAACCCAAACCCTGAACCAAAACCTAACCCTAACCCTAACCCCTAAACCTAACCATAAACGTTAACCTTACTCTAACCCTAACCCTAACCCTAACCCTAACACTTACCCTTACCCTAACCTTAACCCTAACGGGAACCTTAAACCTAACCCAAACCCTAACTCTAACCCTAAACCTAACCCTTAACCTAAACTTAACCCTAACCCTAACCCTAACCCTAACACTTACCCTTACCCTAAACCTAACTCTAACCCTTACCCTAACCCTAACCCTAACCCTAAACCTTACCCTTAACCTAACCCTAAGCCTAACCCTAACCGTAACATTGACCCTTACCCTAACCCTAACCCTGACCCTAACCAACCTTTCCCTAACCCTAACCCTAACCCCTAACCATAATCCTAACACTAACCCTAACCCTTACCCTTACCCTAACCCTAACCCTAACCCTAACCCTAAACCTAAACCCTAACCCTAACCCTAACCCTAACCGTAACCTTAACCCTAAACCTAACCCTTACCCTAACCCTAACCCCAAACCTAACCCTAACCCTAACCCTAAACCTACCCTTACCCTAAACCTAACCATAACCGTTACCCAAAACATAACCTAACCCTAAAGCTAACCCTAACCCTTACCCTTACCCTTACCCTAACTCTAACTCTAAACCTAACCCTAACCCTAACCCAAAACCTTACCCTATCTCTAACGCTAAACTTAACCCTAAACCTACCCTAACCCTAACGTTACCCTCAGCCTAACCCTAATCCTAACCCTAACCCCTAACCCTAAGCCTAACCCTAACCCCTAACCCTAACCCTAATCCTTGTCCTAACCCTAACGCTAACCCTAACCCTAATCCTAACCCTAACCCTAACCCTAACACTAACCCTTTCCCTAACCCTAACCCTAACCCTAACCCTAACACTAACCCTAACACTTACACTAACCCTAACCCTAAACCTAACCCTAACCCTAAAACTAACCCTAACCCTAACCCTAACCCTAACCCTAACCCTTACCCTACCCTAAACCTAACCCTAACCCTAACCCTGACCCTAACCCTTACCCTAACCCTAAACCTAACCTGAACCCTAAACCATAACCCTAACCATAACCCTTACCCTAACCCTAAACTTTCTCCTAACCCTAACCCTAAACCTAACCCTTACTCTTACCCTACCCCTAACCCTAAACTTAACCCCAACCCTAAAACTAACCCTAACCCTTACCCTTACCCTAAACCTAACCCTTACCCTAACCCTAACCCTAACCTTAACCCTAAACCTTAACCTTACCCTAACCCTAACCCGAACCCTAAACCTAAACCTAACCCTAACCCTAACCCTTACCCTTTCCCTAAACCTAACACTAAACTTAACCCTAACCGTAACCCTAACACTAACCCTTACCGTAACCCTAACCCTAACCCTAACCCTAACCCTAACACTTACCCTTACCCTAACCCTAATCCTAAACCTAACCCTAAACCTAACCCAAAACCTAACACTAACCCTAACCCTAACCCTAACCCTTAACCTAACAATAACCCTAACCCTAAACCTAAACCTTCCCCTTACCCTATCCCTAACCCTAACCTTAATGCAAACCCTAACCCTAACCCTAACCCTTACCCTAACACTAATCCGAAACCTAATCCTTACCCGAACCGTAACCCAAACCCTAACCCTAACCCTTACCCTTTCCCTAAACCTAACACTAACCCTCACCCTTACCCTACCATAAACCTAACCCTAACCCTAACCCTGACCCTAACCCTTATCCTAACCCTAACCCTAACCCGAACACTAAACCCTAAACCTAAACATAACCCTAACACTAACCCTCACCCTTCTTCTAAACCTAACCCTAAACCTAACCCTTACCCTTACCCTAACCCTAATCCTAACCCTAACCCCAACCTTAACCCTGACCTTAACACTTACCCTTATATAACCTACCCTAACCCTTACCCTTACCCTTACCCTAACCCTAAACCTAACCCTAAACCTAAACCTAACCCTAACCCTAACACTTCCCTTTCCCTAACCCTAACCTTAAACCTACCCTAACCCTAACACTAACACTAACCCTTACCGTAACCCTAACCCTAACCCTAAATCTTACCTTACCCTACCTAACCCTAACCCTTACCCTAACCCTAAACCTAACCCTAAACCCTAACCCTAACCCTAAACCTAACGCTAAACCTTACCCTTACCCTAACCCTAAACCTAACATTAACCCTTACTCTAACCCTAAACCTACGCCTAATCCTTACCCTAACCCTAAACCTAAGCCTAAACCTAACCCTAACCCTAGCCCTAACCCTAACCCCTAACACTAAACCTAACCCTAACCATAACCCTTACCCTTACCCTAACCCTAACCTTAACCTTAACCCTAAACCTAACACTTACTCTTACCCTAACCCTAATCCTAACCCTAACTCTAAACCTAACCCAAACCCTAAAACTAACCCTAACCCTAACCCTAACCCTTAACCTAACCCTAACCCTAACTGTAACCCGACCCCATACCCTTACTCTAACCCTAACCCTAACACTTTCCCTTACCCGAACCCTAACCCCTAACCTTAACCCTAACCCTAACCCTTACCCTCATACTTACCCTAACCCTAACCCTAACCCTAACACTTTCCCTTACCCTAACCCTAACCCTAACCCTAACCCCTAACCCTAACCCTAAACCTAAACCTTACCCTTACCCTAACCCTAAACATAACGCTAACCCTTAAACCTAACCCTAACCCTAACCCTAACCCCTAACCCTAACGCTAATCCTAACCCTTCCCCTAAAACTAACCCTAACCCTAACCCTAACCCTAACAATTACCCTTACCCTAACCCTAATCCTAAACCTAACCCTAAACCTAACCCAAACCCTAACACTAACCCTAACCCTAACCCTAAACCTTAACCTAACAATAACCCTAACCCTAAACCTAACCCTTCCCCTTACCCTATCCCTAATCCTAACCTTAGCTAACCCTGACACTAACCCTAACCCTTACCCTAACACTAACCCGAAACCTAATCCTTACCTGAACCCTAACCCAAACCCTAACCCTAACCGTTACCCTTTCCCTAAACCTAACCCTAACCCTAACCCTTAACCCTACCCTAAACCTAACCCTAACCCTAACCCTGACCCTAACCCTAACCCTAACACTAACCCTAATCCTAACCCTAACTCTTACCCTTACATAACCCTAATCCTAACCCTAACCCTTACCCTTACGCTAAACCTAACCATAACCCTAACCCCTAACCCTAACATTAACTCTAACCCTTACCCTTACCCTAACTCTAAACCTAACCCTAACCCTTACCCTAACCCTAACCCAAACCCTTACCCTAACCATAAACCCAACCCCTAACGCTAACCCTAAATCTAACGCTCACCCTAACCCTAACCCTAACCTTAACCCTAACCCTAACCCTAACCCTTCCCCTAAACCTAACCCTTACCCTAACCCTAACCCTAACCCTAACCCTAACACTAACCTTAACCCTAAACCTAACCCTTACCCTAACCCTAACCCCAAACCTAACCCTAACCCCAAACCTAACCCTAACCCTAACCCTAAACCTACCCTTACCCTAAACTTAACCCTAACCCTTACCCTTACCCTAACTCTAACTCTAAACCTAACCCTAACCCTAACCCTAAACCTTACCCTATCCCTAACGCTAACCCTAACCCTAAACCTACACTAACCCTAACGTTACCCTCAGCCTAACCCTAACCCTAACCCTAACCCCTAACCCCTAACCCTAACCCTAACCCTAACCCCTAACACTAACCCCAACCCTTGCCCTAACCCTAACGCAAACCCTAACCCAAACCTAACCCAAACCCTAACCCTAACCCTTACCCTTTCCTAAACCTAACCCTAAACCTAACCCTAACACTAAGCCTTACCCTAACCCTAACCCTAACCCTAACACTAACCCTTACCCTTACCCTAACCCTAACCCTAAACCTAACCCTAACACTAAACCTAACACTAACCCTAACCCCTAACCCTAACCCTAAGCGTAATCCTAACCCTTAACCTTACCCTAACCCTAACCCTAACACTTACACTTACCCTAACCCTAATCCTAACCATAACCCTAAACCTAACCCAAACCCTAACACTAACCCTAACCCTAACCCTAAACCTTAACCTAACCCTAACCCTAACGCTAACCCTAACCCTTCCCCTTACCCTATCCCTAACCCTAACCTTAATTATAACCCTAAGACTAACCCTAACCCATACCCTAACACAAACCTGAAACCTAATCGTTACCCGAACCCTAACCCAAACCCTAACCCTAACCCTTACGCTTTCCCTAAACCTAACCCTAACACTTACCCCTACCCTAAACCTAACCCTAACCCTAACCCTAACCCTGACCCTAACCCTTACCCTAACCCTAACCCTAAACCGAACCCTAAACCCTAACCGAACCCTAACCCTCACCCTAACCCTAACCCTTCCCCTAACCCTAAACCTAACCCTAAACCTTACCCTTACCCTAACCCTAACCCTAACCCTAACCTTAACCCCAACCCTAAACCTAACCCTAACCCTTACCCTTACCCTAACCCTAACCCTTACCCTAACCAAAACCCTAACCCTAACTGTAACCCTAACCCTTACCCTTACATTAACCCTAACCCTAACCCAAACCTAAACTTAAACCTAACCCTAAACCTTACCCTTTCCCTGACCCTAACCCTAACCCTAACCCTAACCCTAACCCTAACCCTAACTTTAACCCTAACCCTTACCCTAAACCTAACCCTAACCCTAATCCTTACCCTTACCCTAAACCTAACCCTAAACCTAACCCTAACCCTAACCCTTACCTTTTCCCTAAACCTAACCCTAACCCTAACCATTACCCCTACCCTAAACCTAACCCTAACCCTAACCCTGACCCTAACCCTTACCCTAACCCTAAAGCTAACCTGAACCCTAAACCCTAACCCTAACCATAACCCTCACCCTAACACTAACCCTTCTCCTAACCCTAACCCTAAACCTAACCCTTACCCTTACCCTACCCCTAACCCTAAACTTAAGCCCAACCCTAAAACTAGCCCTAACCCTTACCCTTACCCTAAACCTAACCCTTACCCTAACCCTAACCCTAACCTTAACCCTAAACCTTACCCTTACCCTAACCCTAACCCTAACCCTAATCCTAAACCTAAACCTAACCCTAACCCTAACCCTTACCCTTTCCCTAACCCTAACACTAAACTTAACCCTAACCATAACCCTAACACTAACCCTTACCGTAACCCTAACCCTAACCCTAACCCTAACACTTACCCTTACCCTAACAGTAACATTAACCCTAACCCTTAACCTAACCCTAACCCTAACGCTAAACCTAACCTTTCCCCTTACCCTATCCCTAACCCTAACCTTAATTCTAACCTTAAGAGTAACCCTAAGCCTTACTCTAACACTAACCCGAAACCTAATCGTTACCCGAAACCTAACCCAAACCCTAACCCTAACCCTTACCCTTTCCCTAAACCTAAACCTAACCCTAACACTTACTCCTACCCTAAACCTAACCCTAACCCTAACCCTGACCCTAACCCTTACACTAACCCTAACCCTAACCCGAATCCTAAACCCTAACGGTAACAATAAACCTCACCCTAACCCTAACCCTCCCCTAAACCTAACCCTAACCCTAAACCTTACCCTTACTCTAACCCTAAACCTAACCTTAACCCCAACCCTAAACCTAACCCTAACCCTTACCCTTAACCTAACCCTTACCCTTACCCTAACCCTAACCCTAACTTTAACCCTAACCCTTACCTTTACCTTAACCCTAACCCTAACCCAAACCTAAACCTAACCCTAACCCTAACCATTACCCTTTCCCTAACCCTAACCCTAAACCTAACCCTAACCCTAACCCTAACACTAACCCTTACCCTAACCCTAACCCTAACCCTAACCTTAACCCCAACCCTAAACCTAACCCTAACCCTTACCCTTAACCTAACCCTAACCCTTACCCTAACTCTAACCCTAACCCTAAGTTTAACCCTAACCCTTACCTTTACCTTAACCCTAACCCTAACCCAAACCTAAACCTAACCCTAACCCTAACCCTTACCCTTTCCCTAACCCTAACCCTAAACCTAACCCTAACCCTAACCCTAACACTAACCCTTACCCTAACCCTAACCCTAACCCTAACCCTAAATCTTACCCTTACCCTACCTAACCCTAACCCTTAACCTAAACCTAACCCTAACCCTAACCCTTACCCTTAAGTTAACCCTAAACCTAACCCTAAACCTAACCGTGAACCTTACCCTTACCCTAACCCTAACTCTAACCCTAACCGTAACCATAACCTTACCCCTAACCCTAACACTAACCCTTACCCTTACCCTGACCCTAACCCTAAACTTCACCCTAAACCTAACCCTAACCCTAACCCTAACCCTAACCCTAACCCTAAGCCTAAGACTTACTCTTACCCCAACCCTAACACTACCCCTTACCCTAACGATAAACCTAACCCTAACCCTAACTCTAACCCTAACCCTAACCCTTACCCTTAATATAAGCCTAACATTAACACTATCCCTAACACTTAACCTTACCCTTACACTAAACCTAACCCTAATCCTTACCCTAACCCTAATCCTAAACCTAACCCTAAACCATACTCTTACCCTAACCCTAAGCCTAACCCCAACCCTAACCCTAATTCTTACACGAAACCTAACCCTAACCCTAACCCTTACCCTTACCCTTTCCCTAACCCTAACCCTAACCCTAACCCTTAGCCTTACCCTAAATCTAACCCTAAACCTAACCCTAACCCTAAACCTAACCCTAACCCTTACCCTAACCCTAATCCTAACCCTAACCTTAACCCTAACCCTAACCCTAACCCTTACACTTACCCTAACCCTAATCCTAAACCTAACCCTAACCCTAACCCTAACCCTTACCCTTACCCTAACCCTAACCCTAACCCTAACCCTAAACCTTACCCTAACCCTAACCCTAACCCTAACCCTTACCCTAACGCTAACCCTAATCCTAACACTAAGCCTAACCCCTAACCCTAACACTTACCCTTACCCTAAACCTAACCCTAACCCTAACCCTAACACTAACCCTTAGCCTAACCCTAACCCTAATCCTAACCCTAAACCTAACCCTAACCCTAACTCTAACCTTAACCCTAACCCTTACCCTTAACGTAAGCCTAACCCTAACCCTAACCCTAACACTTACCCTCATCCTAACCCTAACCCTAACCCTTACCCTAACCCTAACCCTAACCCTAACCCTTATTCTTACCCTTATCCTAAGCCTAACCCTAACCCTAACCCTAACCCTTACCCTAACACTAACGCTGACCCTAACCCTAACTTACCGTAACCCTAACCCTAACCCTAACCCCTAACCCTAACCGTAACCCTAAACCTAATCCTTACCATTACCCTAACCCTAACCCTAACCCTAACCGTTACCGTTAACCTAGCCCTAACCCTAATTCCAACCGTAACGTAACCCTAATCCTAACCTTACCCTAACCTTAACCCTATCCCTAAGCCTAAACCTAACCCTAACCCTAACCCTAACCCTAACACTACCTCTGACCCTAACCCTAAACCTAACCCAAACCCTTACCCTAACCCTAATCCCTAACCCTAAACCTAACCCTAAACCTAACCCTAACCCTTACCCTTATCCTAACCCTAACCCTAACCCTAAACCTAGCCCTAACACTTACCCTAACCCTAACCTAAACCTAACCATAACCCTAACCCTAAACCTTACCGTTACTCTAACCCTAAGCCTAACATTAATGGTAAACCTAACACTAATCCTAACCCTAACCCTTACCCTAACACTAACCCGAACGCTAATCCTTACTCGAACCCTAACTCTAACCCTAACCCTAACCCTTACCTTTTCCCTAAACCTAACCCTAACCCTAACCCTTACCCCTACCCTAAACCTAAACCTAACCCTAACCCTGACCCTAACACTTACCTTAACCCTAACCCTAACCGAACTGTAACACCAACCCTAACCCTCACCCTAACCCTAACCCTAAACCTTCCCCTAACCCTAACCCTAATCCTAACTCTTACCCTTACCCTAACTCTAACCCTAACCTTAACGCCAACCATAAACCTAACCATAACCCTTACCCTTACCCTAACCCTAACCCTAACCCTAACTCTAAACCTAACCCTAACCCTAACACTTACCGTTACCCTAACCCTAAACCGAAACCTAACCCTAACCCTAACCATAACCCTAACACTTACCCTAACCCTAACTCTAACCCTAACCCTAAACCTTAAACTTACCCTAAACATAACCCTAACCCTTACCCTAACTCTAACCCTAACCCTAACCCTAACCCTAACCTAAACCTTAACCCTAACTCTAACCCTAACCCTAACCCTAACCCTAACCTAAACCCAACCCTAAACTTAACCCTAACCCTAACCCTAACCCTAACCCTTACCCTACCCTACCCCTAACCCCAATCTTACACTTAATCTAACCCTATCCGTAACCTTAATGCTAACCCTAAACCTAACCCTAACCCTTACCCTAACCCTAAGACTAACCCTAATCCTTACCTTAACCCTAAATCTAACCCTAATCCTTACCCTTTCCCTAACCCTAACCTTAACCTAAACCTTACCCTTACCCTAACACTAAACCTAGTCCTAAACCTTACACCTAACTCTAACACTAAGCCTAACACTAACCCTTACCCTTACCCTAAACCTATCCCTAAACCTAACCATAACCCTAAACCTAACCCTTACCCTAACCCTACCCCTAACCCTACCCCGTACCCCTAAGAGTAACCTTAACACTAAACCTAACCCTAACCCTAACCCCTAACCCTAAGCCTAGCCCTAATGCTTACCCTTACCCAAACCCTAACCCTAACCCTAACCCTAACACTTACCCTTACCCTAACCCTAACACTAAACCTAACCCTAAACCTAACCCAAATCCTAACTCTAACCCTAACACTAACTCTTACCCTTAACCTAACCCTAACCCTAAAACTTACCCTTACCCTAGCCCTAACCCTAACCCTTACCCCAACCCTAAGCCTAACCTAACCCTAACCCTTTCCTTTACCCTAACCCTAAGCCTAACCCTAATCCTAATACTAACAATTACCCTTACCCTAACCCTAACCCTGATACTAACCCTAACCTTACCCTAACCTTAACCCTAACCCTAACCCTGAAACTAACCCTAACCCTAAACCTAACACTTACCCTGACCCTAACCCTAACCCAAACCTAACACTAAGCCTAAACCTAACCCTTACCCTTACCCTAATCCTAACCCTAAGCCTAACCCTTACCCTTACCCTAACCATAACCCTAAACCTAAACCTTACCCTTACCCGAACCCTAAACCTTACCCTAACCCTTACCCCTAAGACTAACCCTAACACTTACCCTTAACCTAAACCTAACCCTAACCCTAAACCTAACCCTAACCTTTACCCTAACCGTAAGCCTAAACCTAACCTGTACCCTAACCCCTAAGCCTAACCATAACCCTAACCCAAACCCTTAACCTTACCCTAACCCTAAACTTAACCCTAACACTTACCCTTACCCTAACGCTAACCCTAAACCTAACCATCAACCTAACTCAAACCCTAACTCTAACCCTAACCCTAACCCTTACCCTTAACTTAACCCTAACCCTAACCCTAAACCTTACGGTTACCCTAACCCTAAAACCTAACCCTAACCCTAACCCTAACCCTAAACATAACGCTTACACTTACCTTAACCCTTACCCTAACCCTAACCCTAAGCCGAACCCATAACGCTAACCCTAAACCTAACCCTAACCCTAACTCCTAACCCTAACCCTAAAATTTACCCTTACCCTAACCCTAACCCTAACCCTAACACTTACTCTTACCCAAAACCTAACCCTAACCCTAATCCTTACCCTAACCCTAACCCTAACCCTAACCCTGAAACTAACCCTAACCCTAAACCTAACACTTACCCTGACCCTAACCCTAACCCAAACCTAACACTAACCCTAAACCTAACCCTAACCCTAACCCTAACCCTAACACTAACCCTAACCCTAACCCTAAAATTAACCCTAACCCTAACCCTAACCCTAACCCTAACACTTACAATTACCCTAACCCTAACCCTAAACCTAACCCTAACCCTAACCCTAAACCTTACCCTAACCTAACCCTAACCCTAACCCTTACCCTAACCCTTACCCTAATCCTAACCCTAACCCTAACCTTAACTCTAACCCTAAGCCTAAGACTTACTCTTACCCTAACCCTAACACTAACCCTTACCCTAAACCTAAACCTAACCCTAACCCTAACTCTAACCCTAACCCTAGCCCTTACCCTTAACATAAGCCTAACATTAACACTAACCCTAACACTTAACCTTACCCTTACCCTAAACCTAACCCTAATCCTTACCCTAACCCTAATCCTAAACCTAACCCTAACCCATACTCTTACCCTAACCCTAAGCCTAACCCCAAACCTAACCCTAATTCTTACACGAAAACTAAACCTAACCCTAACCCTTACCCTTACCCTTTCCCTAACCCTAACCCTAACCCTAAACCTTAGCCTTACCCTAAACCTAACCCTAAACCTAACACTAACCCTAACCCTAAACCTAACCCTAACCCTTACCCTAACCCTAATCCTCACCCTAACCTTTACCCTAACCCTAACCCTAACCCTTACCCTAACCCTAACCCTAACCCTAACCCTTATTCTTACCCTTATCCTAAGCCTAACCCTAACCCTAATACTTACCCTTACCCTAACACTAACCCTGACCCTAACCCTAACTTACCGTAACCCTAACCCTAACCCTAACCCCTAACCCTAACCGTAACCCTAAACCTAACCCTTACCATTACCCTAACCCCAACCCTAACCCTAACTGTTACCGTTAACCTAGCCCTAACCGTAATTCCAACCCTAACGTAACCCTAACCCTAACCTTACCCTAACCTTAACCCTATAACTAAGCCTAACCCTAACCCTAACCCTAACCCTAAACCTAACACTACCTCTAACCCTAACCCTAAACCTAACCCAAACCCTAACCCTAACCCTAATCCCTAACCCCAAACCTAACCCTAAACCTAACCCTAACCCTTACCCTTATCCTAACCCTAACCCTAACCCTAAACCTAGCCCTAACACTTACCCTAACCCTAACCTAAACCTAACCCTAACCCTAACCCTAAACCTTAACCTTACTCTAACCCTAAGCCTAACATTAATGGTAAACCTAACACTAACACTTACTGTTACCCTAACCCAACCCTAACCCTAACCTAACCCTTACCCTAACCCTTACCCTTACCCTAACCCTAACCCTAACCCTAACACTTACCCTAACCCTAACCATTACCCTAACCCTAACCCTAACCTTAACCCTAACCCTTACCCTTTCCCTAACCCTAACACTAACCCTTACCGTAACCCTACCCCTACCCCTAACGCTAACTCTAACCCTAACACTTACCCTTACCCTAACCCTAATCCTAAACCTAAACCTAAACCTAACCCAAAACCTAACACTAACCATAACCATAACCCTAACCCTTAACCTAACAATAACCCTAACCCTAAACGTAAACCTTCCCCTTACACTATCTCTAACCCTAACCTTAATGCAAACCCTAACCCTAACCCTAACCCTTACCCTAACACTAATCGGAAACCGAATCCTTACCCGAACCGTAACCCAAACCCTAACCCTAACCCTTACCCTTTCCCTAAACCTAACACTAACCCTAACCCTTACCCCTACCCTAAACCTAAACCTAACCCTAACCTTGACCCTAACCCTTACCCTAACCCTAACCCGAACACGAACCCTAAACCCTAAACATAACCATAACCCTCACCCCAACCCTCACCTTCTCCTAAACCTAACCCTAAACCTAACACTTACCCTTACCCTAACCCTAAACCTAATCCTAACCCTAACCCCAATCCTAACCCTAACCTTAACACTTACCCTTATATAAGCTACCCTAACCCTTACCCTTACCCTTACCCTTACCCTAACCCTAAACCTAACCCTAAACCTAAACCAAAACCTAACCCTAACCCTAACCCTTACCCTTTCCGTAACCCTAACCTTAAACCTACCCTAACCCTAACACTAACACTAACCCTTACCGTAACCCTAACCCTAACCCTAAATCTTACCTTACCCTTACCCTAACCCTAACCCTAACCCTAACCCCTAACCCTAACCCGAAACCTAACCCTAAAACTTACCCTTACCCTAACCCTAACCCTAACCCTAACCCTAACCCCTAACCCTAACCCTAAACCTTACCCTTACCCTAACCCTAACCTTAACCTTAACCCTAACCCTCACCCTTACCCTAACCCTAACCCTAACCCTAACCTTAACCCTAACCCTTACCCTAAACCTAACCCAAACCCTAAAACTAACCCTAACCCTAACCCTTAAACTAACCCTAACCCTAACTGTAACCCGAAACCATACCCTTACTCTAACCCTAACCCTAACACTTACCCTTACCCGAACCCTAACCCCTAAACTTAACCCTAACCCTAACCCTTACCCTCATACTTACCCTAACCCTAACCCTAACCCTAACCCTAACCCCTAACCCTAACCCTAAACCTAAACCTTACCCTTACCCTAACCCTAAACATAACGCTAACCCTTAAACCTAACCCTAGCCCTAAACCTAACCCTAACCCCTAACCCTAACCCTAAACCTAACCCTTAACTTTACCCTTACCATAACCCTAACCCTAACCCTTTCTCTAACCCTAACCCTAATCCTAAACCTAACCCTAACCCCTAACCCTAACCCTAAACCTAAACCTTACCCTTACCCTAACCCTAAACATAACCCTAACACTTAACCCTAACCCTAACCCTAACCCTTACCCTAAACCTAACCCTAAACCTAACCCTAAGCCTAACCCTAACCCTAACCCTAACCCTAACGCTAATCCTAACCCTTACCCTAACCCTAACCCTAAAACTAACCCTAACCCTAACCCTAACCCTAACGCTAATCCTAACCCTTATCCTAACCCTAACCCTAACCCTAACCCTAACCCTAACAATTACCCTTACACTAACCCTAATCCTAAACCTAACCCTAAACCTAACCCAAACCCTAACACTAACCCTAACCCTAACCCTTAACCTAACAATAACCCTAACCCTAAACCTAACCCTTCCCCTTACCCTATCCCTAACCCTAACCTTATCTAACCCTGACACTAACACTAACCCTTACCCTAACACTAACCCGAAACCTAATCCTTACCCAAACCCTAACCCAAACCCTAACCCTAACCCTTGCCCTTTCCCTAAACCTAACCCTAACCCTAACCCTTAACCCTACCCTAAACCTAACCCTAACCCTAACCCTGACCCTAACCCTAACCCTAACCCTAACCATAATGCTAACCCTAACTCTTACCCTTACCTAACCCTAATCCTAACCCTAACCCTTACCCTAACGCTAAACCTAACCCTAACCCCTAACCCAAACCCTAACCCTAACCCTAACTCTAAACCTAACCCAAACCCTTACCCTAACTCTAACCCAAACCCTTACCCAAACCATAAACCCAACCCCTAACGCTAACCCTAAATCTAATGCTCACCCTAACCTAACACTTACCTTAACCCTAACCCTAACCCTTCCCCTAACCCTAACCCTTACCCTAACGCTAACCCTAACCCTAACCCTAACCTTATCCCTAAACCTAACCCTTACCCTAACCCTAACCCCAAACCTAACCCTATCCCTAACCCTAAACCTACCCTTACCCTAAACCTAACCCTAACCGTTACCCAAAACATAACCTAACCCTAAACCTAACCCTAACCCTAACCCTAACCCTTACCCTATCCCTAACGCTAACTGTAACCCTAAACCTACACTAACCGTAACGTTACCCTCAGCCTAACCTTAACCCTAACCCTAACCCCTAAACCCTAACCCTAACCCTAACCCTAACCCCTAACACTAACCCTAATCCTTGCCCTAACCCTAACGCTAACCCTAACCCAAACCTAACCCAAACCCTAACACTAACCCTAACCCTAACCCTAACCCTTAACCTAACCCTAACCCTAACCCTAACCCTTCCCCTTACCCTATCCCTCACCCTAACCTTAATGCTAACCTTAACCCTAACCCTAACCCTTACCCTAACACTAACCTGAAACCTAATCCTTACCCGAACCCTAACCCAAACCCTAACCCTTACCTTTTCCCTAAACCTAACCCTAACCCTAACCCTTACCCCTACCTTAAACCTAACCTTAACCCTAACCCTGACCCTAACCCTTACCCTAATCCTAACCCTAACCCAAACCCTAAACCCTAACCCTAACCATAAGCCTCACCCTAAACCTAACCCTTCTCCTAACCCTAACCCTAAACCTAACCCTTACCCTTACCCTAACCATAAACCTAAACTTAACCCGAACCCTAAAACTAACCGTAACCCTTACCCTTAAACTTACCCTAACCCCAACCCTTACCCTAACACTAACACTAACCTTAACCCTAAACCTTACACTTACCCTAAACCTAAACCTAACCCTAACACTAAACCTAACCCTAAACCCTAACCCTAACACTAACCCTTACCGTAACCCTAACCCCTAACCCTAACCCTAAATCTTACCCTTACCCTTCCTAACCCTAACCCTTACCCTAAACCTAACCCTAACCCTAACCCTTACCCTTACCTTAACCCTAAACCTAACCCTAATCCTAACCCTAATCCTTACACTTACCCTAACCCTAACCTTAACTCTAACACTAACACTAAACCTAACCCTAACCCTTACCCTTACCCTAACCCTAAAACTAACCCTAATCCTAACCCTAAACCTTACCCTTACCCTAACCCTAACCCTAACCCCAAACCTTACCCTTACCCTAACCCTAAACCTAACCTTAGTGCTAACCCTAACCCTAACCCTAACTCTTACCCTAACCCTAAGACTAACCCTAATTCTTACCCTACCCTAACCCTAACCCTAACCCTTACCCTTCCCTAACCCTAAACCTAACCCTAACCCTAAACCTAAGACTAACCCTAACCCTAACACTAACCCTAACCCTAACAATTACCCTTATATAACCTACTCTAACCCTAACCCTTACCCTAACCATAAACCTGACCCTAACCCTAAGACTAACAATAACCATAACCCTAACCCAAACCCTAACACTTACCCTTACATAACCTAACCCTAACCCTAACACTTACCCTAACACTAACCATAAACCTAACCCTAAACCTTACCCTTACCCTAACCCTAAACCTAACCCTAACCCTTTCTCTAACCCTAACCCTAAGCCTAATCCTTACCCTAACCCTAAACCTAATCCTAAACCTAACCCTAACCCTAACCCTAAGCCCTAACCCTAACCCTAACCCTTACCCTTACCCTAACCCTAACCCGAACCCTAACCCTAACACTTACTCTTACCCTAACCCTAATCCTAACCCTAACTCTAAACCTAACCCAAACCCTAACACTAACCCTAACCCTAACGTTAACCCTTAATCTAACCCTAACCCTAACCGTAACCCGAACCCATACCCTTACTCTAACCCTAACCTTAATATTTACCCTTACCCGAACCCTAACCCATAACCTTAACCCTAACCCTAACCCTTACCCTCATACTTACCCTAACCCTAACCCTAACACTGTGACTTACCCTAACCCTAACCCTAACCCTAACCACTAAGCCTAACCCTAAAACTAAACCTTACCCTTACCCTAACCCTAAACATAACCCTAACACTTACCCCTAACCCTAACCCTAACCCTTACCCTAAACCTAACCCTAAACCTAACCCTAAACCTAACCCTAACCCTAATACTAACCCTAACGCCAATCCTAACCCTTACCCTAACCCTAACCCAAACCCTAACCCTAACCCTAACAATTACCCTTACCCTAACCCTAATCCTAAACCTAACCCTAAACCTAACCCAAACCCTAACACTAACCCTAACCCTAACCCTTAACCTAACAATAACCATAACCCTAAACCTAACCCTTCCCCTTACACTATCCCTAACCCTAACCTTAATGCTAACCCTAACCCTAACCCTAACCCTTACCCTAACACTAACACGAAACCTAATAATTACCCGAACCCTAAACCAAACCCTAACCTAAACCTAACCCTAACCCTAACCCTGACACTAACCCTTACCCTAACCCTAACCATAACCCGAACCCTAAACCCTAAACCTAACCATAACCCTCACCCTAACCCTCAACCTTCTCCAAAACCTAACCCTAACCCTAATCCTTACCCTTACCCTAACCCTAACCCTAACCCTATCCCTAACCCCAACCCTAACCCTAACCCTAACACTTACCCTTATATAACCTAACCCTAAACCTTACCCTTACCCTAACCCTAACCCTAACCCTAAACCTAAACCTAACCCTAACCCTAACCCTTACCCTATCCCAAACCCCAACCCTAAACCTAACCCTAAACCTAACACTAACACTAACCCTTACCGTAACCCTAACCCTAACCCTAATACTTACCTTACCCTACCTAACCCTAACCCTTACCTTAAACCCAACCCTAACCCTAACCCTAACCCTTACCCTTATCCTAACCCTAACCCTAAGCCAACCCTTACACTTACCCTCACCCTAACCCTAACCTTAGTGCTAACCCTAACCCTAACCCTAACTCTTACCCTAACCCTAAGACTAACCCAAATCCTTACCTTAACCCTAACCCTAACCCTAACCCTCACCCTTTCCCTAACCCTAACCCTAACCCTAACCCTAAGACAAACCCTAACCCTAACCCTAACCCCAACCCTAACACTTACACTTATATAACCTAATCCTAACCCTAAACCTTACCCTAACCATAAACCTAACCCTAACCCTAACCCCTAACCCTAACACTAACCCTAACTCTAACCATTACCCTTACCCTAACACTAACCCTAACCCTAACCCTTACCCTAACCTTAACCCTAACCCTTACCGTAACCCTAATCCTAACCCTTACCTTAACTCTAACTCTAACCCTAACCGATACTCTAACCCTAACCCTAACTCTTACCCTAACCCTAACCCTTACCCTTACCCTAACCCTAACCCTAAACCTAACCCTAACCCTAACCCTAAACCTAACCCCTAACCCTAACCCTATCACTTACCCTTACCCTAACCCTAACCCCTAACCTTAACCCTAACCCTAACCCTTACCCTCATCCTAACCCTAACCCTAACCCTAACACTTTCCCTTACCCTAACCCTAACACGAAACCTTACCCTTACCCTAAACCTAACCCTAACACTTACCCTATCCCAAACCCTAACCCTAACCTTAACCCTAACCCTTACACTTACCTTAACCCTAACCATAAACCTAGCCCTAAACCTAACCCCTAACCCTAACCCTAAACCTAAACCTCACCGTTACCATAACCCTAAACCTAACTGTAACCCTTACCCTTAACCCTAATCCTAACCCTAACCCTAACCCTTACCTTAAACCTAACCGTAAACCTAACCCTAACCCTAACCCTAACCCCTAACCCTAACCCTAACCTTAACCCTAACCCTTACCCTAGCCCTAACCTTAAACCTAACCCTATCCCTAACTCTTACCCTAACCCTAATCCGAACCCGAACTCTAAACCTAACCCAAACCCTAACACTAACCCTAACCCTAACAATAACCCTTAACCTAACCTAACATTAACCTGAACCCATACCCTTACTCTAATCCTAACCCTAACACTTTCCCTTACCAGAACCCTAACCCCTAACCCTAACCCTAAACGTAACCTTACCCTTACCCTAACCCTAAACATAACCCTAACCCTAACCTTTACCCCTAACCCTAACCCTAACCCTTACCCTAAACCTAACCCTAAGCATAAACCTAAACCTAACCCTAACACTTACCCTAACCCTAAGGCTAACCCTAACCCTTACCCTAACCCTAACCATAACCCTAAACCTAACCCTAACCCTAACACTTAACCCTAACCCTAACCCTAATCCTAACCCTTATCCTTACCTTAACCCTAACACTAACTCTAACCCTAACACTTACCCTTATCCTAACCCTAATCCTAAACCTAACCCAAAACCTAACCCAAAACCTAACACTAACCATAACCTTAAACCTAACCCTTAACCTAACCCCAACCCTAACCTTAACCCTTACCCTTACCCTATCCCTAACCCTAACCCTAATGCTAACCCTAACCCTAACCCTAACCCATACCCTAACACTAACCCAAAACGTAATCCTTACCCGAAACCTAACCCAATCCCTAACCCTAACCCTTACCATTTCCCTAAACCTAACCCTAACCCTAAACCTTACCACTACCCTAAACCTAACCCTAACCCTAACCCTGACCCTAACCCTTACCATAACCCTAAACCTAACCCTAACCGTAACCCTTCCCCTTACCCTATCCCTAACCCTAACCTTAATGCTAACCCTAAACCTAACCCTAACCCTAACCCTAACCCTTACCCTAACACTAACCCAAAACCTAATCCTTACCCGAACCCTAACCCAATCCATAACCCAAACCCTTACCATTTCCCTAAACCTAACCCTAACCATAAACCTTACCCCTACCCTAAACCTAACCCTAACCCTAACCCTGACCCTAACCCTTACCATAACCCTAAACCTAACTCTAACACCTAACCCTAACCCTAAACCTAACCCTTACCCTTACCCTAACCCTAACCCTAACCCTAACACTTACTCTTACCCTAACCCTAATCCTAACCCTAAACCTAACTCAAACCCTAACACTAAGCCTAACCCTAACCCTAACCCTTAACCTAACCCTAACCCTAACCGTAACCTGAACCTATAACTTACTCTAACCCTAACCCTAATACTTACCCTTACCCGAACCCTAACCCCTAACCCTAACCCTAAAGTTAACCTTACCCTTACCCTAACCCTAAACATAACCCTAACCCTAACCTTTACCCCTAACCCTAACCCTAACCCTTACCCTAAACCTAACCCTAAGCATAAACCTAAACCTAACCCTAACACTTACCCTAACCCTAAGGCTAACCCTAACCCTTACCCTAACCCTAACCATAACCCTAAACCTAACCCTAACCCTAACACTTAACCCTAACCCTAACCCTAATCCTAACCCTTATCCTTACCTTAACCCTAACCCTAACTCTAACCCTAACCCTTACCCTTATCCTAACCCTAATCCTAAACCTAACCCAAAACCTAACCCAAAACCTAACACTAACCCTAACCTTAAACCTAACCCTTAACCTAACCCTAACCCTAACCTTAACCCTTACCCTTACCCTATCCCTAACCCTAACCTTAATGCTAACCCTAACCCTAACCCTAACCCATACCCTAACACTAACCCAAAACGTAATCCTTACCCGAACCCTAACCCAATCCCTAACCCTAACCCTTACCATTTCCCTAAACCCAACCCTAACCCTAAACCTTACCACTACCCTAAACCTAACCCTAACCCTAACCCTGACCCTAACCCTTACCATAACCCTAAACCTAACCCTAACCGTAACCCTTCCCCTTACCCTATCTCTAACCGTAACCTTAATGCTAACCCTAACCCTAACCCTAACCCTAACCCTTACCCTAACACTAACCCAAAACCTAATCCTTACCCGAACCCTAACCCAATCCATAACCCAAACCCTTACCATTTCCCTAAACCTAACCCTAACCATAAACCTTACCCCTACCCTAAACCTAACCCTAACCCTAACCCTGACCCTAACCCTTACCATAACCCTAAACCTAACTCTAACACCTAACCCTAACCCTAAACCTAACCCTTACCCTTACCCTAACCCTAACCCTAACCCTAACACTTACTCTTACCCTAACCCTAATCCTAACCCTAAACCTAACTCAAACCCTAACACTAAGCCTAACCCTAACCCTAACCCTTAACCTAACCCTAACCCTAACCGTAACCTGAACCTATAACTTACTCTAACCCTAACCCTAATACTTACCCTTACCCGAACCCTAACCCCTAACCCTAACCCTAAACCTAAACCTTACCCTTACCCTAACCGTAAACATAACCCTAACACTTACCCCTAACCCTAACCCTAACACTAATCCTTACCCTAAACATAACCCTAAACCTAACCCTAACCCTAACCCTAACCCTTACCCTAACCCTAACGCTAACCCTTACCCTTACCCTAACCCTAACCCTAAACCTAACCCTAAGCCTAACCTCTAACCCTAACCCTAACCGTAAATCTAACCCTTCCCCTTACCCTATCCCTAACCCTAACTTTAATGATAATCCTAACCCTAAACCTAACACTTACCCTAACCCTAATTCTAACCCTTACCCTTACCCTAAACCTAACCCTAACCCTAACCCCTAACCCTAAACCTAACCCTAACCTTAACCCTTACCCTTACCCTAACCCTAACCCTAACCCTAACTCTAACACTTACTCTTAAAATAACACTAATCCTAACCCTAACTCTAAACCTAACCCAAACCCTAACACTAACCCTAACCCTAACCCGTATCCTAACCCTAACCCTAACACTAACCCGAACAATTACCCTCAGTCTAACCCTAACCCTAACCCTTACCCTAACCCTAACCCGAACCCTGACCCTAACCATAAACTTACCCTAACCCTAACCCTAACCATAACCCTAACCCATATCCCTAACTTTAACCCTAAACCTAACCCTTACCCTCACCCTAACCCTAACCCTAATCGTAACCCTAACTCTAACCCTAACCCTAACCCTAACACTTACACTTACATAAACATAACCCTAACCCTAACCCTTACCCTAACAGTAAACAAAATCCTAACCCTAACTCCTAAACCTAACCCTAACCCTAACCCTAACTCTAACCCTTACCCTTACCCTAATCCTAACCCTAACCCTAACCCTTACCCTTTCCCTAACCCTAACCCTAACCCTAACCCTAAGACTAACCCTAACCCTAACCCTAACCCAAACCCTTACCATAACCCTAACCCTAACCCTAAACTTAACCCTAACCCTTACCCTTACCCTAACCCTATCCCTAAACCTAAACGTAACCCTAACCCTAACACTTACTCTAACCCTTACCCTAACCCCTATCCTAACCCTACCCCTAAACCTAACCCTAACCCTAACCGTAACCCTAACTCTTACCTAACCCTAAACCTATAACTAACCCTAACCCTAACCCTTACCCTAACTTAACCCTAAAGTTAAACCTAACTGTAAACCTTACCCTTACCCTAACCCGAACTCTAACCCTAAACCTAACCCTAACCCTATCCCTAACCCTAACCCTAACCCTTACCCTAACACTAACCCTAACCTTAACCCTAACCCTAACACTAACCCTAACCCTTACCCTTAACCTTACCCTAACCCTAACCTTAACCTTAACCCTAACCCTAACTATAACCCTTACCCTAAACCTTACCCTTACCATAACCCTAACCCTAACCATAACCTTAACCCTAACCATAACCCTAAACCTAACCCTTACCCTAACCCTAACCCTAACCCTAACCCTAACCCTAAACCTACCCCTAACCCTTACCTTCCTCTAAACCTAACCCTAAACCTAACCCTAAACCTAACACTTACCCTAACCCAAACCTAACCCTAACCTTTACCCTAACCCTAACCCTAAACCTAACCCTAACCCTAACCCCTAACTCTAACCCTAACCCTAACCCATAACCTTACCCTAACCCTACCCCTAACCCTAACACTTACACTTACCCTAACCCTAACCCTAACCCTAAACCTAACCCTAACCCTAACCGTAACCCTAACACTTAAATTAACCCTAACCCTGACCCTACCCCTAAATCTTACCCTTACCCTACCTAAACCTAACACTTACCCTAAACCTATCCCTAACCCTAACCCTAACCCTAACCCTTACCCTTACCTACACCTAAGCCTAACCCTAACCCTAACACTTACATTTACCTAACCCTAACCCTGACCCTAAACCTAACACTTACCCTTAGACTAACCCTAACCCTCACCCTACCCCTTACCCTTACCCTAACCCTAACCCTAACCCTAACCCTAACCCTAACCCTAAACCTAACCCTAACATAACCCTAACCCTAACCTTAACTCTAACCCCTGACCTTACACCTAAACCTAACCCTAACCCTTACCCTTACCCTATCCCTAACCCTAACCTTAATGCTAACCCTAACCCTAACACTAACCCTTACCCTAACACAAACCCGAAACCTAATCCATACCGGAACCCTAACCCAAATGCTAACCCTAACCCTTACCCTTTCCCTAAACCTAACCATAACCCTTACCCTTACCCTTACCCTAAACCTAACCCTAACCCTATCTCTGACCCTAACCCTTACCCTAACCCTAACCATAACCCGAACCCTACCCCCTAACCCTAACCCTAACCCTCACCCTAACCCTAACCATAACCCTTCCCCAAACCCTAACCCTAACACTAACCCTTATCCTTACCCTAACCCTAACCCTAAACTTAACCCCAACCCTAAAACTAACCCTAACCCTTACCCTAACCCTAACCCTAACCCTAACCATAAACCTAACCCTAACCCTTACCCTAACACTAACCCTTACCATAACCCTATCCCTAACCCTAACCTTAACCCTAACCCTTACCCTTACCCTAACCCTAACCCAAACCCTTACCCTAACCATAACCCCAACTCCTAACGCTAACCTTAAACCTAACGCTCACCCTAACCCTAACCCTAACCCTAACAATAATTCTTACCCTAACCCTATACCTAACCCTAACCCTTACCGTAACCCTAACCCTTACCCTAACCCTAAACCTAACCCTTAGGCTCACCCTAACCCTAACTCTAAGCTTAACACTAACCCTAAAGCTAAATCTTACCCTTACACTAACCCTATCCCTACCCCTAACACTACCCCTAACCTTAACACTAACCCTAACCTTTACACTTACTCTAACCCTAAACCTAAACCTAACCCTAACCCTAACACTAACCCTAACCTTAGCCTTACCCTAACCCTAACCATAATCCTAACCTTAACGCTATCCTTAACACTAACACCTAACCCTAACCCTAACCCTTACCCTTACCCTAACCTTAACCCCTAACCTTAACCCTAACCCTAAGCCTTCCCCTTATCCTAATCCTAACCCTAACCCCAACCCTAACCCTAACCCTCACCCAAACCCTAACCCTAACACTTCCCCAAACCCTAACCCTAACCCTAACCCTTATCCTTACATTAACGCTAACCCTAAACTTAACGGCAATCCTAAACCTAACCCTAACCCTTGCCCTAAACCTAACCCTAACCATTAACCTAACCCTAACACTTACCCTAACCCTAACCATTACCATAACCATAAACCTAACCCTAAACTTAACCCTAACCCTTACCCTTACCCTAACCCTAACCCAAACCATTACCCTAATCATAACCCCAACTCCTAACGCTAACCCTAAACCTAACGCTCACCCTAACCCTAACCCTAACCCTAACCCTAACCCTTACCCTAACCCTTTCCCTTACCCTAACCCTAAGCCTAACCCTAATCTAACACTTACCCTTACCCTAACCCTAACCCTGATACTAATCCTAACCTTAACCTAACCCTAACCCTAACCCTAACACTAACCCTGAAACTAACCCTAACCCTAAATCTAACCCTTACCCTTACCCTAACCATAACCCAAACCTAACCCTAACCCTAACCCTAACCCTTACCATTACCCTAACACTAACCCTAACCCTAACCCTAACCCTTACCCTTACCCTAAACCTAACCATAACCCTAACCCTTACCCTTACCCTAACCCTAACCCTAACCTAAAACTAACCCTAAACCTAACCCTAACCCTAACCCAAAAACTTACCCTAACCCTAACCCTTACCCTAACACTTACCCTTATCCTAAACCTAACCCTAACCCTAACCATAGCCATAACATTAAAACTAACCCCTAACCCTAACCCTAACCTCACCCTAAACCTAACCCTAAAGCTATCCCTAACCCCCAACCCTAACCCTAACCCTAACCCTTAACCTAACCCTAACCCTAAACCTAGCCCTAACCCTAAACCTTACCCTAAACCTAACTCTAACCCTAACCCTTACCCTTACCCTAACCCTAATCCTAACGCTAACCGTAACCCTAAACCTAACCCATAGCCTTATCCTAACCCAAACCCTAAACCTAACCCTAACCCTAACCATAACCCTAACCCCTAACCCTAACTTTAACCCTAACACTAACCCTTACCTTTTCCCTAACCCTAAACTTAATGCTAACCCTAACCCTATACCTAACCCTTACCCTAACCCTAACCCTAACCCTAATCCTTACCCTAACCCTAACCCTAAACCTAACCCTTACAGTAACCCTAACCCTTACCCTAACTCTAAACCTAACCCTTAGCCTCACCCTAACCCTAACTCTAAACTTAACACTAACCCTAAAGCTAAATCTTACCCTTACACTAACCCTAACCCTACCCCTAACACTAACCCTAACCTTAACCCTAACCCTAACCCTTACCCTTACTCTAACCCTAAACCTAAACCTAACCCTAACCCTAACACTAACCCTAACCTTACCCTTACCCTAACCCTAACCTTAATCCTAACCTTAACACTTCCCCTTATCCAAACCCTAACCCTAACCCCAACCATAACCCTAACTCTCACCCTAACCCTAACCCTAAAACTTCCCCAAACCCTAACCCTAACCCTAACCCTTATCCTTACCCTAACCCTAACCCTAAACTTAACGCCAATCCTAAACCTAACCCTAACCCTTAACCCTATCCTTAACACTAACCCCTAACCCTAACCCTAAACCTTACCCTTACCCTAACCCTAACCCCTAACCTTAACCCTAACCCTAACCCTTCCCCTTATCCTAACCCTAACCCTAACCCCAACCATAACCCTAACCCTCACCCTATCCCTAACCCTAACACTTCCCCAAACCCTAACCCTAACCCTTATCCTTACCCTAACCCTAACCCTAAACTCAACACCAATCCTAAACCTAACCCTAACCCTTACCCAAACCCTAACCCTAACCATAAACCTAACCCTAACCCTTACCCTAACCCTAACCAAAACCCTTACCCTAACCATAACCCCAACTCCTAACGCTAACCTTAAACCTAACGCTCACCCTAACCCTAACCCTAACCCCAACCCTAACCCTTACCCTAACCCTAACCCTAAACTTAACCCTTTCCCTTACCCTAACCCTAAGCCTAACCCTAATCCTAACACTTACCCTTACCCTAACCCTAACCATGACACTAACCCTAACCTTATCCTAACCCTAACCCTAACCCTAACCCTTACCCTTAACCTAACCCTAAACCTAAACCTAACCCTAACCCTAAACCATACCCTAAACCGAACTCTAACCATAACCCTTACACTTACCCTAACCCTAACCCAAAACCTAACCCTAACACTAACCCTAAACCTAACCCTTAGCCTTATCCTAACCCAAACCCTAAACCTAACCCTAAACCTAACCCTAACCCCTAACCCTAACTTTAACCCTAACCCTAACCCTTACCCTTACCCTAACCCTAACCATAACCTTAATGCTACCCCTAACCCTAAACCTAACCCTTACCCTAACCCTAACCCTAACCCTAACTTTAACCCTAACCCTAACCCTTACCCTTACCCTAACCCTAACCTTAATGCTACCCCTTACCCTAACCCTAACCCTGATACTAACCCTAACCTTACCCTAACCCTAACCCTAACCCTAACACTAACCCTGAAACTAACCCTAACCCTAAATCTAACCCTTTCCCTTACCCTAACCAAAACCCAAACCTAACCCTAAACCTAACCCTAACCCTTACCATTACCCTAACACTAACCCTAACCCTAACCCTAACCCTTACCCTTACCCTAAACCTAACCATAACCCTAACCCTTACCCTTACCCTAACCCTAACCCTAACCTAAAACTAACCCTAAACCTAACCCTAACCCTAACCCTAAAACTTACCCTAACCCTAACCCTTACCCCAACACTTACCCTTATCCTAAACCTAACCCTAACCCTAACCATAGCCATAACATTAAAACTAACCCCTAACCCTAACCCTAACCTCACCCTAAACCTAACCCTAAAGCTATCCCTAACCCCCAACCCTAACCCTAACCCTAACCCTTACTCTTAACCTAACCCTAACCCTAAACCTAGCCCTAACCCTAAACCTTACCCTAAACCTAACTCTAACCCTAACCCTTACCCTTACCCTAACCCTAATCCTAACGCTAACCGTAACCCTAAACCTAACCCATAGCCTTATCCTAACACAAACCCTAAACCTAACCCCAACCCTAACCCTAACCCTAAACCCTAACCGTAACTTTAACCCTAACACTAACCCTTACCCTTTCCCTAACCCTAAACTTAATGTTAACCCTAACCCTATACCTAACCCTTACCCTAACCCTAACCATAACCCTAATCCTTACCCTAACCCTAACCCTAAACCTAACCCTTACAGTAACCCTAACCCTTACCCTAACTCTAAACCTAACCCTTAGCCTCACCCTAACCCTAACTCTAAACTTAACACTAACCCTAAAGCTAAATCTTACCCTTACACTAACCCTAACCCTACCCCTAACACTAACCCTAACCTTAACCCTAACCCTAACCCTAACCCTTACCCTTACTCTAACCCTAAACCTAAACCTAACCCTAACCCTAACACTAACCCTAACCTTACCCTTACCCTAACCCTAACCGTAATCCTAACCTTAACCCTTCCCCTTATCCAAACCCTAACCCTAACCCCAACCATAACCCTAACTCTCACCCTAACCCTAACCCTAAAACTTCCCCAAACCCTAACCCTAACCTTAAACCTTATCCTTACCCTAACCCTAACCCTAAACTTAACGCCAATCCTAAACCTAACCCTAACCCTTAACCCTATCTTTAACACTAACCCCTAACCCTAACCCTAAACCTTACCCTTACCCTAACCCTAACCCCTAAACTTAACCCTAAACCTAACCCTTCCCCTTATCCTAACCCAAACCCTAACCCCAACCATAACCCTAACCCTCACCCTAACCCTAACCCTAACACTTCCCCAAACCCTAACCCTAACCCTTATCCTTACCCTAACCCTAACCCTAAACTCAACGCCAATCCTAAACCTAACCCTAACCCTTACCCTAACCCTAACCCTAACCATAAACCTAACCCTAACCCTTACCCTAACCCTAACCCAAACCCTTACACTAACCATAACCCCAACTCCTAACGCTAACCTTAAACCTAACGCTCACCCTAACCCTAACCCTAACCCTAACCCTAACCCTTACCCTAACCCTAACCCTAAACTTAACCCTTTCCCTCAACCTAACCCTTAGCCTAACCCTAATCCTAACACTTACCCTTACCCTAACCCTAACCCTGACACTAACCCTAACCTTATCCTAACCCTAACCCTAACCCTAACCCTAACCCTTACCCTTAACCTAACCCTAAACCTAAACCTAACCCTAACCCTAAACCATACCCTAAACCGAACTCTAACCATAACCCTTACACTTACCCTAACCCTAACCCAAAACCTAAACCTAACACTAACCCTAAACCTAACCCTTCGCCTTATCCTAACCCAAACACTAAACCTAACCCTAAACCTAACCCTAACCCCTAACCCTAACTTTAACCCTAACCCTAACCCTTACCCTTACCCTAACCCTAACCCTAACCTTAATGCTACCCCTAACCCTAAACCTAACCCTTACACTAACCCTAACCCTAACCCTAATCCTTACCCTAACCCTAACCCTAACCCTAATCCTTACTTTAACCCTAACTCTACTCTAACTCTAAACCTAACCCTTAGCCTAACCCTAACCCTAACTCTAACCTTAACCCTAACCATAAACCTAAATCTTACCCTTACACTAACCCTAACCCTAACACTAACCCTAACCTTAACCCTAACCCTAACCCTAAGCCTTACCCTTACCCTAACCCTAACCCTAAACCTAACCCTAAACCTAACCCTAACCCTAACCCTAACCCTAACCGTAAACCTAAACCTAACCCTAACCCTAACCCTAACCCTTACCCTTACCCTAACCTTAACCCTTACCCTAACCCTAACCCTTACCTTAAGCCCAACCCTAAACCTAACCCTAAACCTAACCCTAACCCCTAACCCTAACTTTAACCCTAACCCTAACCCTTACCCTTACCCTAACCCTAACCCTAACCTTAATGCTACCCCTAACCCTAAACCTAACCCTTTCCCTAACCCTAACCCTAACCCTAATCCTTACCCTAACCCTAACCCTAACACTAACCCTAACCATTACTGTAACGCTAACCCTTACTCTAACTCTAAACCTAACCCTTAGCCTAACCCTAACCCTAACTCTAACCTTAACCCTAACCATAAACCTAAATCTTACCCTTACACTAACCCTAACCCTAACACTAACCCTAACCTTAACCCTAACCCTAACTCTAAGCCTTAACCTTACCCTAACCCTAACCCTTAACCTAACCCTAAACCTAACCCTAACCCTAACCCTAACCCTAACCGTAAACCTAAACCTAACCCTAACCCTAAACTTAACCCTTACCCTTACCCTAACCTTAACCCTTACCCTAACCCTAACCCTTACCTTAAGCCCAACCCTAAACCTAACCCTAACACTTACGCTTACCCTAACCCTAACCATAAACCTAGACCTAACCCTAACCCTAACCCAAAACCTTACCCTTACCCTAAACCTAAATCTAAACCTTACCATATCCCTAACCCTAAACCTAAACCTAACCCTTACAGTTACCTTAACCCTAACCCTAAACCTAACCCTAACCCGAATCCATAACCCTAACCCTAACCCTAAATCTAACCCTAACTCCTAACCCTAACCTTAACACTAAACCTTACCCTTCCTTAACCCTAACCCTAACCCTAACAATTAGCCTAACCATAAAACTACACGTAAACCTAACCTTAACCCTTACCCTTACCCTAACCCTAACCCTAACCTTACCCTTCCCTAACCGTAACCCTAACCCTAACCCTTAGCCTAACCCTAAAACTACTCCTAACCCTAACCTTACCCTTACCCTTACCCTAACCCTAACCCTAACCTTAACCCTAACCCTAACCATAACCCTAACCCTAACCCTAACCCTTACCCTTAACCTTACCCTAAACCTAAACCTAACCTTAACCCTAACCCTAACTATAACCCTTACCCTAAACCTTACCCTTACCATAACCCCAACCCTAACCCTAACTATAACCTTAACCCTAACCCTAACCCTAAACCTAACCCTTACCCTTACCCTAACCCTACCCTAAACCTACCCCTAACCCTAAACCTACACCTAACCCTTACCTTACTGTAAACCTAACCCTAAACCTAACCCTAACCCTCACCCATACCCTAACCCAACCCTAACCCTAACCTTTACCCTAACGCTAACCCTAAACCTAACCCTAACCCTGACCTCTAACTCTAACCCTAACCCTAACCCTTACCCTTACCCTAAACCTACCCCTAACCCTAACATTTACCCTTACCCTAACCCTAACCCTAACCCTAACCCTAACCCTAAACCTAACCCTAACCCTAACTCTAACCGAACCCTAACCCTTACCCTTAACCTAAGCCTAACCCTATACCTAACACTTACACTTACCCTAACCCTAAACATAAAACTTACCCTAACCCTAGCCCTAACCCTATCCCTTACCCTTACCCTACCCCTAACCCTAACCCTAACCCTAACACTTACATTTACCCTAACCCTAACCCTGACCCTAACCCTAACACTTACCCTTACCCTAACCCTAACCCTCACCCTAACCCTTACCCTTACCCTAACCCTAAACCTAACCCTAACCCTTACCGTTACCCTAACCCTAACCCTAACTCTAAACCTAACCCTAACACTAACCCTAATCCTATACATTACCCTAACCCTAACCCTAAGCCTAACCCTAACCCTAAGCCTAAACCTAACCCTAACCCTAAACCTAACTCTAACCCTAAGCCTAAGCCTAAACCTAACCCAAACCTAACCCTAACCCTTATCCTTACCCTAACCCTAACCCTAACCATAAACCTAACCCTAACCCTTACCCTAACCCTAACCCTTACCCTAACCCTAACTCTAACCCTAAACTTAAACCTAACCCTTACCCTTACCCTAACCCTAACCCAAACCATTACCCTAACCATAACCCCAACTCCTAACGCTAACCCTAAACCAAACGCTCACCCTAACCCTAACCCTAACCCTAACCCTAACCCTTACCCTAACCCTAACCCTAACCCTAAACCTTTCCCTTACCCTAAACCTAAGCCTAACCCTAATCTAACACTTACCCTTACCCTAACCCTAACCCTGATACTAACCCCAACCTTACCCTAACCCTAACCCTAACCCTAACCCTGAAACTAACCCTAACCCTAAATCTAAACCTTACCCTTACCCTAACCATAACCCAAACCTAACCCTAATCCTAACCCTAACCATTACCATTACCCTAACACTAACCCTAACCCTAACCCTAAACCTTACCCTTACCCTAAACCTAACCCTAACCCTTAGCCTAAACCTAACCCTAACCCTAACACTAACCCTTACCCTTACCCTAACCCTAACCCTAACCTAAAACTAACCCTAAACCTAACCCTAACCCTAACCCTAAAACTTACCCTAACCCTAACCCTTACCCTAACCCTAACTCTTATCCTAACTCTAAACCTAACCCTTAGCCTCACCCTAACCCTAACTCTAACCTTAACACTAACCCTAAAGCTAAATCTTACCCTTACACTAACCCTAACCCTAACACTAGCCCTAACCTTAACCCTAACCCTAACCCTAACCCTTACCCTTACTCTAACCCTAAACCTAAACCTAACCCTAACCCTAAGACTAACCCTAACCTTACCCTTACCCTAACCCTAACCCTAACCCTAATCCTTACCGTTACCCTAACCCTAAATGTAACTCCAACCCTTACCCTAACCCTAACCCTAACCCTACATGTAACCATAATCCTAATCCTAACGCTAACCCTACCCCTTACCCTTACCCTAACGCTAACACTAAACCTAACCCTAACCCTAACCGAAACGCTAACCCCTATCCCTAAACATAAACTAACCCTAATCCTAACCCTTACACTTATCCTAACCCAAACCCTAAGCCTAACCTCTAACCCTAAACCTAACCCTAACCCTAACCCTATCCCTTACCCTTACAATAAACCTAACGCTAAACCTAACCCTAAACCTAACCCTAAACCTTACCCTAACCCTAACCCTAACCCTAAAGCTAACCCTTACCCTAACCCTAACCCTAAACAAACCTAACCCTAACCCTAACCCCTAACCCTAACCTTAAACCTTACCCTTACCCTAACCCTAATCCTAACCCTAACCCTAAAACTTACCCTTACCCTAACCCTAACCCTAATGGAAACCTTAAACATAACTAAAACCCTAAATCTAACCCTAACCCTAACCCTTACCCTAAACCTAACCGTAACCCTAACACTAACCCTAACACTTACCCTTACCCTAAAGATAACCCTAACCCTTACCCTAAACCTAACCCTACCCCTAACCCTAACCCTAACCCAGACTCTAACCCTAACCTTACCCTAACCCTAACCTTAACCCTAACCTCTAACCGTAACCCTAACACTAACCCTAACCTTTACCCTTACCCTAACCCTAACCCTAATCCTAAACCCTAACCCTAACCCTAACCTTAACCCTTACCCTTACACTAACCCTAAACCTAACCCTAACACTAACCCTAACCTTAACCCTAAACCTAACCCTAAGACTTACCCTTCCCCTAACCCTAACCCTAAACCTAACCCTAACCCTAACCCTTACCCTAACACTAAATCGTACGCTTACCCTAACCCTAAACCTAACCCTAAACCTAACCCTAACCCCTAACCCTAATCCTTACCCTTACCCTAACCCTAACCCCTAAATTTAACCCTAACCCTAACACTTACCCTTATCCTAACCCTAACCCTAACCCTAACACTTACCCTTACCCTAATCCTAACCCTAACCCTTACCCTAACCATAACACTAACCGTAACCCTAACCCTTACCCTAACCCTTAACCTAACCCTAAACCTAACCCTAACCCATACCCTTACCCTTACCCTAACCCTAAAACTAACCCTAACCTTAACCCTAACCCTAACTCGTACCCTAACCCTAACCCTAACCCTAACACTTACCCTAACCCTAAACCTAATCCTAACTCTAACCCTAACACTTACCCTTACCCTAACGCTAACCCTAAACCTAACCCTAACCCTAACCCTAACCCTTACCCTTAACCTTACCCTAAACCTAAACCTAACCTTAACCCTAACCCTAACTATAACCCTTACCCTAAACCTTACCCTTACCATAACCCCAACCCTAACCATAACCATAACCTTAACCCTAACCCTAACCCTAAACCTAACCCTTACCCTTACCCTAACCCTACCCTAAACCTACCCCTAACCCTAAACCTACCCCTAACCCTTACCTTACTCTAAACCTAACCCGAAACCTAACCCTAACCCTCACCCATACCCTAACCCAAACCTAACCCTAACCTTTACCCTAACGCTAACCCTAAACCTAAACTAACCCTAACCTCTAACTCTAACCCAAACCCTAACCCTTACCTTTAACCTAAACCTACCCCTAACCCTAACATTTACCCTTACCCTAACCCTAACCCTAACCCTAAACCTAACCCTAACCCTAACTCTAACCGAACCCTAACCCTTACCCTTAACCTAAGCCTAAACCTAAACCTAACACTTACACTTACCCTAACCCTAAACATAAAACTTACCCTAACCCTAAACCTAACCCTATCCCTTACCCTTACCCTACCCCTAAGCCTAACCCTAACCCTAACACTTACATTTACCCTAACCCTAACCCTGACCCTAACCCTAACACTTACCCTTACCCTAACCCTAACCCTCACCCTAACCCTTACCCTTACCCTAACCCTAAACCTAACCCTAACCCTTACCGTTACCCTAACCCTAACCCTAACTCTAAACCTAACCCTAACACTAACACTAATCCTATACATTACCCTAACCCTAACCCTAAGCCTAACCCTAACCCTAAGCCTAAACCTAACCCTAACCCTAAACCTAACTCTAACCCTAAGCCTAAGCCTAAACCTAACCCAAACCTAACCCTAACCCTTATCCTTACCCTAACCCTAACCCTAACCATAAACCTAACCCTAACCCTTACCCTAACCCTAACCCTTACCATAACCCTAACGCTAACCCTAAACTTAAACCTAACCCTTACCCTTACCCTAACCCTAACCCAAACCATTACCCTAACCATAACCCCAACTCCTAACGCTAACCCTAAACCTAACGCTCACCCTAACCCTAACCCTAACCCTAACCCTTACCCTAACCCTAACCCTAACCCTAAACCTTTCCCTTACCCTAAACCTAAGCCTAACCCTAATCTAACACTTACCCTTACCCTAACCCTAACCCTGATACTAACCCCAACCTTACCCTAACCCTAACCCTAACCCTAACCCTGAAACTAACCCTAACCCTAAATCTAAACCTTACCCTTACCCTAACCATAACCCAACCCTAATCCTAATCCTAACCCTAACCCTTACCATTACCCTAACACAAACCCTAACCCTAACCCTAAACCTTACCCTTACCCTAAACCTAACCCTAACCCTTACCCTAAACCTAACCCTAACCCTAACACTAACCCTTACCCTTAACCTAACCCTAACCCTAACCTAAAACTAACCCTAAACCTAACCCTAACCCTCACCCTAAAACTTACCCTAACCCTAACCCTTACCCTAACACTTACCCTTATCCTAACCCTAAACCTAACCATAACCATAACATTAAAACTAACCCCTAACCCTAAAACTAACCTCACCCTAAACCTAACCCTAAAGCTAGCCCTAACCCCCAACCCTAACCCTAACCCTAACCCTTACCCTCAATATAACCCTAACCCTAAACCTAACCCTAACCATAAACCTTACCCTAAACCTAACTCTAACCCTAAACCTTACCCTTACCCTAACCCTAATCCTAAACCTAACCCTAACCCTAACCCTAAACCTAACCCATAGCCTTATCCTAACCCAAACCCTAAACCTAACCCTAACCCTAACCCTAACCCCTAACCCTAACTTTAACCCTAAACCTAACCCTTACCCTAACCCTAACCCTAACCATGTTCCTTACCCTAACCCTAACCCTAAACCTAACCCTTACTGTAACCCTAACCCTTACCCTAACTCTAAACCTAACCCTTAGCCTCACCCTAACCCTAACTCTAACCTTAACACTAACCCTAAAGCTAAATCTTACCCTTACACTAACCCTAACCCTAACCCTAACACTAGCCCTAACCTTAACCCTAACCCTAACCCTAACCCTTACCCTTACTCTAACCCTAAACCTAAACCTAACCCTAACCCTAAGACTAACCCTAACCTTACCCTTACCCTAACCCTAACCCTAACCCTAATCCTTACCATTACCCTAACCCTAAATGTAACTCCAACCCTTACCCTAAACCTAACCCTAACCCTACATGTAACCATAATCCTAATCCTAACGCTAACCCTACCCCTTACCCTTACCCTAACGCTAACACTAAACCTAACCCTAACCCTAACCCAAACGCTAACCCCTATCCCTAAACATAAACCTAACCCTAATCCTAACCCTTACACTTGTCCTAACCCAAACCCTAAGCCTAACCTCTAACCCTAAACCTAACCCTAACCCTAACCCTATCCCTTACCCTTACAATAAACCTAACGCTAAACCTAACCCTAAACCTAACCCTAACCCTTACCCTAACCCTAACCCTAACCCTAAAGCTAACCCTTACCCTAACCCTAACCCTAAACAAACCTAACCCTAACCCTAACCCCTAACCCTAACCTTAAACCTTACCCTTACCCTAACCCTAATCCTAACCCTAACCCTAAAACTTACCCTTACCCTAACCCTAACCCTAACGGAAACCTTAAACATAACTAAAACCCTAAATCTAACCCTAACCCTAACCCTTACCCTAAACCTAACCGTAACCCTAACACTAACCCTAACACTTACCCTTACCCTAAAGATAACCCTAACCCTTACCCTAACCCTAACCCTACCCCTAACCCTAACCCTAACCCAGACTCTAACCCTAACCTTACCCTAACCCTAACCTTAACCCTAAACCCTAACCGTAACCCTAACACTAACCCTAACCCTTACCCTCCCTTACCCTAACCCTAACCCTAATCCTAAACCCTAACCCTAACCCTAACCTTAACCCTTACCCTTACACTAACCCTAAACCTAACCCTAACACTAACCCTAACCTTAACACTAAACCTAACCCTAAGCCTTACCCTTCCCCTAACCCTAACCCTAAACCTAACCCTAACCCTAACCCTTACCCTAACACTAAATCGTACGCTTACCCTAACCCTAACCCTAACCCTAAACCTAACCCTAACCCCTAACCCTAATCCTTACCCTTACCCTAACCCTAACCCCTAAATTTAACCCTAACCCTAACACTTACCCTTATCCTAACCCTAACCCTAACCCTAACACTTACCCTTACCCTAATCCTAACCCTAACCCTTACCCTAACCATAACACTAACCGTAACCCTAACCCTTACCCTAACCCTTAACCTAAACCTAAACCTAACCCTAACCCATACCCTTACCCTTACCCTAACCCTAAAACTAACCCTAACCTTAACCCTAACCCTAACTCGTACCCTAACCCTAACCCTAACCCTAACACTTACCCTAACCCTAAACCTAATCCTAACTCTAACCCTAACACTTACTCTTACCCTAACGCTAACCCTAAACCTAACCCTAACCCTAACCCTTACCCTTAACCGTACCCTAAACCTAAACCTAACCTTAACCCTAACCCTAATTATAACCCTTACCCTAAACCTTACCCTTACCATAACCCCAACCCTAACCATAACCATAACCTTAACCCTAACCCTTACCCTAAACCTAACCCTTACCCTTACCCTAACCCTACCCTAAACCTACCCCTAACCCTAAACCTACCCCTAACCCTTACCTTACTCTAAACCTAACCCGAAACCTAACCCTAACCCTCACCCATACCCTAACCCAACCCTAACCCTAACCTTTACCCTAACGCTAACCCTAAACCTAACCCTAACCCTAACCTCTAACTCTAACCCTAACCCTAACCCTTACCCTTACCTTAAACCTACCCCTAACCCTAACATTTACCCTTACCCTAACCCTAAACCTAACCCTAACCCTAAACCTAACCCTAACCCTAACTCTAACCGAACCCTAACCCTTACCCTTAACCTAAGCCTAACCCTAAACCTAACACTTACACTTACCCTAACCCTAAACATAAAACTTACCCTAACCCTAAACCTAACCCTATCCCTTACCCTTACCCTACCCCTAAGCCTAACCCTAACCCTAACACTTACATTTACCCTAACCCTAACCCTGACCCTAACCCTAACACTTACCCTTACCCTAACCCTAAACCTCACCCTAACCCTTACCCTTACCCTAACCCTAAACCTAACCCTAACCCTTACCGTTACCCTAACCCTAAGCCTAACTCTAAACCTAACCCTAACACTAACCCTAATCCTATACATTACCCTAACCCTAACCCTAAGCCTAACCCTAACCCTAAGCCTAAACCTAACCCTAACCCTAAACCTAACTCTAACCCTAAGCCTAAGCCTAAACCTAACCCAAACCTAACCCTAACCCTTATCCTTACCCTAACCCTAACCCTAACCATAAACCTAACCCTAACCCTTACCCTAACCCTAACCCTTACCCTAACCCTAACTCTAACCCTAAACTTAAACCTAACCCTTACCTTTACCCTAACCCTAACCCAAACCATTACCCTAACCATAACCCCAACTCCTAACGCTAACCCTAAACCTAACGCTCACCCTAACCCTAACCCTAACCCTAACCCTTACCCTAACCCTAACCCTAACCCTAAACCTTTCCCTTACCCTAAACCTAAGCCTAACCCTAATCTAACACTTACCCTTACCCTAACCCTAACCCTGATACTAACCCCAACCTTACCCTAACCCTAACCCTAACCCTAACCCTGAAACTAACCCTAACCCTAAATCTAAACCTTACCCTTACCCTAACCATAACCCAAACCTAACCCTAATCCTAACCCTAACCCTAATCCTAACCCTAACCCTTACCATTACCCTAACACAAACCCTAACCCTAACCCTAAACCTTACCCTTACCCTAAACCTAACCCTAACCCTTACCCTAAACCTAACCCTAACCCTAACACTAACCCTTACCCTTACCCTAACCCTAACCCTAACCTAAAACTAACCCTAAACCTAACCCTAACCCTAACCCTAAAACTTACCCTAACCCTAACCCTTACCCTAACTCTTACCCTTATCCTAACCCTAACCCTAACCATAACCATAACATTAAAACTAACCCCTAACCCTAAAACTAACCTCACCCTAAACCTAACCCTAAAGCTAGCCCTAACCCCTAACCCTAACACTAACCCTAACCCTTACCCTCAATATAACCCTAACCCTAAACCTAACCCTAACCATAAACCTTACCCTAAACCTAACTCTAACCCTAAACCTTACCCTTACCCTAACCCTAATCCTAAACCTAACCATAACCCTAACCCTAAACCTAACCCATAGCCTTATCCTAACCCAAACCCTAAACCTAACCCTAACCCTAACCCTAACCCCTAACCCTAACTTTAACCCTAAACCTAACCCTTACCCTAACCCTAACCCTAACCATGTTCCTTACCCTAACCCTAACCCTAAACCTAACCCTTACCGTAACCCTAACCCTTACCCTAACTCTAAACCTAACCCTTAGCCTCAATCTAACCCTAACTCTAACCTTAACACTAAACCTAAAGCTAAATCTTACCCTTACACTAACCCTAACCCTAACCCTAACACTAGCCCTAACCTTAACCCTAACCCTAACCCTAACCCTTACCCTTACTCTAACCCTAAACCTAAACCTAACCCTAACCCTAAGACTAACCCTAACCTTACCCTTACCCTAACCCTAACCCTAACCCTAATCCTTACCGTTACCCTAACCCTAAATGTAACTCCAACCCTTACCCTAACCCTAACCCTAACCCTACATGTAACCATAATCCTAATCCTAACGCTAACCCTACCCCTTACCCTTACCCTAACGCTAACACTAAACCTAACCCTAACCCTAACCCAAACGCTAATCCCTATCCCTAAACATAAACCTAACCCTAATCCTAACCCTTACACTTATCCTAACCCAAACCCTAAGCCTAACCTCTAACCCTAAACCTAACCCTAACCCTAACCCTATCCCTTACCCTTACAATAAACCTAACGCTAAACCTAACCCTAAACCTAACCCTAACCCTTACCCTAACCCTAACCCTAACCCTAAAGCTAACCCTTACCCTAACCCTAACCCTAAACAAACCTAACCCTAACCCTAACCCCTAACCCTAACCTTAAACCTTACCCTTACCCTAACCCTAATCCTAACCCTAACCCTAAAACTTACCCTTACCCTAACCCTAACCCTAATGGAAACCTTAAACATAACTAACACCCTAAATCTAATCCTAACCCTAACCCTTACCCTAAACCTAACCGTAACCCTAACACTAACCCTAACACTTACCCTTACCCTAAAGATAAACCTAACCCTTACCCTAACGCTAACCCTATCCCTAACCCTAACCCTAACCCTAACCCAGACTCTAACCCTAACCTTACCCTAACCCTAACCTTAACCCTAACCCCTAACCGTAACCCTAACACTAACCCTAACCCTTACCCTTACCCTAACCCTAACCCTAATCCTAAACCCTAACCCTAACCCTAACCTTAACCCTTACCCTTACACTAACCCTAAACCTAACCCTAACACTAACCCTAACCTTAACCCTAAACCTAACCCTAAGCCTTACCCTTCCCCTAACCCTAACCCTAAACCTAACCCTAACCCTAACCCTTACCCTAACACTAAATCGTACGCTTACCCTAACCCTAACCCTAACCCTAAACCTAACCCTAACCCCTAACCCTAATCCTTACCCTTACCCTAACCCTAACCCCTAAATTTAACCCTAACCCTAACACTTACCCTTATCCTAACCCTAACCCTAACCCTAACACTTACCCTTACCCTAATCCTAATCCTAACCCTTACCCTAACCATAACACTAACCGTAACCCTAACCCTTACCCTAACCCTTAACCTAACCCTAAACCTAACCCTAACCCATACCCTTACCCTTACCCTAACCCTAAAACTAACCCTAACCTTAACCCTAACCCTAACTCGTACCCTAACCCTAACCCTAACCCTAACACTTACCCTAACCCTAAACCTAATCCTAACTCTAACCCTAACACTTACCCTTACCCTAACGCTAACCCTAAACCTAACCCTAACCCTAACCCTTACCCTTAACCTTACCCTAAACCTAAACCTAACCTTAACCCTAACCCTAACTATAACCCTTACCCTAAACCTTACCCTTACCATAACCCCAACCCTAACCATAACCATAACCTTAACCCTAACCCTAACCCTAAACCTAACCCTTACCCTTACCCTAACCCTACCCTAAACCTACCCCTAACCCTAAACCTACCCCTAACCCTTACCTTACTCTAAACCTAACCCGAAACCTAACCCTAACCCTCACCCATACCCTAACCCAACCCTAACCCTAACCTTTACCCTAACGCTAACACTAAACCTAACCCTAACCCTAACCTCTAACTCTAACCCTAACCCTAACCCTTACCCTTACCCTAAACCTACCCCTAACCCTAACATTTACCCTTACCCTAACCCTAAACCTAACCCTAACCCTAAACCTAACCCTAACCCTAACTCTAACCGAACCCTAACCCTTACCCTTAACCTAAGCCTAACCCTAAACCTAACACTTACACTTACCCTAACCCTAAACATAAAACTTACCCTAACCCTAAACCTAACCCTATCCCTTACCCTTACCCTACCCCTAAGCCTAACCCTAACCCTAACACTTACATTTACCCTAACCCTAACCCTGACCCTAACCCTAACACTTACCCTTACCCTAACCCTAAACCTCACCCTAACCCTTACCCTTACCCTAACCCTAAACCTAACCCTAACCCTTACCGTTACCCTAACCCTAAGCCTAACTCTAAACCTAACCCTAACACTAACCCTAATCCTATACATTACCCTAACCCTAACCCTAAGCCTAACCCTAACCCTAAGCCTAAACCTAACCCTAACCCTAAACCTAACTCTAACCCTAAGCCTAAGCCTAAACCTAACCCAAACCTAACCCTAACCCTTATCCTTACCCTAACCCTAACCCTAACCATAAACCTAACCCTAACCCTTACCCTAACCCTAACCCTTACCATAACCCTAACCCTAACCCTAAACTTAAACCTAACCCTTACCTTTACCCTAACCCTAACCCAAACCATTACCCTAACCATAACCCCAACTCCTAACGCTAACCCTAAACCTAACGCTCACCCTAACCCTAACCCTAACCCTAACCCTAACCCTTACCCTAACCCTAACCCTAACCCTAAACCTTTCCCTTACCCTAAACCTAAGCCTAACCCTAATCTAACACTTACCCTTACCCTAACCCTAACCCTGATACTAACCCCAACCTTACCCTAACCCTAACCCTAACCCTAACCCTGAAACTAACCCTAACCCTAAATCTAAACCTTACCCTTACCCTAACCATAACCCAAACCTAACCCTAATCCTAACCCTAACCCTAATCCTAACCCTAACCCTTACCATTACCCTAACACAAACCCTAACCCTAACCCTAAACCTTACCCTTACCCTAAACCTAACCCTAACCCTTACCCTAAACCTAACCCTAACCCTAACACTAACCCTTACCCTTACCCTAACCCTAACCCTAACCTAAAACTAACCCTAAACCTAACCCTAACCCTAACCCTAAAACTTACCCTAACCCTAACCCTTACCCTAACTCTTACCCTTATCCTAACCCTAACCCTAACCATAACCATAACATTAAAACTAACCCCTAACCCTAAAACTAACCTCACCCTAAACCTAACCCTAAAGCTAGCCCTAACCCCTAACCCTAACACTAACCCTAACCCTTACCCTCAATATAACCCTAACCCTAAACCTAACCCTAACCATAAACCTTACCCTAAACCTAACTCTAACCCTAAACCTTACCCTTACC